>CM070726.1:21315969-21858982 GCA_036346275.1 Otatea glauca
CCCAAGTATCTTAAAACCAATTGCGTTACGGGAAAAGATCGCAATATCGTATTAAATCTAGAAGAAAACGGAAATTGCGTTTTCATTATGGTCCGATGAATGACAATTACTTAGATATGTACATATTCTTGGCCGAAAAGCAAAAGGGTCAACAGTCGGGTTTGACTACAACTACTTGAAATGCGTTTGGATAACATCCTTTTCGATTGGGTATGGCTTCGACCATTCTGGAGCCGAGCAATTAGTTAACCATAGATAGACATTTTTTCACGATCGTCTAGTCGATATACCAAGTTTTCGTTGCAAACCCCGAGATATTATTACTATGAAGGATAACCAAAGATCAAAACGCTGATTCAAAATTCTATTGCATCATCCGCCCACGAGGAATTGCCAAAACATTTGACTAGTGACTCATTCCAATATAAAGGACTAGTAAATCAAATAATATTTAGTAAATGGATCGGTTTGTAAATAAATGAGTTCTTAGTCGTAGAATAGTATTCTCGTCAGACTTGAACCTAACAAAAATAAGAAAGGTTCATAGAATTTTTTCCCCTTTTCGCGGAAGGGCCTTAATCCGTATTTTATCATTCATGTATCACAAATGGATCTATAGTAGGATTTTTTCTTTTTTGCTCATTTGTATTTTACGTACCAAAGTAATTAATTTTGAATAATGAATTTCTATCAAATAAAGGTCTTATTGCTGAAATCTATTTGATTTGATACATTGTGGTCGGTAACGTTGGTGAATTAACGAAGCGAAAAGAGAGGGATTGAACCCTCGGTAAACAAAAGCCTACATAGCAGCCCAATGCTACGCCTTGAACCACTCGGCCATCTCTCCTACATAATCTTATTATTGACCGTAAACTGAGTGAATAGTTAGTTTTCGTATCCCTGCAAGTACAGGTACAACCGATCACAGGTTCCATAGGGAGTTTGACTTCCTTTCCAATTTCATATTTCTCAACAACAACTTCTCTCATCCCCACGGATCTATTCAAAATTCGAATCGTCCCATGTTTCTATTTCGATTGTATGGCGTGGCGTATACACGTTCGCAAAAGTAGCGTATGGTTACTTTACTCTATTTTTCTCATGGCTTGTTAAACCTTTCTTTTTCTCTTTGGATCATAACCAAATCAAAACTTCTCGAGTTATCAGAATGCATAGTCAAATTCAGTCCTTGGTTATTCAAGTTAGATGAAATAGTAATAGTTTGGCTCATTGGTATACTACGAAATCCAATCTGATTCAAATATTGAATATCTCTCCTTGTCGGGACAATTTGAGCAGAAAGCCCATATCTATTATCTATTTTTGAAAATCGAATTAGTCTGTTTTTTTGCTATTTCGTACTATATTATTCCTTTGTTTATGGGATCATTTTCCCCGAGGGTTTCCAATCAATGGGGGCGTAGTATAGGTAGTTAGAGAGTGTTGGCTCCCCCAGCTTGAATTCTTTTTACCCATTCTTTGAGAGTGATAGGTTTGATTTTTCCATACCGTAATAGAAGAGCTCTGAAGAAAGACCTAATTATGTAAAAACACGACCATTCAAGCTAATGATCAGAGGATCCGTAATAGGACTCTCATAGACTTGCTAGGAAATAGAAAATTTGGAATCGGCTTTTGCGCTAGGCTCAAACTTGAGGGACGGAGCCTTTTATTTGGTTCGGGGAGTGGATTAAGAACGTTTTAGCCCCTCCCCTCATCTTTGATGTGGGAATGTCGCTATAAAACGAATAACCTTATTCCATGGTGAGTTTAGCTACCTCCGAAGTCGTTGTCCGAGTTATAGTCGCGATCCATTCAAAGTCGAGTTTCTAGAAAATTCCTTCCTCACCAAGTAGTCTTCTTGGCCCTCAAAAGGAGACAGTGAGCTAAATGATCCATACGAGTCACTAGCTTGGAAGCCATTTGCCTTCAATGCAGTTTAGAACTGGAAGTGTAAATATTTTCCCTTCGTTACTTGAAATAGACCTCATCTTCATAAACTTATTGTATAGCCGGCTGTCCAAAGAACTCCAATTGAAGATCGAAACTCGCTAGGACATTTCTCGGCATGGTTCATATATAAAAAGAGATATTCATGTTCCTCTGTATGTAGAAAAAGTTATATGGTGTTTTGGGTATCTGAGAATCTCTTAGAAATGAGCAGGGCATTGATTGCTAAGTGGTGCTTTCGTTTCAAGGACCCCTTTATCACAGTCTTTGGAAGCAAATAATAAGCAAAAGTATAAAAGAAATAAGATGTATTCACCATTTAAAAATGGTGTTGTCTCTGAGAAACAGAACATTGAGTTAAGGTGTAAATACTTCGTTGGAAATGTTTGGATATATTTTATGGAATGATAGATGTTTATGTGATTGTACCTTTCGCACACCTATATCCAACTTTGTTTGCGACTTGCTATGAATAGGTGATTCTTGTGGCTAAAGCTCGGAACATGATAGTTTGAATTTGACTATTTGAGTACAGGACGTTGTTGAGTGTTAAACATTGTGGAGAGATCACCCACAATTTGATTGTGATGTAGCTTTATGATATCTCCTCAAGTTATAAGTTAGAAATGGATGTGATCTGAATGAAGAGTAAGAAATGTGGCAATGGTAATACTTATTAAGTTACCAACCGATCTGTGAAAAGAAATTCCTTTGGAAAAGGGACTCTTTAGTCTTCAAGGAGTCGTACTCTGCCGCATGGCAAAGACAACGTGGCGCCACACTGACGGAGGCACTTAGGATTTTTCGTATATGGATGGGCTTCATAGATCCATTATCACAGTTTCACCAGCAAGTCTCATTTTAGAGCACCTCTTCAACATAGCCGCACATCTGCGGGACTCAAGTTGCCCTTGGGATTACGGTCACAGCGAACTTGTCAATAGATCTCGTAGCGGTTTTTGACTCAGTAACAATGTTGGCTAAATTCCATTTGCAGGCATCCTCTTGGGAGAATTTTCCGAATAGAACAACATCCCCGAGCAATTCAACAGCGCATTGTTTGAAAGGATAGATAGATGGCATAGAGTAAGCCCGATCTCCGCGGAATAGATAATCATCAAAATCCATATGCGGAGGCCGTATTCTCGGGGTCAAGCAAGTGGAACGCATACAAGTATATGACAAGGCTTTCCATCCAGATTCATAACAATGTCCTCCGCATTAGGAATAATGGAAAGCAGATTTCCATTAATATTAAGAGAGTTCAATCGTTCAACTTTCTCAATTTCCGGGCATTTTTATGAAACCGGGCTTGTGAAGTAGTTGTCATCTTACCCTGGTACACCTCACCACTTCTACTAGCCCGGCCTACAATACCGCTACTTCTTATGGCTATGCCGAATCACACTCTACCTTGACTATCTTGACTATAAAAAGGCAATCAAGTCGAGAAGGAAAGCTTTCAAACATACTCTCACCGCTAGGCTACTCACTACTTTTTGTCCGGTTCCTAGCCCAAGAAAGCGAAAGCTAAGGCAAGGGCAAGGAAAATCAAAAGAGCAAATAAGACTTTTGAGTAAGGAAAGAAGTGACTTACTCAACTTATTGAGTATTGAGTTGTCTCACCTTGAACTAACTACCTCGAGAGCTAAGAATCCTCTTTGAAATTGTCTAATTGCACGCAGCCTACGGCTCTTCCAGCGACTCGTCCATGCTGCTAACCGAGCTAAAGTCATTGCCCTTGCCAGATTCAAGTAAGATAAGAGCGAAGGTCATACTACTTGCTCTCTCCATTCGGTGGTGAACTTCGCCTAAGGGGCAGCGATCGATACTTTTATTTATATATGATAGCGTAAAACTCAACCGATTGAACAAAGTTAGAGCTTTTCTTTCATCTTTCTAAGAGCGGTCCGATCCTTTATTTGATCGGACCGCTATTATTTAATTTTTTTAATAATCCCGAATAAGGGATTTCATTTCATTCTTTCTTTCAGCGATGGATGTCTCGGTCTTGGAGATCGGTAGGATTTTGCTCATCATTGAGACCCGGCTCTTGCATGATCTTGTCAATAAATCCGAGTAGACTTGTTGGACACTTGGAATAAAAAGTGAAAGATTCCCACAAACCCTAGAAAAGAAAGAACCATTGGTCAACCAAGCACAAATAAAAGAGTCCTCTAAAGGCCTTCCCAATAGTTCACCTATGCGTGTGAAACTCAAAGGCTACGCCAATAGAGTTAAGCTTTAGGGTGGCAATGAAGGAAAAGAAAGATCGTTCTTTGCTAAAGGTCATACATGAGTATGCCTCGAAGATAAAGGAAGAATCATCTATTGGAAATCCCGGAAGAAAGAAGAGACCGCGCATCGGTGTCGTGTCATTCTTTGAAAGCCTCAATTCGATTCCGGTCCCTCAAGCCCAAGCCTTATGGAAGACTTTGCTTCTTTCCTTTGCAACACCATAAGCGATATTCCCCTATGAACCCCGATCTGCGTTGCGTTTGAGATTCCCTTTCTTTCGAAAGACTTCCTTGGCTAAGGTAATCGAAGCCTTGGCCGCCATAGCCACTTCGAATCGTCAACTTGGAAGCTCGCCGTTCTTGGCAAAGCGGATAAGAGGCGAAGATGTTAAAAACTTATGAAAAAGGGATTGATGTCTCTCAATGTAATGACATTACTAATATCCCTCCGTCAACCAAAAAGAATAAAATAAGTTATGGGGTGGGTTGAACATATTCTTTTTCTTTGACGGATAGCTTGTCGGATCTTGCCGGGCCGGAGTTGAAGAAGGAGCTGCTAGCACTTGAATCGAGAGGAAGATCGGAATAGCGACGAGTTGCGGCTTTTACTATTGTTCATAGCTTGGATGCCTTTATGCCAATTTTCCGTGTTTATGGAAAGCCCGTCTTTTGGCGTAATATACCCACTAGGTTCTTTTGTTCTCGAATAAGCTGCTCTAGATGCTCTCGAATCGTTAGGCTGACTACGCCTTCTATCTTTCTTTGTATTTTATTCTAAGCGTGGTAAGGATATTGAATTAATACCAAGGAACATATTTGCTAGCCCTATAGTTGGATGCGGGCGTCCTCTAAGAGGATTGATGGCATGAATAGGCGCTATTGAATCCGCTTTTGTCTCGAGAGAAGATATACCCGGGGACGGTGAATCCGATCAATTGCTAGTGTTTTCGAGGAAGTGAAAGTCTCGATAGAACAAAAAGAGCCAAAGGTCGCTTTGGGTCTACTTTGATTCGATTACGTAGGCGTTCCACTTGGGCTTCCTTTCAAGCAATCCTTTAGCTCCACTCCGATCCTTACCAACGAACATACTTTTGAACTATCCGGATGGATGGGAAGTGCAATTAAAGCTCAATTGAAGAGTTTCTTGGTGGTGCCTAATCTACTTAGATGTATTCCCACGATGATCGCGATCTTTGAAAATCTCTCTGTGGTGGAACCCCATAACGAAAATCCATGATGCTATGAAAATAGAGCACGGTTAGAGTGCCCTCCTATCCTTTAATTTGATGGATTCGGGTGTTGGAAGATTATTGAAGATTTCCACTTTTCAAAGCTAGATAGCACTGATAGTAGCGACTCGTCAGTTCGAATCGACAGAGGCCCTACTAAGACCTTTTTCCAAAAAGGAGTCGCTTTGGTTACGCAGTTCAAGAGGGGGCAACCTCTTTACATCTCAAGGGGCGAACGACCTATCGCCCGACCGCTTATTTATTCAAATCGGGTAACCAATTTTGGGGCATGAAATCTTTTAACTCCTTTTGCCCACATAAATATTCAACAAGTTGTTTATAAAGAGGACTCCCCTCCCGGCGTTTTTTTGCAAATAATATAGCTCTGCCCCTAGTTTTGAGACCTTCCTCACTAGGTTGACGCTCCACAAGGCCCTTATGTATGAGGAACTTGTGGGTCACTTTGAATCCTTCGGGATCTGGAAAGTAAATTTTGCCTTTTCCTTTCCCCTTGAACAGCATTCGTGTTATCTCTTCTTCAAGGAGCGTGCTTTTGCACGAAAGTCAAGTTCCATTTGCTTTCTTGCTGCATCGGCGTCTTGGTGTCCCACTAGTTTTTTGCGCTTCTCATTATTTTTGTCATCATCCCCTAGGGGTGTGGAAAAACTCGACGAGGCCTCAGAGAAAGATGAGATTCTTCCCCGTTTCTGGCCGGACGATTCCATAAAATGAATCACACCCAGTAGACACAGGAATAAATAAAGACTATGACAAAATAGATCACATGGAAAAAATCATAAAGGTTGTGGAGTAGGGTCTTTTCCTGCGGACTTCCCGTACTCAAAGTGAAATGTCTAAGTGCTCTCGGTCGATCGACCTTCATCTTTTGGATTCTTGGCGTTCAAGAATCCCGGTTTGTGGATCGAATGATGAAATAGATATCTGAACTGTATAGGATCATTATTTGGGATGGAATAAGTGATTCTTTTATTGGATTTCCATGGGATCGTAGAATCAACTAAGGATGCAATAGGTATTTGTGATCGAACGACTTCGAAGATGACCAAGTCTTTCTATCGCATTCGAATAACCGTACAATCATGTTGTTGGTTCAACCCAAAATTGATCTTCTTCTTTCTTGAATGGAATTTTTTATTTGCAAAAGAATTGGTAAAAAACCCGATCTTCCATTGAGAATCATTGATCTGACTCGCCATTTCTTCCATTATCTCATATCTAAATAAATGATTGGTCTTTAAAAAGAAGGAACGGCCTTTTTGTGAATGTGAGATCCTATAAAATGAAGAGCGTTTAGTAAACAAATCGATGTCTTATGCGAATCGAGAATAGCAATTCCATTTGGAACCACAGATATAGACTTTGAAATGGTGGCGATTACGATGGCGAGATGTGCATTCGTACAAAGTAATTTAGTCTGAGACTATAGAATGGATTGTCATTTCCGGTTTTGTTTCACGAGATACAATACAGGTGGTAAGTAATAAAAGATAATAATGCGTATACACTAGGCGTTTGTCCAATCGGCGAGGGCCAATGAGATTACTATCGCATTTTACGAGGAGCAACATTATCCTTTCTTTTCCTTTGGCTACTAAGATGTTTGATTCGCGAGTTGTCTCTTGCCTCGCTCATGGATTGACAAGAAGTTCAAAAGGTTGACCTATTTGGGAATCTCGGATCTATGCTTATTTTCAACAACCGAAGCATTTCGTAAGCACTACGCCCTTCCTCGTCTCTGGGTGCCTAGGTATCCACCGCAAGCCTTTCCTCTTTTGAACCTCGCCATTAACGTTAAGGCTATGCCGTCTAAGGTGCTACTAAATGGAAGGATCTTATCAGCGTCCATGAATGCGAAATCTGGAAGGATCTTATCAACGTCCATGAATGCGAAATCATAGATCGAAGCGCCGAATTGGCAAAATTCGGTGCTATCATAGTATCTGCTAAGTTCACGGGTGGAGATAAGTGAACTCGAGGCTGCCGACATCCGCCACGGGGTAAACCACCGCCTCTCGAGGCCTACCCGACGGTTCTACCATAGAGGCCAGCGATAGACAAAACTCCCCGAACACACTTACAACTTTCATCGATCTTGTGCTCTCCAAGAGCAACTCTTCTCAAAACAAAAGGTGATGAGTTGGAATCCCATTCTAAGGATTCTTGTGGTTCCGGGAATCTAGCTACAGAGAACTGTGAGGCGGGAGTTCTCCTTTTTCCGCCCGACTCTTTGATCTTAAACTTAAGAATCTTTGGTTTTAAGAATGAGTGATTGCCCTTCTTGACCCTTCTTGCCCAACCGAGAGCGGACGGCTAATGTGTTCCACTTATTGAACAGGGTCTATGGTCGGTCCGTGACCTCGGATGCCGAAGGCGTCCTTGGGGTGATCTCGTAGTTCCTACGGGGTGGAGACAATGGGGTCGGTCCATGGATTTTCCTTCCTTTTGCCACATTTCGCAAAGGGTTGAAGCAGGGAGTGGACTGGGAACAGCGATGGTGAAAAAGACAAACATTTGGTAATTAATCTTGCTTGGCTTTCTAACAAAATTCCCATAAATAAGTGAAGCCTACGCATGCATAAGGATTGATGAGTCATATTACATACAGGCATTGGTGGAATTTGACCATATTCCCACAAGACCTTATAATAGGTAAACTAGGTATGGAGTATTTTTTTGAGCAGTGTAAGTTTTCATTTTGAACTCTGATGCTTGTGCAAATCCGATGAAGTTGCCCACATCCACAAGTCTTTTTATCAAGATATTGTTTCAAGTGTGGTGTCATAGTTTGATGGTGTTGCACCTAAGCATGATGCTTCACGATGCACTAGTTTGGTTCATTTGTTAGACCGCTCTCTATATGCGTTCAATGAAGCGAAAGCAAGCTGTTAGTTAGTTGACTTGAATTGTGCCCTTTCAACTTCTAACTCCAATACCATTTACTGCTGTTCCTACACAATTGGTAGTTTGAAGTATTACATAACTAGGATGAGGTTTAGTTTGTAAATTTTCATTGCGTCCTTTAGAACGAGATCCGGATGATGAAAGGCGGGCACCCCATTGTTCAACTAAAATGGTCCAAGGAAATCTGGCGGGAGAATGATCGGCTAGAGACGATTTTCCTCTTGATCACCCTCCCAACTTGCCTCTGCGCATGTAGACGCGAAGCGCTCTCGATAAATTAGCAAGTCTTGTGGGTACTCGATCTTGTATGGATTCCCGCACGACTCATCGTAAACTTATTTACCAAGCTAAAGTAATGGTTGAATTGCAGCTTTTTCCGGACCTCGAATTGTGTTGCAATGAAAGCGGGATCACCGACTCTATGCCAAGTTCTCAAAGTGTTTTTATATAGAAATCACCGTAAAGCCCCGCGTTCTTTATTTATAGAAGTAATAGTAGCCAAAAGTGGGATGATAACCTTTTTCGACACCAATCGGGCTCTACCTTCCTTCTTTCCTCGTCGGCCTCGCCTCTGCGGATCGAGATAGATGCCCATCATGCCCTTTCCTTTCCTTCACGATAAGTACTTCCCATCCTCGTCCACGAGCACGGTGTGGATGATTGCTCTTCAAAAGAGATTGAAAAAAGCATCAATATGACACATCACCAATACATGAAGGCACAAAGCCCCACGATCATTTAGTGCTATAAATATGTATCGACCTCCCAAAAGAAGTTTCTTTTCTCGAGTTAAGACAAAGAAACCAAAAGATTCTGAGAGGAAGAAAAAGCATATCAACACGGGCTTCTTACCTATTCGGTGTTTACTTCATCATAGCTTGAAAAGATGAGTCTTTGAAAACAAGTCGTCTTCCGTACACGGTTTCCGGTGAGTCTGATCGAGACAGATGATTTCGAATAGTTTTTCTAGTCATGTTAGCACCACGCCTCGCTTTCCGATGTCGGTATATAGCATTTACAAGATCTTTCTAAGCTTTTCCGGTTATAACTCGTTTATGATATACCAAGCTATGGCTGAAGCACCAACCACGGTAGCATTTCAACCAAACCTTGTTTCTCGATCAATAAGAGCGCCCTTCAATTTTTCAAAAATCAAGCGTAGATAGGGACAAAAGCCTAGCCGATAGAGGAATAAGTGGATGGGTCTACCTATGTTGGTTTGAAGTCATTCACAAAGCTACTCGGACTTTTAGTGGATTTGATCCGGGTCCTAATCCCCAACTAGAAAATAAAGCTGAAACTCGATCTCGAGATATCTTGGCGGAATGCATGAGCTCGGAAGAAGGTAACG
Organism: Otatea glauca; assembly: GCA_036346275.1. NCBI lineage: Eukaryota > Viridiplantae > Streptophyta > Magnoliopsida > Poales > Poaceae > Otatea > Otatea glauca. The sequence goes on from CM070726.1 coordinate 21,325,662, forward strand.
TGAGGCGGGGTTGATGTATCGGAGGTGGAAAATGGACTTTCTATTTTGCATTTCGGATGAAAAAACCGGACAATGGGTATTAGAAGGTGGACCCTTGGCACATTGCTAACATACCATTCTCGTTTGGACAATGGCACCAAAATTTCAATTGAAAAAATTGGAAAAAGAAAAATCCCAATTTGAGAAAAGCGTGGGAGTTCTAAGGAGTACATTAAAAAGAAGGGTGAGCTATATTGCTAGAGCTAGTGGTTTGGGAAGCCTCTCTAGATGGATAAAGTCATGAAATAAATACAATATTTGCTTTTGCAAAAGTAAAAAATACTTTTCAAGGATCTTGGAAACTATCTTAGTAATTACTTACTTATTAAGGAGACGAGATTGAGATTAGAGCTGAATATGCATGGAAGCCCAAATCCTGTCTTTGCTTGCTAGGAGTTTGGTCATGACATTAGCAGATGTCCTAAGAAGAAGATAGTAGAGTTTGCTCTGTCAAGAAGAGTATTGATTTATTCTCGCAAAGCAATATATGTAAAAAGAATTTTAGTTTATATTACAAATAAAGGACAGTGGTTAGTAAGTAAGTAGGGAAAAGAAGGTTGTAGCAGATGGAATTTGAATTCTCAAGAAGACATTACCAATCACTTTAGCATTCTCTCTTTGGCTGAAATTGGAGAGTGGTTCTGACAAGCAAGGTGCAGGAGGAATCCATTGTATCGCAAATTAAGGTAAAAATGAAGGGGATGCAGGATTTTTGAATATGGGCCGCTTCCTTTTAATAGAGCAACTTTGGCCATTGAACTAGCCATGCCAAGAGGAATTGACCAAAGCGCCATACCTGCTTATATCTATTATGACATTTCTAGTGAGGGCCTTGCATAGGAAAAGGCGATCGGGTCTCCTTCCTTGTTAAAAAGGTCTCTCGCTCGCTCGAACTATTTCATCAAAAGCATCCTGGCGGTTCAATCGAGAGCCCGAGAGAGAAGAAAGTCAGTGTTTCTTTTGTTTGATCAATGGATATTGAAAGCTTCCACGTGACATACATCCTCAAGTTTGTTTTCGCTTTTCTTGCATCACCGAGTCAAGGGATGTGCATTCCTTCTCCAAAACATAGGTGGATTGGAAATCCTATTTAAGTGTAATATAAACCCCGGTATTCTAACCAAGGAAGTGATAGAACAACCCCTTGCCGAGGATCATCTAAATTGACTTTCATCACTTAGAGCATCATAGCGCTCCATCAATGCACTATTTTGGTGCTGCGGCTTCCACCACTACAACAGGTGGAAAGAAATGGGATTCCATGAAAGAAGATCGCTTTCCTTGCTGCTAGCTTTACGGCAAAAGACATATCTCCGAGTTTCGAGTGATGAGGCATAGGATGGAATGGATCCGCTTCAACCGTCATACTTGCCCTTGTTCATTACTGTCTTTATCTCATTCGTTGGGGAGTTTGAGCTCCTTATGAGATGTTTGAGATGTGATCGCATGGATCTTCTTGCTTTGGATCAATTCCTTTGTGATGAGTGGTTCACCACGGGAAGCCTGGCGAGCGAGACGACCGCAGGAAATGGTTTAGATCGTTTAGAATTAGCTTTTCCTTGAGCTCAGGCCGGAGGAGAAGAGCGAGTGATCCTCGATAGGAGCACGGCGATGCAACCGACGACGGAGGACAAGACAAGCCCTTCCGAAAAGCTCGTTTGCTTTTCATCGGAGCCAAGTGATTCCTCAAGGTCGTTAAACAAGTGAATCATCGGTAGCAAGCACGAGAGCAAGCGATCGAAAAGGAGGAGAAAGAACCACGATAACCGGATGTGAAGCTGCTTTCTTGGTTGAGATTCACATTTGGAATAAAAGGTCACTAGAGCTCGGGTGTTGAAATTGGTCCCGGTAGGGGAAGACATCGATGGCGATGGAATAAGCCTTAGCCCTTGTTTTCTACTAACAACTTGAGGCTTTGACCTGGGTAGACCCCTTGTTTGGCAAGCAGGCGTGAGTGAATTGGTGGAATGGGGAGAAATCCCGAGTTGAAAAACCCGGTCGAGTAGGTGAGCAGGCGATGTCCGGGTGGATATAGCGAGAGAGCCGACCTAAAGCAAGGTCAAGTGAGACAGCCACGGAACTAGTTTCTTTAGTTGCCTTTCAATCAAAGGCTGCATCGAGCTCCTACTATTGATTCAATTCCTTGACACCTTACGCTAGCATTGCATTGGCTTCATTCTTACCTATGATATTACCAATAGCTGATTCGATAGCAAGAGGAAAGAGAACGACATATTCTTTTAAGAGCCCAAAGGGATCGGAGCAGTCTAGTCTCTAGGCGCCTAAGAGCAACCCCTATTTGTCCAATCCAAAGTAAACCTATTGCCCATGACCATCCCTCAATTCCTCTGTCCTAATTCAGCTCTAGCTCTAGGACAAAGGAAAGGGAAGACTTCCTCTAATAAAGGAGGAAAGGAGAGATTTTCATTAAACCAAAAGCCAACCAAAGAACCGGAACCGATCGATCGACGGTAAAGGTACCAAGACCGAGACCGAGGCAGGTCATTAAAGCGATCGAGTCGAACGAAAGGAGAGGCACCAACCATTAACTGGATAAACCGTATTCAATATCAATAGCGGCGGATATTGCGATAATCCCCATAGCTGCGATTATCGACGGTGATATTGCGATAACCGATTCTTTCTAACTAAGAGCGATTCTTCCACTTCACTTTCTAAGAGGGCATTCGATGCATCAATCCCCTTCGCCTTGACTATTGGGTGGGATACCCTATTAAGTCATGGCATCTGTCGATTCCTTGTCTTCATCCCATCGAGAAAGACTAATGCAAAGGTGAATTGAATTCGGTTCTTTCTTCGTGCACGAAATCGAGAAAAGTGCTTTCTTTCACAAGCATGATCACTCCATTTAAAGGGATTCAATCCCCTAACCGCATTTGAGGCGGACGAGAAGAAGGATGTAGGAATCTCCTTTTGTTTATTCAACATGCTAGCAGCGGATTTGCCGCCATGAACTGTCTATAGGAGCTAGGCAAGGAAGAAGGCGTCCGAGAAGGGATCTTAGAAAAGAAATGGAATCGGTGCAAAGTCGGTAGTACTAAGGCGGAGAGTTGGAATTGCTTTATATAAGCAAGTGTAGCGAAGTCACCTCCATTCTTGATTTATATTGCGACGGAGGAGGTAATATCATAATTGAGAAAGAATCACGATTAGACTCGGTCAGGATAAAAGAATCCAATCCGAAGTTAGTCTTGGGATAAAGGCTTCTTTCCTTTCTTTGAATCAGAATAGCCGACTCGGTAAATGCTTTTCCCAGCTCAAAGCGATGACTAGTAGATCAGGGGTACCTAGAAAGCGAACAAATGTTCTCATGGTCATGATTGTTGACTAAAGCGCCCTTTCTCGATTCCCTTGCCGACTTTGAATGAACTCATGCTTGAATGAGAACAAGCGATTTGCGACTTTGGTCCATGAATTCTAAGATCATGAACAGCGGATATTGCGACATATGAGAGAATCTCTTTACATCCGATTATGCAACATCTCTCTTAGCTTATAGAAAGAGCGGAAATACTACAACCGATATTGCGACATCTAATCCAAACAGCGATATCGCGACAACCTTATTCTTTCTTTCCTTCCTTTTTAGGAAGAATTGATTATCCTACGGTAGCAAGAGTAACAATACAGTTTTTAATGCTACATCAACGGTATAGTAAGCTAAATAAATGCGTTTTAGTGGTAGTTCAAGTGATCGGATTTCCTTTTAAGCACTATTTGGATAATGGATTTCCTTTGTTTTTGGAAGTGTAAGTCTCAAGCAAGTCCAAAGCAAGTAGAAGAATCTTTCTAAGAATCCTCTTTTTAGTAGGGCTATGCTATATCGATTTTTCTTCCTTGGTGTGGCTTTCTCTGCGGACAAAGAAAGCAAAAGTGAAAAAGCACGCCCTTCGGCGTTAGTTTACGAGTAATAATAAAGGCGATGTCAAACCGGTTATCAAACTTGATAAAGGGCGATAGTTACAATAGAAAAATCCCTCTAGAAAATCTCCTTGAGCGAATTGCGGTGAAAAGGAAGCAAGCCCAATTGCAATCCTAAGGTAAAACCCGAAGTTGCGAGTGCGGTTTCTAGCAATCTGATGTCGTTGAGCTTTCTCCTTCCCGGGAAGGATTTTGAGTTATCTTGGGAGTAAGATTCCAGCTTGTCCTCTTCCCTACGGTTTTCTTGCGGTCTACGGGAGGACTAAGGAAAGATCCTAGTACTCGGGTAGGGCTCTAGAGAAGATTCCCTGAAAGAGCTAAGATAACTAAATTGATTTACGCTTTCCTCTTTCTTTTTTCATATATCTATAGAATTGGAGCGATTTCCTTGCCGGTGATCAAACTGAGTCTTTGAAGGCGTTGATAAAGCTACTACGAATATCGAGCTAGCGGGGTCTATCCATCACCGACCGGTCAGGTCGGTTTGTTCTTATCGATCCATTTCATCGAGATTGTGTGGGTGTTCAATCTACCGTTCATGTTCACGTTCTCAAAATCAAGCTTTCCTTGGAAAAACCAAGGACAACCCCTATCTCGATCTCCTTTCTCTTTTGGCGTGAGCTTAAAAGATGGAGTTACCCTACGATGAGATTGAGTTCAACGGATATGAAGGATAGAAATATGCTATTTGCTGATATTCCATCTATTTGTGCATCAAGTCCAAAAAGATCTCAATCTATAATGAAGAAATGATAGTAGCTCGTTGTTTTATAGGCTTTCTCATATTGATCGGAAGAGTTTAGGTAAGACTTTCAAAGAAACTCTCGGACGGAGAATCGAGTCTATTCGGGAAGAATTGCTGCAATTCTTCAATCCTATGAAGTAATTAGGAGGAATCAATGAACAACAATGATTACATAGGATCGACTTGCGAATTTGCAGCACCGTAGTAGAATCATTACCAACGACATGTTGTGCGCCTAAGTGCGAAAAGACGATTGCAAGCTTTGTTATGCGAAACCTAAATGTAAAGTCGGCAACACTTCTAAATGCCACTTCTTCTCGACACATCCGTCTTGGGACGATAGTCACAGGTTTTCACTTTTCGGTGAGTGAAAGATTTGTATCGGGTCTATGTTCAAAGCTTCTACCGTAGAACAAATTCGAGAGGCCTTCGTACCCATAGACCTAATTCGAGAAGGCTTGATAGTCCTAAGAAAGGTGAGGCGGGGGTTCTATTTTGGAAGAATAAGAAGAATCTCATTCATGTGTTCATGCTAATGTAAGAAGCGGATCCAATAAACATAAGACTTTTTATCAAGAAATTCGAATGTAAATGATGAATTTGGGATGTCATGCCCCACAAGTTAGTTGCCCAAGCGCTCCCTAGGAGGGCATTCTACCACAAGATAGAGTTTGAGCACAGGAGCCAAAGCCCCAACCCCTCCATTTTGGTTGAGCTCAGAAAGAATTTGGAAGTCATATCGGCGGATAAGCCTCGACGGCTCCATATTTCTTTTCCCTGTTTTATTTACGAAGAAGCGGGAGCCATTTAGCATTGAAACTCGGGCGCTCAACTAGGTAACCTAACCATCAAGAACAAGTATCCACTTTGATTGCGGACTTGTTCGACCGGCGCTTCATACTTTTGAAGTTGGATCTGGGCGGGCTATTACAGGTGCGTATCACGAGAAGGAGAGGAGCAAAAGGCGACTGTATGACAAGCAAGGTACGGTGCCTTTGATTTTAGGTTATGCCTTTTTTGGACTCACAAATGCCCTGCCGCCTTATACGCACCCTCGAAATGAGCTATTCCACCCTAAGCGACGGGTGGTATACTTTGATCGTGGGCTATAGCCATTCGTTAAATGACCACTTTAGCCACCTCCGGACGTAAAGGCATGGAATAGTTTAGAGGATAGTATATAACAAAGAAGCACGTCTGGGGTATAGACATCGGTTAGGTCAACAAGTTGTTGGTTGGCATTCAAGATATGTGTAACGTTGAGAAGCAGATGCTAGGTATGAGCGAGTAAGCTACTAAAAATAGGCGAGATATGCTTTCAATAGCCGTGAGTGGCACTCATGGAAAGGATTCACGGATAGGCATTGGTGGGCATGGGAAAGTCAAGTTATGTATGCAAGAGAGCGGTATGCACCTAAAAAGGAAATGAAGCATAAGTCTGTCACCATTAGGATAAATCAAATCCTAGTCTGTTTCAATAGACAAAAGAAAATAGAAAAAGTTGTGAGTGAGAAAGAAATAAGTAAGAAAATCAAAGATGACCCAGACGAAACAATTAGTGAAATCGTTCTATTTCCTCCATATCCTCAAAGCAGTCGAGGGATAGGCATATGTTTGAGGATATGCTGAGATTCAGATCACCATTTGGCATCTTTGTAATGGTCATCTTGAGCTCTTTATTCTGATTGAGAAAAAGTTTCAAAAGAATTGAATTATTGGTCTAAGATATGCTAAGATCTGTTAGGTCTGAAAGCAGTTTCAATTTTCTTTCTATCATCCACGTGCTATATAAAAGGTTTTTTGGAATTGGTTTGATGTACTTTTCTTTAATATATATATATATATATACATTTATTCCGAATGGCTGCATTTCACCAGTCAAATGTTCATTCGAGTCCTCTTCTATATGATATTGACAAGGATGGTATACGGAGATAGTTTTGGCTACTTACAATGGTGTAGTGAATATCTTTAGGTAAGGAACTCAACATAGGACATTCTTATGTTTTCTTTAAATATGGGAGTCTTTATTTGTTTGTTATGTAGGATATCGGGATATATGGTGGTGGACAAGCTAGAGGTACCTCGTAGGAAAGTGCGTAAAATTGGTACGTCGGGCTAAATGCATATCCTGTTGACCGCTCCCATCCAGATGTTCATGTGATCGATTGCGTAAAGAAGCGACTTCTAAGGAATCTCACCCAAACATTCACGACGAATCGGTTGTCAAAGAATCTTCTAAGGAACCCATCCGTAAGTCGACATAATCAATTGCCACATTGTTCATTGGTCTATTCTAAGAAATGTCTTCTTTTGTTATTTGCATTTGGGGGTAAAGCTTATCTTCCAGTCATTGAATTCGCAGAGATTAGAGTTAGTAGAATTGCTGATGTCTCCAATTTTAGGATGGAAAAGCTTTAAAGAAAAGGAAAATTACATGCACATAGTAACCATTATACTAATCGATGTGGATAATGGACTATGCATCTTGTGGATGTAGGAATATGTAGGGAACATGCATTTTGATGTTATTTGATTATCATTGTAGGGACTACGGGGAGTTGATTCCACGAAAAATGCGTCTGAGCAACGATCGATTGAAATTCAACAATTCTACCCAAGGACAAGAGAATATGGGTTGTCGAATAATGTAAACAACACTCATCTTTGGGAGCATCTCCGATTGTAAGTACCATGACAGAGAATACATCACATACTCGAGAAGGTTACTTCAAACAGCCTAAAAAGTGATGATCAAGCGGGAAGCTCGAAACTCATGCGAGTGATGTGGGAACAACGGAGCAGCCATTGTTGAAAATAGCGAGCCTCTAGAGGATGGCGATACATCATTTGATTTGTTTGGGATCTGTAAGAACCGCTGATGAGTACAATTATGATTATGATGACTATGTTGATGAATCCATGTGGGGAGATGAGGACCGACAGAACAAGAACATGAGAAAGCGGAAGATTACGTGAGCATAGATGCTCACATCTTGTCCACCCCGATAAGTGAACCTTTTGTATCCTTTTGCTTATATTTAGGTATTCGTTCGTAAATGACCTTGAGTTATTTTCACATTCTTTCTACAAGTAATTGCAGATATTGACAAAGATGGTGTACATGAAATGGTGATTCTTTGTATCCTACTTCTTTGACCGTGAGTAAAAATTGCTTTCTCTAGCTAAAACATTCTCGCGTGTTGCTCATGACTTCAATGATGAAGACTTTCAAATAATTCCAATTTTGTTTTGTTATATAATAAAAGTGAGGTTTACGATAAAGTCTGCTAAAAATAAGAAAAGATACTTGTATATTTGTGTTGTCTGTGATGGCATGCGTCATTTATGTGTCCAAGATATAAAATCATAACCCTTTTTTCTCCACGATTATGGGTGGGTTGGTTGATGATGGTGCTTACGGCCGATCTCGATTAGATTGGGCCTTTGCTTCCCTGACCCAGTTGATATGCTTCACTTTGATTGATTTTCTTCCGTGCCCATGCATATTCTTCTCCAACTGTGGTTGATTTGGATGGTGATGGAAATTTGGACATCCTTGTCGGAACTTCCTATGGCTTGTTTTATGTTATTGATCATCGCGGTAAATTCTTAGCCTCATAATACTAATTATTGAATCCAAAAACAACTTTAAGCTGAGTTGTCGTTTCATATATTGTGTATATATATCTAGTTCCCATAGCATAAAGTTTCTTGACTAGAATAATATAATTTCTTTGGTGTAATTAAGTAATAATCAGTTTTACCATGCTATTTTTGTTTTGGAAAATAAGACTGTAATTCATTGAAATCCTCACTAGAAAACAATGAATTCCCACCATCCTTTATACTTATACCTTTGGCGCCGATCGCTACTTATGTGTAAACATCCATGTGTCTACTTATGTTGATTTTGTCAATTTAGGTAAGGTTAGGAACAAGTTCCCACTTGAGATGGCTGAGATCCATGCACCGGTCATTCTGCGGACATCAATGATGATGGAAAAATCAAGATGGTTATCTAGCGATGCCCATGGAAATGTAGCGGCATGGATGCGGAGGAGAAGAAATGCAGGAAGTGCATCTGAAGAGTCTTATTCCACAGCAAGTTTCATCCATTTATTTTGTATGGTGTTAACAGTTGCTTATATAAATAGATTGTCTATCCACATGCAAAGGTAATACATGTCTCTTGACAATCTATACACGACTATTGCTACATGTCAAGTTTGCTTTCTTAGTTTAGCTAAGAAGAATACATTCATCCATAATCTTGCTTAGATCCATTACTTAGAGATTCTACCATTCGGGCTTCATCTTGTGCTATTACTATTTTTGGTGATTGATTGAGAACATTATAACTTGGTTATAGTGAAAATGAAGATACCACGTACTTTCACCACAAAGATTTTCTTAGTGTATATTTCTTTGTTACTAGGCTATGTTTTTATATGCAATCGATTGTCATTATCATATGATGACAGCGACCTCTGATTAGTGATGTCAATGGAGATGGTCACACCGATGTTGTGGTCCCAAGCTGTATCGAAACATATATGTTCTCGATGGAAAGGAAAGGATGGATCGAAAATTCTACCTTTCCCGTATAGAGCACATGGAAGAATCATGAGTCCAGTTCTATTACTCGACATGAGCAAGCGTGGAGAAATGCCACAAGGGCTAACCCTTGCTACTCGTCCTTCGATTATTTGATTGAGGGCCCAAGTGGCTGTGCAGATGTTGTTGACATTGGAGAGACCTCGTATGCAATTTCTTCTACGCTCTGCGAGATTTTGGTAGCATTTTTGGTCTCAGACTTACATCAATAAAGTGTGCTCACTTCTTTGCACTTTGACTAACGGTACACCATGGTTTTGGTGACAATGTGGATGGTGGAGCGATCTTGATCTTATTGTTACTACTATGAGCGGCAACGTCTTTAGCTTTTCCACTCCTCACCACACCATCCACTCAAGGTAGGCAATGCGTTTTGTAGTCATGTCTTCATTTTGTTTCACAGTATTTTCACTTAAGTCGGATAGATCTTTTGGTGAACCCATTGCATCTTCTACTTAAAGGCGGCTTGATACTTGGACTTACATATCTCCTTTGATCTTTTTATTCTTTTGATGTTTAAACATAGAGGTGAGCATGATAACGAGATAACCATCTCATTCGAATTTGATGGTAGGAATGGAGATCATCAAACCAAGGAATAATCTGCATATCGGTACAACCGTGAAGGTATTTATGTTAAGCATGATTCCGGGACCTTCCGTGACGAAGAGGGCAAGCATTTACAGGTAGAGTTTGAGATTGTTGACAAGTACAGGCTTCCCTATGGGAATCAAGCTCCTTATAATGTGACGGTATATTCTTTCATCCTAAATTTGCTTTGTTGGATAAGCCAAATATTTATACTAACTTCCAACTACCTTTGTTTCTTGTTGGATTTCGGTAACTTTACTTGTCCACAGGAATTACGGGGAGATAGGCGCAAGCTCCTTATAATGTGACGGTATATTCTTTCATCCTAAATTTGCTTTGTTGGATAAGCCAAATATTTATACTAACTTCCAACTACCTTTGTTTCTTGTTGGATTTGGTAACTTTACTTGTCACAGGAATTACGGGAGATAGGCGCATTGTGGTCGGTGAGATCTATCATCAACCGGAAAGCAACGGATGAAGCTTCCCATTGTTCGTGTTAGAGCAGCGAGAACTGTGCTCGTGGAGATGGTTGACAAAAATGGGTTTTATTTCTCCGATGAGTTTTCACTTACCTTCCACATGCATTACTATAAGCTGCTGAAATGGCTTGTGCTTCGCGATGCTCGGGATGTTTGGTGTTCTTGTCATCTTACACCCCAAGAAGGTGCCGTTGCCATCATTTTCACAGAATATTGATTAGTGATTTATGTGGCGAAACATCGGGGCCTCATTGAAGCGGATCAAGAGATTAGCAGTATCTCCCAACTCTCCCATGACGGGACTTGTCCACACCATAGTATACCGGGAGCTCAATGCACAGAAAAATCCACATGGTCTTGCTCCCCATCGATTAACAGCCGGGAAATCTAGTTTTACAATGGAACCTTTGAGTTTTGCAAAAGAATTTTGTGGCACACTTGGAATTATATTCTAGCGATGATGGATTAGATTGTTCATCTAAGCCTATTTTGTCAATATGGCGTTCAACCGAGCTACGTAAGGGTTACTGGGCTACCTCCTTAATGTTACTCTAGGCTGGTAGACACCAAGGGATTGAATGGAGGTGTTTTCGTGCCTTTTCCTGTCATTGCATACTTAATTTGTTTGGCCACGGAGAGGGCACCACATTTCTTGCATAATATCCTTACTCTGGTGTATTAGTGACATTGACCAGCTTATTATTGGTTGTGCTCAAATTCTACCTAAGATCATAGAACATGAAATAATATTTAATCTGCAACATAAGTTTGAAGTTGTCTTCTACCCGTAAAAGAGAGAATTTACGTACATGGGTTAGCTTTACAAATACATACTTGTGCGAGAACAATATCTGTAATTTTCAAAAGAACAACCGTCAAGATCGCAGTTCACAAAGCACACCAACTATATGTGACCCTATCTGCACCAATGAATACAAGGAATAAGATAAGCCCCTGGCCCGACTAGTACTACTGTATTCCTCTCCACTCTCCTCGTCAGTTCGAGCCCAGCTCGCGACAAGGCCTTTGGTCATATCATATCTCGGCGCCTCCCTTGACATGTTATAATGCATCTAAAATTTTAAGATTAGTGTCCCAAACCCTGGTCCACCTGAATTCCATTGTGTGATCAGAATACGCAAGCTAGAACGTTGTTGAAGCAAACATATAGGTAGAGGTAGCTTAATCACAAAATCAAAGAAGCCAAGGTATCGAAGGAACATAAGGTTTCTAATGCTACTAGGTAACTCCAAAAGGTTCAAATTTCCATTTCCTAAATCGTTTGTTTGGAGGTTGTAAAGAAGATAAGTTGACTCAGGCTATTTCTTCAGCTTAGAACTATAAATATTGAGGTACCTTTTGTGCTTCAACATATGAATAGCATCCGGCAAGCAATATCGTCTCTTCCAGTGCTAGAACATGCAAGCAAACCTTCTTTGAATATGAAAGAATGCTTGTTTTAAGGCAATGCGAGAGCTTACCAGAGAACAAAGGAGAGTAATGAGTTGATAGATAGGAGGCAGGTCCAATGATATTCAATAAAGGATAGACCGAATTCCGTCCGTATAAACATAATTTTTATTTCCTTGTCAAGTATTTCTTTTATTTTAGAGGAGTCTCTAAAGAATATTCATCATCATCTCTAAAGATAAAGGTGAGTTCCAGCAGAATGTCTATTGAACAAGAGCATAGCGAACTTCGAAATAAGAAATGCTTTCAACTTGCATGCAAGTCTTTAGCCCATCGCTACCGCTCTCTATCCTTCCAACATTAGCTGACACATGAGTATCTATAGTTCATCCTGACCCTTCGCTACCGCTTTCCTTTAACAAGCTACTCCGCCTTGCCAACGCTTGCCTTACCGATTGCCAGCAAATAAGGTTATTTTCTTTTTAGTTTTTTTGATTGAAAAATCTATGTTGAATTTGAATTCGGTCCACCTTCCACTCTTTTTGAAAAATAGCATCCCCTAAATCTATTTTAACATATAGTCTGAGCTTCCTACAAAAAAACCTAAGTGAATTCCAGCGTAAATGGATTTCCCCATTCTACATACTTTCAACCTGGATCAAAAAGAATAGCTAAAAAAATACATAAATGGAGCGATAAGTAAGATAGAAGATAAAAGACTAAGAGGGGAGGGTACATTGCCAACACTGAACTAGGCCAAAGAAGATCAATATGATCACTCCTGCAACTCAATCTATTTTCCTCTTTTCATCGGCTTAAAAGATCTATCCAAGGATTCCCATAGCCTACTTTTCATCATCTGAGTGGATATGCGCAAGTAAAAGGGGCAGCTAAGCTGGAAATGTTGAGTTGACTTATCATCAGTTGTTGATGGAAGACGTGTCAAGTGAAAGAAGCTGAAGTTCTAGTAAAAATTGATATGATAAATATAAATATTGTTTTATAAGAGCATTCAAATGAATGCTGTCGTACTCTAGTTCCTCAAAAAACCTTACAATTAGTGGAAGCTCTTAGAAAGCTAGAGAAGAAAGCAGCTACACTAGATATGTAAATATGTCAAAGTTGAGCAAGATCTTCAATCAATCAATTGCAAGGTTTATCATTTTCGGGACTTAATGCACATATCACCTGGTTTAGTTCAGTATGGTTTGTGTTGTTCCTTGTTGTCTTGATAGTGCATCTGCCGCCCTTTTGTTCACTCCCTTTTTTTACTCTCTAGAAAGCCTTTGCCCGTTCCACTTTGCTTGCCTATACAAGTCGTATTCCTACTAGTCAATAGCAGTACAGCGAGGTTGTTATAAGTGAGTACTTTTTTCTTCTTTTGATCAAAGCATCAACGATGAACATACAAGAGTCTTATCAGCCAATGCTCCATCCGATGTCCTGGATTCTAGTTTAGAGATTTCTCTGCACAAAAAGGGATCTATTCTGGGGAATGACTTGTGCCCTAAAGTATGGGAGGAACCACTTATGGCTGTTATCCGCCAAGGAAATATGGGAAGAGTTTAGAAAGTTTTGCAAGGACGACGAATTGCCCGCCAACTATGGACGGTATAGAAGATTCACTTCGCGCATACACCGAGAACACGGCATAGCCGCACCCCTTATAAATAACAAGACCATTGCTTGGCTACTTTCTTAAGTGAATTGGGGTCAATAGCACAGGTGTGAAGCAAGAAGGAAGAGAGAGGCCTGTGCACAACCTTGATATTCAAAAGCCCAGGGGCTAAGCAACTCGAGTTAGGCGAGAGGAGTGGAACCTCGGTAGACCGTCGGTTGGGTGGATTCAAGGCCAATCAATCCAGTCCACTTAGGTCACAGGATACTCCAAACAAAACACCATCCATAAATAAATAACTATTCCAATTTAGGATGAACTTAACATATTAGTTTCAAAGAATCAAACCCGGATCTACTTTTTTCTTGAGTAGCAGATTGCCTACGTATCTCGTTTCAAAAAGAGAAATGGAAACGAGAATCAGGGTTTAAATCGTAGTTCTACTTTTTTATTCCCGTTATTTATGTACATAAATAGAAATATAGCTATAGCTATAGCAAAGAACACATTATTTTCTTTACTATTGACAGAAGACTGCGGAATGTCAGCCGCAGATGCCCCAACAGATGTCGTGGGGGCAGGAGGTACTTGTCCAATTTCCCTCATTATCGAAATCCTTTTTTCCATGAGGAAATCGTAAAAAATGCAAAATAGATTGTTAGCACTGATGTGTCAAAACCATTTGTAAATGTAAGACATTCCTAAACAAAAGAGGAGAGTGACTATTATTCTATTTAATAGAAAAATAAATAAATCGACTGGCCAACTTTCTAAACCACCAAGAATCTACCCGTGGCCGAGCTTCGTACCATGATCAATTCACTCTCTCTGGAGGTAGAATTGGGCAGCAAGCTATCTGTTCCCGGAAGCAAAAGTAGTTGGAGTTAAAAGGCTACAACGAGGCACCTAGCGATAGTTGGGGAGAAGAGTGGGAAAGGGGTCTTCTTCCACTTGGGTTTTATTTTTGATTTGAACTCAATGGTAATCCCTATCGTCAAGGAGCAAAAGATTTGAATACCTCTAAGCAGACTGACGAGTTCTGTCTTATTATGATCAGGCAGTACTTGATCCGACTTATCAAGCCTGAAAGCAAGGGTATGACCACCCTCTGAAAGCTTTTAACTCGCCCCGACGAGCACGGAGACTAGTTGAGGTCCGCATGCAGACTCAACCTTCGTTTTCACCATATAGATTTTCTTTGTAGGGAACCCGGCCCCTAATGGCATTTATGAACGACTATGGCACCATTCATTCCCCTAAAGTCATTCTTCACTGGGTGTTCGTGCACTATTTCATCAAATTCCTACTACTTTGCCAACACTTTCCATTCCATCCCTAACATACCCAGAATAACTTATGCAGGAGTTTTGCTCGGATCATTTTAGCGTTCAAAAAGCCATTAGCACGCATGGCTAATATAAATACATTATCATCCCTAGGTCTTACTAAAGGTTTCGTACTATGTTCGCCACCACAATCAAAACACCTTTCTTGCTGGATCCCTTTTGTAGAAACGAATTTGGCCCAGCTTACCCGCTATATGAGGAACCCTCAAAAGCCCGCGAGTTAGTGGCCCCCCTAGAACTCAAATACTCGTGTGCTCGAAAACCTCTCAACTGCTGTTTCTGCAACCTCCCTTTACGATTCGACCTAAGTAGCCCTATAGACAGCGCACCAAATCGAGCGGATGTTTTCCAAGTACCCTACATCTAGAGTGGCAATAGTAGGCGAGTTGTTGAGGGCGACACTCTACTCTACTCAAATTGAAGGAAAATCTATCCCATGTACAAGCCGAATGAAATTCTATGCCGATAGGAAGAGAACAAAAAGAGAGTTTCAAATCGGGGATGAGGTATACCTTAAACTAAAACCATACCGGCAGACATCGATTGCATTGTGTAAGTCTCTCAAGCTGAGCGGTATTACGGGCGGGCCCCTCACTGTGATCTAACGGATTAGGATACGTTCTTGACCTCCTGATAGAAGGATAGGTCCCGACCTTTCGATGAGAGGGGGATAGATTCGATTGGGTGGAAGAAGACGTTGGCGATCCGACTACACCATCCCCAGACGATGCGCCTTAGCAATCGTTACACCGACTACCGAAGTTGTTATTGATCATGCTGGTGCACGATCAACCTGACCACGAAGGCCTTTGTCCCAGCAAGCAATCGAAGAACACACAAGAACAAGATGAACAAGCAACTGAAATTAGAATTGAAACCACGAGTTCATTCAGAATCACAGAAGAGGAGTTTCCGATGACAAGTAATTCGGGCGGTTTAGCCAACACGCGCGATTACAAGAAGTAGCAACTGCTATCTTTGATCTAAAAGAAAACCCACCATCTAATGGCAGCAGCTGGCTGTTTATATTGTGGAGAGGTGTTTAGGAACCCTAGGGTGCAGCCTTAAGTGGGCTTTCCTTGTTACAAGGCCAAAGGCCCACTTTTGACTCGGACTAAAAAAACAACACTGCTTGATTGGACGATTCTCGTCGACTCAGAAGGAGTTTCGATGTGATTCAAAATCTAATGGAAAGTAGACTAGATAAGCTTTCAGTGAAGTACAAGAACGCCCAAAACCGAGTCCGGATGTAGCCGTGGCAGCCGAAACAAGTCAGCTCTGTCCTGGAGTCGAATCTGAACCCAACTCGTGCACTTCTCTTCTATCCTTCATCTTGGTTGGTTCCTCACCCAAGTTCCTAAGGCAAAGGACATCATCACAAGAATTAAATAGCATTCCATCTATTAAAGTATTCGTATGAAGCCCGAGGAACGCATTCACCTGGTAATTGAGTTGACGTGCGCGAGCTCGAGTAATCGGTCCTTGTATTACGCAGCGGGACCGATTGATGTGTAGGTGATGGATTTGCGGTGTGGCTATATCCATAGAAGTGATGTCCTCATCATCCTCCCATTCTTGCATTGAGTCGTCCTCGACTCAAGCTCGTCCTCTTCTCCAAAGTATGGCTTTAAATCTGCAATGTTAAATGTGGGAGAGACCCCAAAATCTGCAGGCAACTCAAGCTTATATGCATTATCGTTAACTTTTCCCAATACTTTAAAAGGGCCTTCAGCTCGAGGCATCAAATTATACTTTCTTAATTGAGGAAAACGGTCCTTCCGTAAATGCAACCAAACAAGATCTCCAGGTTCAAAAGTTACATGTTTCCTTCCTTTACTACCAGCAAGTTTATATTTCTCATTCATAGACTCAATGTTCGCTTTCGTTGTCTTATGCAATTTTAACATCAGTTCAGCACGTTGTGTAGCATCAAAATTCAACTTCTCCGAAGGTGGAATAGGCAATAAATCAATGGGAGCACGAGGAACAAAACCATACACAGTCTCAAAAGGGCACAACTTAGTAGTAGAATGTAGCGAACAATTATACGCAAACTCAATGTGAGGCAAGCATTCTTCCCACATCTTAATATTTTGTTTTAAAATAGCCCTAAGCATGGTAGACAAAGTTCTATTGACAACTTCAGTTTGCCCATCAGTTTGGGGGTGACAAGTAGTAGAAAACAGTAGCTTAGTCCCCAATTTAGCCCATAAAGTTCTCCAAAAGTGGCTAAGAAATTTAGCATCACGATCTGAAACTATTGTGTTTGGCACACCATGCAATCGAGCAATCTCACGAAAAAACAAATTAGCAACATGGGTAGCATCATCACTCTTATGACAAGGTATGAAGTGTGCCATCTTAGAAAATCTATCCACCACAACAAAGATGATATCCCTCCCCTTCTTTGTTCTAGACAACCCTAAAACAAAGTCCATAGAAATATCCTCCCAAGGCACACTAGGAACAGGAAGGGGCATGTACAAACCATGTGGGTTAAGTCGTGACTTAGCTTTTTGACATGTTGTGCAGCGAGCGACGAAACGTTCCACGTCTCGCCTCATCTTTGGCCAGAAGAAATGGCTAGCAAGTATGTCCTCTTGTCTTTTTCACACCAAAATGTCCCATCAGCCCACCTCCATGCGCTTCCTGTAACAACAACAAACGAACGGAGCTAGCTGGAATGCATAGCTTGTTAGCTCTAAACACAAACCCATTAGTGAGGACAAATTTATTCCATATTTTTCCCTCTTTACAATTGAGCAACACATCTTTAAAATCAGCATCATGCTCATATTGCCCTTTAATCGTTTCCAGTCCAAAAATTTTGAAGTCAAGTTGGGAAAGCATAACGTATCGCCTAGACAATGCATCAGCTATAACATTCTCCTTTCCCCTTTTGTGTTTAATGACATAAGGAAAAGATTCAATGAATTCAACCAACTTAGCATGCCTACGGTTTAGTTTTCCTTGACTTCGAATATGTTTTAGTGACTCATGATCAGAATGTATTACAAATTCCTTGGGCCATAAATAATGTTGCCATGTTTCCAATGTTCGAACTAGCGAATATAACTCCTTATCATAAGTGGAATAGTTCAAACTAGGCCCACTCAATTTCTCACTAAAATAAGCAACAGGTTTTCCTTCTTGCAACAACACACCTCCCAACCCAATTCCACTAGCATCACATTCGAGTTCAAAGGTTTTATTGAAATCTGGCAGCTTGAGAAGTGGTGCATGTGTCAACTTATCTTTCAACATGTTGAAGGCGTTCTCTTGTGCTTCTCCCCAAGTAAATGGCACTTTCTTCTTAGTGAGCTCGTGCAATGGTACAGCGATGGTGCTGAAATCCTTCACAAAGCGACGATAGAATCCAGCAAGTCCTAAGAAACTTCGCACCTGTGTAACCGTTGTTGGAACCGGCCAGCTGTGTATTGCTTCAACCTTGGCTTGATCAACTTCAATCCCCTACGGAGTAACAACATAGCCAAGAAAAGAGACTCGATCCGTGCAAAAGGTGCACTTCTCAAGGTTACCAAATAAACGAGCATCACGTAAAGCATGAAAAACAACACGCAAATGATCAAGATGTTGTTCTAGAGTTCTACTATAAATCAGAATATCATCAAAGTACACCACCACAAATTTTCCAATGAAATGGCGTAGAACCTCATTCATTAATCTCATAAAAGTGCTGGGTGCATTAGTGAGTCCAAAGGGCATTACTAACCACTCATACAATCCAAATTTTGTTTTAAAAGCTATTTTCCATTCATCCCCCAATTTCATGTGAATCTGGTGGTATCCGCTACGCAAATCGATCTTAGAGAACACAAGAGAGCCACTCAATTCATCTGGAATATCATCTAACCTAGGAATAGGATGACGATATCTAATTGTAATGTTGTTAATCGCTCTACAATCCACACACATGCGCCATGATCCATCTTTCTTAGGAACTAAAAATCTTTGAACTGCACATGGACTAAGAGATTCGCGCACATACCCTTTACTCAAGCAATTCTTGCACGGCGTTGTATCTCCTTGGTTTCTTCCGGATTGGTTACGTATGGCGACGGTTTGGTAAGGAGGCCCGGGAATGAGGTCAATTTGATGCTCAATTCCACGGATTGGTGGCGATCCGTGGCACCTCCTTTGGAAAAATATCTATGTTCTCTTGCAAAAGATTAATGAGTAGGAGGCAAAGAAGAGGATGTATCTTCAAATGAAAATAAAGCTTCTTTGCAAACCAAAGCATAGCAAACTTGAGCCATCATTCAACTAATTTAAATCAGATTTGGAAGCAAGTAAACAAGCACCCTTCAGTTTAATCTCATCTTTCTGTCATGAAGATTTAGACTTGCCCTCTTTATGTTGTACATATTCCTTTGCTACAATCGATTTTCACTCTTCTCATATTTTCGATTTTTTCTTTGCTGGCTCTAGCAAGTTCATCCCTCAAAATGGCTTCAGGAGACATAGGATGTAATACAATTTTCTTCTCTTTATGCACAAAAGAGTACTGATTAGTTCTACCATGATGCAAGGTGTCTTTATCGTACTGCCATGGTCTACCGAACAACATAGAACATGCTTGCATAGGCACAACATCGCAGTAAATATAGTCATGATACGAACCAATGGCAAAGTGCACTCTTACCAATCGCGTTACCTTTATCTTACCGTTGTCGTTAAACCATTGGATGTGGTACGGCTGTGGATGTGGGCTTGTTTTCAGCTCTAGCTTTTGAACCATCTCAGAACTTGCTAACTTGTTGCAACTACCCCCATCAATGATGACGCGCATGGCGCTCCATGACCACACACTTGGTTTGAAACAAATTATGTCATTGGTTCATTCGGCCTTCCCCATTTGGGCACTCAACACGCGCCGCACAACAAGGCTCTCATAATGTTTCGCATTTTCAGCACCAATGTGTTCTTCTTCCTTCTCATCCCCACTTCTGCATGGTCAATGGCAAGCATAGCATATGTCTCATCATCAAATCACTAGCGAAGAATACTCACGATATCCCGCACAATCAGACACGTTTGCTTGGGCAATCTTTCCTCACATGCCCAAATCCATTGCATTGTAGGCCTGAATATCCTCGTTCTTCCGTGGATGCAATGAAGAAGCGCTCTTGGCGGGTGTTGGTCTTGACCCTTTGTTGCTTGGATGCCCGCGGCATTGGTTTTGTTGGGCGTGTGTGGCGGTGCTAGTGGTACCTTGTGAAGATGCACGGTTTGGGGCAGCGGTGAAATGCGTGGTTGCCATGATGTAGTCAACCTATAGAAACATTAGTCCTTGCGCGACGCCCTGCACTTCCCTTTCGACTTTACAAGCAAGATGGAATAAGCGATTGATAGAATTGTATTCCTTGTAAGCTAATATGTCACGAATTTCACGGTCACCCTCCCATAAATCTAGCCATAGCAGCTTCCTCTTCTTCCACTAACCCACAACGCAACATGCCTATTTGTAGTTCCCGATAATACTCTTCTCTGATTTGCTACCTTGTCTCAATTCTGCGACTTATGTAATAAATCACGTGCATGATATGAAGGAACAAATCTAGCTCGCATGATCCTTTTCAAAGCATCCCAAGTTTGTGGCACATTGTTTGGGGTCTTATTACGATACTCGCGCCACCAAGCGGAGGCAAAATCAGTGAACTCACTAGTTGCATCCCTAACCCTTTTGTGTTCGGAAAATCATAGCAAGCAAATTTACGATCTACACTAGTTCCCAAGTGAGGTATGCATCGGTCATATTTCCCATCAAAAGGTGGCATGCTGAATTTGATTGATCCTAGGAGTCATCATGTTCACGTACACTGTCGTCGTGGTGGTCGAAAACCCATACCATGACGGTTCTTGTGTAGCTGTCTGCCGTGGCCTTTCATCCTCCTCTTCCTCAACTTCGTGTCCATTGCATAGTCCTGTTCATTGTCTCTGCAGCGCTGCTCACATGTCCATCAGCTGGGTGTCCACGATCCCTCTCCTCAAGTCGCTGCAAGAATGCTGCAAGGGAGGTGTTGATTGCGCCCACAGAAACTTCCAACGCGGTGATTTTTTTGTTGGTGTCAATTTGAACTCCCTCCAATTGACCAAGGCGGTCATTGGTAACACGAACGTCCTCATCAAGCGCATCGGTGTGCAGCCACATTTGGCGCTCGAAGTGCTGTATGATCCCCCATGTGTGAGGTGAATGTTGTCCCCCTTTATCGGCTTCCGATCCTGCCATGGTTAGAGAAAACAGAAAAAAATGGCTAACACAAAGTAACCAGATTATCCCTATCTACAAGTGGTGTTCTAGTGTCAAATCGCTCACTCTCAACCTGTTCAAACAAGCTCTTACCTGTTCTTACCAAGCTTCAGCAAGGAGGTGTTGACAACCAGCAAGATAAACAACTTCAGTGAGTAGGAGACAATCTGTGGAGCTATAGGTGGCTGAAATAGCACAAAAGGTAACCTTCACCACGTTAGTCACAGCAAGCTGAATAAATGTTCTACGACGGTACCGTGCTGGTCCTAGTCCCAAACTGTACTAGAGACGCGAGCCGAGACACAAACGTCGTCACCGAAACGCCCAAAACAGCAAGCTTTTTTTTTGGGTGGGTCTCAAAACCCGCTTAGATGATCTCAGGAGACCCTAGAATCGAAAACTGCACATATGACTTTCAGGCAAACCAGGGGTAAAAAGGTAATTAAAAGATACTCTCTCTCTCTGAACTTTGATTTGCAAACGATCTAGTGCGGCTTTTGAAAATTTGCACTTGCCTTTTCTTCTCTGATTTGGTGCGGCTTTTTCTATCTGCACTTGCCTTTTTTTTAAACTCCTTGATTTGGTGCGGCTCTTGTATCTGCACCGGCCTCTTTTTTTTATATTTGGAAACTGATATCTACTTTGGTAAACATAGAGAATCACGCGGATTAGTAAGCGAAGCAAGGAAATTGGCGACCCAATCGATCTCCCACACTAGACAAAGACAAACTCAACTCCGATCGATCTACTAACGAATCGACTCAAATTATGAACAAGCGTGACAAAAACATGACCGAACTCGAAACTCTAAAGGTGAAACTAAAGACCAGCAACTTGACTCGCGAAGCAGCGTAAATTCAACAAGCCGAGAACTAAGTAGCAAAAGCAAGGGCACAAACTGTTTTGGACAATGGAGATCTAATCGCCTATTTTTTTATGGTTTTCTGGACTATAGGTAAAATAAAGGATGGGGAAAAAAATCTCTCACCGATCAACCTTGAGCTTTGATACCACGTGATAGAAGGATAGGTCCCGACCTTTCGATGAGAGGGGGATAGATTCGATTGGGTGGAAGAAGACGTTGGCGATCCGACTACACCGTCCCCAGACGATGCGCCTTAGCAATCGTTACACCGACTCCCGAAGTTGTTATTGATCTTGCTGGTGCACGATCAACCTGACCACGAAGGCCTTTGTCCCTGCAAGCAATCGAAGAACACACAAGAACAAGATGAACAAGCAACTGAAATTAGAATTGAAACCACGAGTTCATTCAGAATCACAGAAGAGGGGTTTTCGATGACAAGTAATTCGGGCGGTTTAGCCAACACGCGCGATTATAAGAAGTAGCAACTGCTATCTTTGATCTAAAAGAAAACCCACCATCTAATGGCAGCGGTTGGCTGTTTATATTGTGGAGAGGCATCTAGGAACCCTAGGGTGCAGCCTTAAGTGGGCTTTCCTTGTTACAAGGCCAAAAGCACACTTTTGACTCGGACTAAAAAAACAACGCTGCTTAATTGGACGATTATCGTCGACTCAGAAGGAGTTTCGATGTGATTCAAAATCTGTTAGAAAGTAGACTTGATATGCTTTCAGTGAAGTACAAGAACGCCCAAAACCGAGTCCGGATGTAGCCGTGGCAGCCAAAACAAGTCAGCTCTGTCCTGGAGTCGAATCTGAACCCAACTCGTGCACTTCTCTTCTATCCTTCATCTTGGTTGGTTCCTCACCCAAGTTCCTAAGGCAAAGGACATCATCACAAGAATTAAATAGCATTCCATCCATTAAAGTATTCGTATGAAGCCCGAGGAACGCATTCACCTGGTAATTGAGTTGACGTGCTCGATCTCGAGTAATCAGTCCTTGTATTACAGCAACGGGGACTGATTGATGTGTAGGTGATGGATTTGTAGGTTTGGCTATATCCATAGAAGTGATGTCCTCATCACCTCCGATTTCGTCTGCATGGTTGATACAAGGTAGGCGGTACAACCTGACTTGATTAGATGTAGTGCCTGTAAAGCTGAGATTGTCGGGATTCTATCACCAACTTGTCTGAATTGCAATGAAAATGGCTTAGTCCCCGGTTTCTGGAATGTCACCTTCCTGCGTGGACAATCAATCGTGGCATGATGTATGGTCAACCATTCCAAGCCCAGCAACACATCATATCGTCCCGCTTATGCTACTATTGGGTCTACTCTTAGCTCTCGTCCCCGCAATCTGTATCTTAAGCCATGAACACCTCAATTCTGAATGAAGAATTCAAAGGTGGGGTTCCGATCAACATTGTTTTTCCACTCTCTATTGTCGCCACCCACATCTTTTGACCCAAGCTTTAGATGATCCGAGTGATGCATCTAGTATCAATCGGTACATAAGCAAAGCACCTGAAATATTGAAGATACCGGCTATCGGTTGCGGGCTACGGTAGTGTCATCGGTCTGATCTAGTCTGTTGATTGGTCCCCACCTCATTGTGATGTGCCTTAAGCGTGACTCGCGCCTCCTCTCCGCCTCCAAATCTCACATCCCGCCGAGAGATGGGACCTCCACGACCTCTCGGTTGTTGTGTACCGCCACCTCTCGCCACTACTCCTGTGTCATCGGTTTGGTTTGATTCTCGGTCCAGCACACCAAGCATGAGTTTGAATTTGGCTTGGGACACTCCCTAGCGAAATGACCGAGCCCACCACAATTGTAACAAGTGCCATTCTTCCTGTAGCAAGTTGACTCATGTTGTCTCCTTGACAATATCGACACCAAACCTTCTCGTAATTCACAACGCTTGAATTTGGCTTAGCAGATTTTCGATGGCGGGAATTCATTGATCGACTTGGCCTTGGTTGATAATCCATCAACTCGTGGCTTTACATTGAGAACAAAGCTTTCTCGACCCTTGCTAGGCTCATATGACTCCACTCGTAGCGCATGTGCCATCGGATCCACTAGTCTCACTGCATACAAGGAAGGTCGATTATTTGTGTAAATCGGGATGAAGCCCTTCCAGATTTGCCGTCATAGCGGATGTCATCCGCCACAATGTCGAGAGCATACCTCACCAAGTTGTCGATTTCATATTGTAGTCCCTGAACAATTACCACTCCCTTGTTTTAGGCTAACGAATTGCAATCGAAGTGCCTCCCGAGACATCATATCTAAATACCGATCATTGAATTCTCGCTCGAACCACGCCCAAGGAATGTTTGGATTTGAACCAGATTAGATACCACGTAGTCCATGCCGTAAACGATGTGTGTTCGCCCTTGGTCTACGCGATCGGGGGCCCGACTAACGCGTGAAACACTCCACCGATTTGGTATTTGTCTAATTATGCCCTCTCCCGATAGTCCTCTCCTTTCCCGATGAAAAATGGTCGAAAGCAAATGGCCTGCCCGGAATGGGATTCATCACTTTCGGTCAGTGGGGATTCTCTCAGATTGAGTGGTTTGATCGGACTCATGAGGTGAGACTTGGGAAAGAAAGAAATTTGCTCACGCTTTTTGCTCCGGTGTTGGATCGCCCGGCCTTAAGGAGATCTTTTCCCGAACCACTTGTGTAGTCTTCTTCCTGCCTCCCGATTAGGCCCTATCTCGCTTTCCAAGTCTCATTTGGATGAGGCGCAGACTACTAAATGCAACTCTCATTTCAACAGTCTTTCTTCTCTATTGGACTTCTTTTCCACAGCTATAAGTGAAATCGGATGCCACATATCCATCTTTCTCAATTGGTGGCTTCCACTATAGAATAGAACGAGTTAAGTCTCGGCTCGTTGGTAAGGTTTCCACTATGATGGGATGAGATTCACACTAGGGTCGTACCGAGAGAGCGTGCTATCAACCTCTCTCTCACCCGGATCGGCAAAAATTGGTCTTATGCGACACCTACCCAATCTAGACATTTGATTGATCAAAGCTTTGACGACTTGACTTGAATGCCATAGCCCCGCCTCCAAGAGATGCGGATGAAATCAATAGCGTGGACGAAGAGGAATCAAAGAAAAGGAAAGGGAAAGAATAGTGGGTATGTGGGCTTCTTTCATGGTGCGTACATCTCTTTCATCATGTACTTCTTTTCGTTGTCATTTTAGGAAAGGAAAGTTCGGGATTTGGCAATCGTGAGCAAGAAAATAGATAGCTTGGTTATTACGACAGTTTGATCATGCTCAATGCCCGGTGATAGCAATCAACTATGTCGGAGTTACTACCGAGGAAGACTAAGCCAATTTCCTAAAATAGATCCTCATGCAACAATCATGAGAAAATCCATGGAAGAAGACTTCCGCCTACAAACAAGCAAGTCGCCTACAACTATTACGTTCGATGGGTACAAAAACCAGCAGATAGACTTACACTAATGGTTGTTCTTTCCTACAAGTAGCTTTCACAAGCAAAGAAATAAGCTCTTCTCTATTTGCACGTGGATCATCGCTAGCATTCGATGATGAATGAATTCCTCATTCCTTCGATCGTGAGACGGCTGCCATAGATCCCCGAATAAAAACTTTTTCTAATTATCTCCATTATTCGATTGATTATGGGTCAACCATTCTTTCAAATTTAGAGAAAATAAGATTGGCCAAAGATTAGAAGGAATAACCTGTTCCCAAATTCCTCTTGCATGAAAGCGATCACGTATGGCATGTAAGGTTGATTCTGCGTGCGCATAAGAAAGAAAAAGGTGTACAAGTTCACAAAAACACAGGATTTGGGTGGACCAGGTCCGGTAGAACTCGAGGACTAAAACCTTAGAGGTTTGGTCGAGTAGCCTATTCTATGTTGTAAGGGCCCCTCCGAGGCAATAGTAGAATGCGAGCCTTTATAGGGAAGTTTGTGGGAAGTCACTTAGTTACGGCCTTTATTGATTTGGAATCATAGAAGGAAGGAATGAAAACAATCAAAGGATTGGAATACACGAAATACTGAGGCGGAGGAGTGAGCAAGCGAAGAGCCTCGCTCTTGTAGGAGGCTATCTTCTATAGTAGCGGTGTGAGCCAAAGGATTTATTCTATAGTCCCTAGAGCTAGGGTCGGTAGAAAGCGATTCTTTACTTGCCAAGCGTAAACTATGAAAATGACTATCTTAGTTGCTTTACTTGACCTTGCACTTCATTAATCACCAAGAAGGCGGCTATTCAGTGTTGGTACCTTTACCTCGGATCAAAGAAGCGGAAAGCCCGTACTTCAATATATATAGAGTAATCACTGCTGGCTCGGCCTCTTTCCTGGTAGATGTCCGATTAACCAACCGTGTCGGCGGAACCATTCTTCTATTTCTCTAGGTTGGGTATAGGTGTTGACTTGGCGTAGTATTTTTACGGTAGAGAAGCACTTCAACTAGGGGCGATATGGCGGATTGGGAATGGAGAATGGGTGAATATTTGTCGAAATAAGTGGCTGCCTAAAAATCCGGAAAGTTGACCTCGACACACCAAATTAATGTGTAATTACGGTTGAGCAACTCATTGATTCACATAGCCGGCAATGGAAATGACGGTGATTGCTCAAACCTTCAATGCACAAGATCTTTGAGGCTCAAATTCCTTTGTAAAAACCCCACCGAGGACCGAGGAGCATGGCAATTTGAGACGAGTGGACTTTTGTTTTGTAAGGAGTCCAGATCGCCATTTGGTGCAGCAGACGGCCCGGTGCAAACCGAAGGACAGAATAAGTCGGAAATGTTGATGTCTGTGGCGAAGAAAAGATCTCTCATTATCTTGGTCCACTCAAGAAAAGATTGATCCTCCATTGGTGGTCACCGGAATCATTAGTTCCACGATGTCTATTGTCCGATAGGAATTGAAGCTCAAATCAAACAAATGAGATTAACTATTGAATAACAACCTTCGCTTTGCTTTCGATAGTCTCTCGGCATTAGCAAATCTAAAAATAGAGTAGATCCTGTAGGCGTACCTAATGGTTTCATTGATTTGAATGGATTGATCCGTTGTACCGTTGTAGGAATCCTCATCAGATGTACGAATCCCGTGGAGGAAGTGGGAAACAAATCCAATTATTTTATTTTGATAGGAGCAAAGGTCTGGAATTGAGGAAAGTCTATCTATGAGCGGAGGACCCCGGAGGGCAAGGCAATTCTCTTTCTACCCGCAAGCTGCCTTACGAAAGTGTTTTGATCATATCCTTCCTGCGGACCTTATCTGTTGAGATTCGCGAGTTAGATAAACCATTCGAAAAGAAGTAAAGCAACACTACACTGGAATTAATATCTTTTCGTATTCGTTTTAAAATAATAATGAAAAAGAATCATGCTATATTCCCTTGTAATAGAGAAAATAAGGGCCACATTGCTCGTCATACTCATCCTCCTCGCCCATGAAGTATGATATCCGTTGTAGTGCTTCCAATAGCAGAGCCGTGGATCCGACAACCTTGTCTACCGTAAGGTGGGGATGTGAGTCTATGTGTTCTCCACTCCATTCTATTGATGCTTCTTATTAGCAAGATCGGGCCCAATTGACATACTCGTTACGCTGTGAGCACTAAAGCCATCCCTTCATCTTGCTTTGGATAAGGAATCTAGTATTGAAAAAGAATGGTACTTCTTTTTACGTCGTTTATAGACGGAGGAATGGATACGAGTAGCAACATCGGAGATGGAAGGCGACATAGGCAAGACAAAACATGAGTCTTCACAAGCTAGAGCTTCCGACCTTTACTATTTACATCAGCTCAACCTTCTTGCCCATTTGCTTTATGATTTGATTGGCGAGTTTTCGGTCTTGCGTAGATGGTTTGCTTGGGCTCTAGGGTCTTGACCCGTGAAATACATGGTGGAGTAATCTTTCCAAGTAGTGTAAGGAGTGTGGAACATAATAAAATATTTCATAATTCTTCTTCCACAACTTTTGATTGTCCCCATAAAAGATAGGAAAATCAGGCCTATTGGGTGCCGATCCACTCGATCCTATGCTATGCATTTGTGACCAAAGCGAGGCAAGATCATGAATACAAGATGGCGATGAGTCATGCCAAGTTTGGGGAGTGTTGCTCGTACCCTCATTGCATGTTTTAAAATAGGGTTTTTCCTGTGATTTACTATTGACTTCCAAGTCGACACGAGATTCTATTTCTTTCCCTCTACACTATGTACTTACTTTTAGGCTATGCGAGAGAGACTTTATCTTAGGTTTATAGGCACAAATCCAAATTATAAAATACCAATCCAACTTCCTCCTAAAATCACTTCTAATAGGCGGCGTGACTTGTGCACTTTTTGTTAAATCAAGCAAATGGATGTGTTTTTCCGACCACCGAGTATCTAGGGTCATTCCTTTACCAAACATTGGAGCCATTGCTCGGTTTTATCGAAAGCTTTTGCTTTCTTGATCTAGTACTTGAATCCGGTGCCAAGCTTTGGATCTCTCTCCGTGAGGAGAAAATTCCTAGGATTGATGCTCGATTAGATAGTTGATTTGATTTTCTATTACTAGAGCTTGGCGGTGAAGACGGTCAGTGTGATTTTCGCACTCTACGGATGGGTCCTTATGATTCTAAAAGAATGATGAGGGGCAAGGCGATACCTCGCAGTGTTGCTATCAAGCGTGAAGAGGCTTCGAGGCAAGATCTACAAACATACGCCTCGGCTCACTACCAAACTCGTAAGCAAACAACGGACGTGAAGCAAGCCACTACGGTGCTAGACGGCTTTTTCACAAAGAGCGTTCTATTTCTAGGGAATCCGGTCTCAATCGCCATAAAAGACGGATTTGTTTATAATCGACCCAATTATAATATACCACCCAACTAGTCACTCATGGGGGCTTCACTTGTGAACTAGAATTCCCGTACTCACGTAGTATGATTGGTTGCTCAACTTCCCTTAAACGAAGAAGACCCTGGGCGCTTTGCGAAATACTTACGACTCAAAAGCAATGAAATTCAAATGCTTTACCTCTCTCTTCCGATGAATCCACTTCACATAAACATAATAAGTGTTTTGGCATGCCCGAGAAGCGGTTGAGACTTTCGTTATTCCAAATTTCTGAAGGGAAGGTTACGAGATATCGAATGTGGTAAGCTACTCCACCTAGGGACATCGCGGACGGTAGGCATCGGTTGCTCTCGGACTTCTCACTGGTTTTCCTATTGTTTTCCTTCCTTACAAGCGGTCAAGAAAGAAAAGCCGAGTACAAGAAAAACTAATAGCTTCCTTTCGTTATCTACATCCGCTTTCCTCAAAGGGTCTAGCTTTGCCAAAATCAATAGTTTAGTTGGTTGGGTCCGTCGATCAAGTTATAGGAGCTGCTTGCTATCTATCAAAGGGTAGAAAAATACCACGCTTGCATTGAAGGAATGTCGCAGAAGCTGCCGATCCGCGATTTAAAGTAGTTCATGCTTCGTGGCGGGGACTATAGGCCATGAAAACCCACCCGGTATCTCCACCGTAGATTGAGAGTAAAAACTAGTGAATTTCGTATCTACCGTGGCACACGATTTCTATTACTTTTCTTGTTTCCCGTTTGAAGATCCGATAATGGAATGGTAAATCGATATCCGGGCTCGAGCGAGGTACTTATCCTACCGTCTATAAATCAATGACCATTAAAAGACCAAAGGGGTGATAAATCAAGGGCCGACAGATAAACATCGTAGCTAGGAGCAGTCTTTGCACCGTAGCTAATAGGAAGAAGTCTAGCATAGCTACATTCCCTTACGGTTGGCGCTAGTCTTCTCAATACAAATGTCATCATATCAAGGGCTAAGCTATCTTAAAACCTACTACCAATCTGAATGTAAAAGAAGAACTAAATACTACTATCCATGAGATCATCATAACAATAACTAGAATTGCCCAACTAAATAGGAATAGAAATAAATACAGGTAACTTCTATCATGAGATGGGTCAATTCCCATTTGAATTCGTGACGGCTACAACTCTTTTAAACGCAGTGAAGTCCGATCTTATTGTTGGTTGCATCGCTCGTGCTCCTATCGAGGATCACTTGCTCTTCTCCTTGTGATGCCACCTATAGCAAAAGTAAGAAATGCTATCCTACGGCATGGTGTGGACTCACCAAAACAACAATACCAACTTTCCAACTTTTGATCAAGGAACGGGAACCTCCTTTCTAAATGGCGGAGCGGTACCAATGGAAATATTCTTATTGTTATTCAATAGCTTTCATCAAATGAAATCCTCTATCGCAGCATCGACTCGGTTTGAAAAGTAGGAAAACAGTACGGTTCCCTACTGGGTAAACTTGGGAATGGGAAGCCTTTCGGACCAAATTAGGCCAATACGACGTAGCAAATATGATTCCCAAACACTTTTATCCAATGATGCGATCCCGAAAGAAATAAATCAATTAAATAGTTGTAGGCTCCTCTTTCGGATTCAATAGTAGTAGGCGGTGTAGTTCCAATCCTAATCTTTTCGGTATGGCGGTATCTTTGGTTTCCTTTCGAACAACGGTATCCCTACCCGCAAACTATCCTCGTTTTCAAGAACGGCTTCCTAGTTTTGTCCTTTGATGTAGTATTCCGGTTAGTAGACGGCTTCCTTCATCGAAAATCGGGCTGTGCTTTCCATTAGGTGTGCAACGAAGGATAGCCTTGCTTTGAAGATGAGGATTAGGATTCGATGGGGATGACATTATCGCCATACGCTATTGGATTTCACCGGGCTTTGCCTTTGCGAAATAGTTCCGTTGACATCCTTTGCGAAGAACTTCTCTTCTTGGAAAACGGAGGATATTACCTTTGATTTAGTTAGAGGAAGTAGGAAGCCGAGCATTGGGAACTAGCTGTTATAGGGTTTCAGAAAAGGGTTTCTAACTCCCTTTGCTTTGTCAATTAAGATAAATAGAATGTGCTTTGCCCAAGGAAACGGATATCTGCCGTTAGCAGTTATAGGAAAAGATTCCCTTAGCTTTGATTTGCTTCGATCTGCGTATCCTTATTTTCTTTGGATGAAAGGAACCGGATACCTTTTCCGAGTGGAGGCAGTAGGCTATTCTCGTTCTTAGCTTTATACGTCGAAACATGCCATTGCGTAGGCTCGTAGGCTTAATTCGTATTCGTATTTGTTATTGGCGTATGTAATTTCTTTACTACGTCTATCGCTCGTAGGAATATCTTTAAATAGGAATCGTAGTCCTCGTATGTACATGTTTTGTATTGTGATAAAGCACCTATGCCGCTATTTGATTTGGAACCGATAGGAATCGGAAGGGGCTCTCCTAAGGGAAAGGATTGATCGGAATCCCCGAAGCAAAGGTTTAGCTCGTAGGAGGCTCGTCCTTTTTTCGTTGGAATATCTCTAGCGAAAGCAGCTATTGAATCGGTTGTGAGGGGATGGTCTAGGGATAGGTGCCGCTGAACTACTGCCGAGGAATCCTATTTGTACATTTTCCAATCTAAGGAATGTACTTGACGCGAGTCGGTTTTTGATCAATGATACTTTGCCATTAATAGATGTAGGGATTTCTTGTCTTGGGGTGAAGGACCGATCAACCATCTTCGTGATCTGAAACACGAGTGGTTCTAATATCTTCCTCTGGTAAAACACCAAGTGAACCGCCGCATTATTGGCAAATCAAGAGTGGCGAAGGGCGGATATAGAATATGCGGAATTCGCCGGATAAAAGAATAGGGTCTCCCAGTGAGGCGGCCTTAGACAAATGCTTCTTGGCGGAATAAATGGTATGACACGACCTCTTTTGCCCATATTTGTATTGAGCTTGGTAGATGCGGCACGAGGCGGGCTCCGTGTCGTATGGCACTAGCATAGCAGAAGGAGTTGAAGATGCAGACGAGTTGTTGGACAAGTCAAAAGGTAAGCAAGAAATAGGGCGTTAGCCGGGCTATTTTCTAGCAGGGGTAAACGAAATAGGTTGCTAACAAAGAGAACGAATTCTTAGCGTATTTCATAGGTCAAGTACTTGGGTAAGCTTTAATTAGGTAAACCAAAAAGCTAGGTACAAAAAGGGCTATTAGCTAGCTTGGGTCTACGGGATATGCTTCTTTTTCACCGGATGCAAGGAATGGAGATACAAGATAAGCATTTCCAGTAGAATAAGTTGGAGTATGCGAGGCACACACTTCTTTTCCTTGGTCCGAATCTGTTTCAATGCCCGTTGACTTGATCTTTGGCACCGAACTAACCTCGATTGGAGCTGTTCTTGAACCCGGTGTTAAGCGAATCGTTATAATATCGAGATAAGGACCTCGACCCTTCGTAACATTAGTAGTTACTCACTCGATTTGAGTTAGTTAGAAACCCTATAATGAGCAGTTGGCTCTGTGTTAAGCTAACAATACGAGTAAGTATCACCAGGCGGTTGGTCCGAGTTTTCTACAAGACGAGTTGAGAACTTTGACAATGCATAATGAAAATGCAACTTCAGTCTTTAAATTCTGATCGACATCAAATCATCAAACAAAGATTTGTTAAGCATTAATACAAGTGAGGATTGATTGAGATGTGTTAAGCTTCGCCTGTTGATCAAGAACTCTAACAATTACTCCTGAATCGCAATGTTGATCGAATCAACGAGCAACAATTCCTATCGGAGCTCTTCTTCAATCGGACCAGAATGTAGTTCACTAGCGATCTTTTGAAATCGAATCGTGCTATCGAGACCAGTTGAAATGTTAAAAGCGTAGCATGAAGCCAAAGACAGCAGAGTTTAGTGAAATTAAAAGAGCGGTGTAACTACGGATCAACGAGACATCGATACCTATTGCCTAGTTGCCTAGAGCCTAACTTGAATGCTTCACGCCTTTTACTTAACTTAAACAACAACTCCATCAAGATTGTAGCTCCGATTGAAAGAGACGGAGTTAAGCTTTGAAAGCAGGTAGGCCTATAATAATAGGTGGTCCATTCATCGGTACAAGCATAGCGTGTTTGACCCGAAAAGTTCATATCGA
This sequence comes from Otatea glauca, assembly GCA_036346275.1. Lineage (NCBI taxonomy): Eukaryota > Viridiplantae > Streptophyta > Magnoliopsida > Poales > Poaceae > Otatea > Otatea glauca. Next base: position 21,358,616 of record CM070726.1, read on the forward strand.
AGCGGCGGTATTCGAGAATTCTCTAAGTAGGCGGTGACCCTAGCTAGAAGATAGGAATCGATTGAGATTGGCCTTAGCCAAGAACGATTTTAATGAGACCTCTTTGAGCTATCAAAAGCATCACCGATTTGTTTTTGCTTTGCCTTAGCGTGCGAGACCTCTTCAGAGTAGTGGTAAGCATATCCCGCCTTGTTGAAATTTCATTAATCTGTTGCTTCGCTCCTGCTTTCAATTAATAATAAAGATTAGCTGTGATTTTCCAACTGCTACATCAGAATGTTGAGTCTTTCAATACTAGTTAAGTATCGAATCGACTGTCCCAACTCCAAGCCTAGAAAGCAGAGCTATTGCGAACTACAGATATTCTAATGAGTGCAATTCAATTCACCAAAACAAATGCAGACGACCTATTAGGAGCTACACTTGAATATGCCTGTCTGTTTCAAAGGATTCCTACCGGAAGTGAAGCGAGACAGAAGAACAATACTTGCCCACTCGACATCACGAGAACAATTACCAATTGAATAAGATTCCTTCTCTTCAAAAACTGGATGTGAGTTTGTATTCTTCGGGGGTTCTCCTTTCCTATTCTGCTTTGCTTGCCGCCTATCTGCGTATTGGCAAAGTAAAGTATTTTGGGGAAAGAGCTGATTTTATAATAAATAAAAAATACTAGATCCTATCACAGCTATTGCCCTTTTTGGGAAGAGGTTTCTTATTCAAAAGATATAATAACTAGAGGATCCTCTTTTCAAGTGGTAAATGGCATTAGTGCCTGATTTTGGTGTGATAACTGGATTTTGGATTTCGCTTTAGCTTTTCAATTTCCTCCCTAAGCTTTTAAGAATAGAGATTTATGGATTTCTTTTAGACGAAAACTTCTTGGTATTTTGAGAGGTTGGTTGCACGATTTGATTGCTACTAAATGTAACCTCACCGATCATAAGGACAAGATGAAATGGTCCTCGAAGCTAGCGGATAAGCACAAGAGAAAGCTACAGATAGCTATAATAGGCAAGTAAGCTATCACGGGCTCGGAATTAGATGGTTGGGAAGGAAAATGGATTCATTTCTATCACTTGCTTATTGAAACTTTATCGCCAGACTCAAAGTCGAGAGAAAGCTTTAAAGGCTTTTTCTATTTCCTAAAATCATTATTTCCAAAAAGCGGAGGAGAGATTCTGTCCATAGACCTCCCCGCTTTTTCTCGCTAGAATAAAGAAGTATGTGTATTCCGCGCATGATGCCGAGGGAGGTAACAGGAGCGAGTGATCGAGCCGGGTGAGAGCATTATTGAATTGGGGGCCGTTCCCTTCGTATTTTTGGCTTTATCGGAACTACTATCCTTTCTCGGATGCCGCTTCGTCAACAAACCAGCTTTTGCCTCTTTGCTTTGGGATAGCAGCCTTTTTAGCGCAAGGGATAGGTTTAGGAATAGCTTCTCCCTTTGATTCCACTTGATCGATATTTTTCAATTTCTCATATCTCAAAATATTGGATTAGTTGAAGCCTCCCCTCCTTTTTCACTTTCAAGGCAGGGGACAACTTGTCATTACTTAAGAAAAGTACAACCTATTTATTCCATGATCTTTGATCAAACTATTTCGTATAGAAAGAAATGAGTATAGAAATCAAGAGTTTGATTTCGTCCCGTCTACGATAAAATTTCGATTTCATATTTTCGTAAAGGAGATAAGATCAAGTAAAGTTGTCATTTCGATTTTCAGAATTCTTCTTTTTCTCTCATGGAGAGTCCGAGTGATGTCGACTTATTCAAAAGAACGAAACATGGATGGCCCAATGAGAACCACGTTCTAGTCACCTTTATGGGGCAGTGGATCCGGTAACCATATCCGTCTAGTAAATCTTTCTTTTTAAGGAAACTACACTCGACTTGAAATACAGAGAACAGAATTATTTTATAAAATGAAAGTTGTAAAGTGACAGTAGAGACTTAACCTACATATTGAGGTCAAGTACTTCACATCATATTTCTAGTTTCAGGACATGATATACAACTATTTACCTTGCCTCGCTACGCTCTAAATAACTATTTTCTCTATCGCTCGTCCCTCGCTCGTCATATCGATATCGCCTGTCCTCCCTAGTTCCAATCATAACTAGATAATTTCTTTAAGCAAGTATTGGTTTAATTAGATTTGTTTAAGCCCCGGCTAGCTTCGCTAGTACCCCTATTAGCCTTCGGCAATGCCCTTATTTCATTAGATTTCTTTGCCCGGCCTCGCTACATAAGTAACCCTATCCCGGATAGGAACACCTTCGCTTCCACTAAATCGTAGCAACGTCAGACATGCGATAAAGCTAAAAACAGAAAGTCCAAATTCTCGTATCAAGCCTCCCTCGTGAACTACGCAAACGAAGTGGAATGGGAAGTCGAATGATTTGATTCAACCTCCAGTGGGACCAAAACCCGTAGCAAAGGGAGTGAAAGCTTCTCTTCAATATGTTTTATCCTGGTGTTACTTTCCTTCCGAGAAAAGGTAGGACTAGACTAGATTAATACTATTTTCCTTTCCCTTAACGGATAAGAAGATAGGATTTTTCTGGCTACCCACCGATTCATAAAGGATTCGCTATCATTGTTCCTATCTGCTTTCCATTCCAATCCTATCTGCTTGCATTCACTCATGCTGTAGTTCCTCAAATCCTCTCTTCCTCAAGAGAGTCTTCCTCTACACTCTAGATTGGAAAAGGAAAAGACTTGACTTGGGATATAATCCTCTTCCTTTCAAACTTACCCTTCCTTCTCTGTCCACCTACGAACCCATAAACCTGTTCTCTTGAGCAAGGGAGTGATATGGCCATAGATCAGGTTACTCTTCAAAATAATGAGAAAGAGGATATCCTCATGAGGGAGCGATAAGTTAACCTCTTCGTCCTATGATATCGAGGATTCACCTTTACTCCTTTGTTTGATCGTAGATAGGATCTTTAAATCGACGGGAGGGCTTATTCAGTTCGTTTCCTTTTTACTTAACTTACATTCACCAAGAACGATTCTCTTGAAACGAATGGACCAAGCAAGTGCTATCTATATAGGCAAAGGCTAATCGGTGAGACAAAGGCGTTAGCGAAAAGAATATGGCAATTGAACCTTAGTTGCAGCCTAGTAGGAAGAAGCGGCGCCTAGCTTTTTGACTTGGTTGAATCTCCGTAGGATTCTACTTTGATTGATATAGAGAGGAAAAGCTTGACACTTGTTTTTAATAAATGAAATTAACAAAATGAGATCCATCTTACAATTCAACCTAGACTACGGCTACTCATTACTCTCCTCCCATTTCAAGTACATAGGAAGAAGCCACGAAGGGAGGAAAAGAAGACATTCAGGTAAGTGAAAAGACCCTATCCCTTTCTGTCCCTGACTATATAAATATCTTATTTGATAAGAAAGTGGATACAAACTTCATCTTCATCCCAAAAGAGAATATCCACCATAGGCATCATATTCGAAGATCAAAGAGTAACGACAACCGTAAGTTCTTCCGGTGCTTATTTCACACTTGACTAAAGGTGCTTGTGAAGAGTTTCATTAATTGAGTATAGACATTCTTGACTTGAAAACTTTTCTTATGTGGATAGGCATCTTGAGTTTGATTAAGTAATTGCCATGCAGGTTGAGTATAGTGGAAGGCATTAGCAATAACACGTGGCCTTTGGTTACGTAAGAACAATGTTGGATATCAAGAGGTCTCAAATCGCTTGAAGTAAGTTACAACTTATAACTCGAAGTCGATAAAGCGAAGGCAAAGCAATGGCATGGGCATGAAAGGCTACGTAAATAAGTACTTCCCTTTCTTTCGTTGCTTGACTACAGATCGATCTAATCCTCGAGGAAAACTCATCGAAAGGCTTTTCCCGCTCTAGTTCTCAGAGTCGAAAGAAAGACGAAGTGCTAGTTCCATGAACAGAGGACAACCACGGCTCTGGAGCAACTAGTCAAGAAGTATCTACAACCGAGTAATTAGATTGACTACTTTTCCTTTCTATGCAAAAGAAGTCGATGTATGTTCCGATTCTAGGTAGTATAGGCACGCACCTTTTCTTTGAGAATAGCAATAGTGAAGGCAAGGCACTTTATGGTTTGAAGCAGCACCCGGGCATGGTACCACAAGCTCAAGACCTTTCGATAGTCTCTCGGCTTCTTTCTCCTCTAGCCGTTGAGAAGCAAGCCTTTGCAAAGTGCTCGTAGTGCTTTTTCCGGGTAGGCAAGCAAGCCATTGGAGTGCTTCAGAGGTGTGCTTTATCAAGGCAAGCTTCTCTTTCTTTCGCCAATGAAGTTAATATAAGTGTATGGAAAGCCTTTTTCACAACCATGCACAAACCAAAGTGTCTTTAAAGCGTGAAATCCATGCACCAACAAGTTCCATTCATAAGCAATGAAAAAGCAGATGAAAGACACTATACATACCAATAGAACGAGAAATTTAGAATAAAGCTAGGTGACGTCACGGCATTTGAGAACCAATTGCTTCTTTTGCTTTTCACCAACCTTCATGTACAATCTTATTTCGTATTGGAGTACAGCCCATCGTAGGCCCAGCAAAGGCAAGATAGAAAGCAAGCATTAAGTGAAGAAGCAAGGTCCAAACAAAGTAGTGAGAGTTGCGGTTAACGATTCCTATAAATTGAGAAAGAAGCATGTTCTTCATGCCCAAAAGCGGATAAAGTAGATGGAACCTGTTCTCTAACCTTCTTTTTGTAGCAGAATCTTGCATAAAGTTTACTCGCTTTGTAAGGCTTTTGTAGGATTAATCCAATTTGCTTTTTCTCGTTCTATCACAGAGTATCCATTCATTCGATATTGCTATCCGCTCTCAATTGAATCCTTTCTCTGTTGTCGATGTGTGTGTGTCGCATGAGGACCGTAATCACGGTCTAGTACCTCCGCACTCGAATACCTCCTACTTTATTAATTAGGAAGTGAAGTAGGGAAGTGTTTCCTATTCAAAGTAAAGTGCCTTTGGTACATTGGTGCATTGGGGATTTCGGGTAGTAGGTCGGTTGAGTGAGGGCTCCATCCATAAGATATAGCTAGCGCACGTGATCTCCCTTCCGAACAAAAGGACAAAAGAGCGGGTCGGGCGTTGATTCGCCGTTGCTATCAGTCGGTCTACTCGTGCCTGCTGCTTACTTTCTCGATCGATGGAATCGATGATTCGAAAAACCTAACATCCGTAAGGAGTCTCAATCGTAGCTCGATCACACTAAATACAATAGGTGTGTGATCTACTAGATTCTTATATAATCAATTTTTCACCTTAGTTGATAGACAGGAACCACCATCCCATAACAAAAAAAGGGGGCACGATAAGCAAAGGAAGCAGTCACATTCTACCTACGTATGGATGTCTTTCGAGGGGAAAGCTCCAAGATCATATTCGCTGGCAAAGCTAACGAGTAAAATCGGAGTAAGTAAGCTGCAAATAACTAAAAGCTTCTCGATTAGGAATCATCCTTGGAAAAATCCGGGACAAGCAAATAAAATAGAAACTATACCACATCTCCTTTTTTGACCATGTCCGGACTACCTCGATGTCTCTTTCGTAAATCTGGTCAAAAGTCTGCGTACTCAAACAGATTGGAAGAAAGGTTTAATTCGGAATGAGGGTAAATGAGAATCAACTTGAATGAGTACACAAGACAATTAGGGCTATCTATATATAGGTTTTTCTTCTAAGTAAATAGTGTAGTTTCCAAAATTCCATTATCAAATGCAAGTTTTCATATATATAGTGTCATGTCTTCTCTTGTGAAAGGTAAAGAGTTCACCAAAGTAGTGAGTGAGGAAGTTCGTAGTGACCGATTGATTGTGGTATTTTGAAGCGAATACGAGGTTGAAGTTTAGCTTGAGTTCGTTGATAACACGTTGATGGTATAGAAAGAGTGAAAGTGAAAGCTTAACATTGATCGACGAGGACCTATACGCCTTTGTATTCCATAGGTATAAGATAAATATGACGAACTTGAATCCTTCTTAGGCACGTTTTAGAAGACGCAGTATTGCTACCAAAGACTGAAAAGGCTCTGTTCTTATCTATGAAAGCCATGATAACCATGCTTTCTTTCAAATGGCCCACTTGAAGTTCTAGGGCAAGAAAGAGTTCCAAAGTCAAGTCTTGGCCCTCAGGTCTTCGCATGCCACCATTATTGGGCAAACTATACCACAACCGCAAAATCAAGATGAGACCACCAGATAAGGTATACCATGAAAGATTTCTTCTTATTATAAGACGTGATTTGATCCGCATATGTTTGGTAAAAGAACAATCTTCTCCTTTAATCATAAATGGAAAGTGTTCAATTAGAACATGAAAACGTGACTCCATTGGTCTTAGTTAGTCTTCGGGACGGAGTGGAAGAAGGGCGGAGACTCTCGAACGAGGAAAAGGATCCCTTCGAAAGAATTGAACGAGGAGCCGTATGAGGTGAAAATCTCATGTACGGTTCTATAGAGGGACGATAAGGGTGACTTATCCGTCGACTTGTCCACTATCAACCCCAAAAACCCAACTCGTCTTACGTAAAGTTGCGAGTACGATTAACCTCTGGATTCAAATCACCGCTTATATACGGTATTGGCCATAATTTACAATAACATTCTGTAGTATTAGTAAGAGGAGGAAGGGTTAAGGATTTACCCGGTGTGAGATATCGCATTATTCGAGGAACCCTAGATGTCGTCGCGAAGAAAGAATCGTCAACAAGGGCGTTCTAGTGTGTTGTAGATTCTTATCCAAGACTTGTATCATTTGATGATGCCATGTGAATCGCTAGAAACATGTGAAGTGTATGGCTAACCCAATAACGAAAGTTTCGTAAGGGGACCGGAGCAGCTACCATGAGACAAAAGATCTTCTTTCTAAAGAGATTCGATTCGAACTCTTATATGTCCAAGGTCAATATGGAAATTCTTTCAGAGGTTTTCCCTTACTTTGTCCGTGTCAACAAACAATTCAAATACCTCGACTTTTTGTAACAGTCCGAGTCAAATAGCAATGATTCAAGCACTTCTTTTTCCATTACACTATTTCGAAACCTAAGGACTCGATCGTATGGATATGGAAAATACAGATTTCCGATCCTAGTGGGAAAAGGAGGAAAAGGATACTCAATTTAGTGAGTAAACAGAATTCCATACTGATCTCATAGATCCCTATAGAATTGTGGAAAGCCGTACTCGATGAAAGTCGATGTACGGCTTGGAGGGAGATCTTTCCTATCTTTCGAGATCCACCCTACAATATGGGGTCAAAAAGCCAAAAAAATAAGTGATTCATTTTTAGCCCTTATAAAAAGAAAACGGATTCTTGAACCTCTTTCACGCTCATGTCACGTCGAGGTACTGCAGAAAAAAGGACTGCAAAATCCGATTCAATTTTTCGTAATCGATTAGTTAACATGGTGGTTAACCGTATTATGAAAGACGGAAATAAATCATCGGCTTATCAAATTCTCTATCGAGCCGTGAAAAAGATTTAACAAAAGACATAAACAAATCCACTATTGGTTTTACGTCAAGCAATACATAGAGTAACTCCCAATATAGGAGTAAAAACAAGACATAATAAAAAAGGATCGACGCGGAAAGTTCCGATTGAAATAGGATCTAAACAAGGAAGAGCACTTGCCATTCGTTGGTTATTAGAAGCATCCCAAAAGCGTCCGGGTCGAAATATGGCTTTCAAATTCAGTTCCGAATTAGTAGATGCTACCAAAGGGAGTAGGGGTGCCATACGCAAAAAGGAAGCGACTCAGAATGGCAGAGGCAAATAGAGCTCTTGCACATTTTCGTTAATCCATGAACAGAATCTAGGTATGTAGACACATGGATCCATACATCTCGATCGGAAAAGAATCAATAGAAGGAGAATCGGACGATATCTTTCTCGAAACAAACAAAAGGAAAAGAAAGAGAAAACGAAATCATGATCAACTAAGCCCTCTCGGGGCTTGCTTAAGAATAAGAAAGAGGAATCTTATGGAAATAGCATGGAGTAAGGTTTGATCCTATTCATGGGGATTAGTAAATATCCCATACCAAAAATCGAAACAATCGGGACTTTTCGGAGATTGGATGCGATTACTAATTCATGATCCGGTGGCATGTACGTAATGAAAACTTCATTATCGATTCTACGAGAATTTTTATGAAAGCATTTCATTTGCTTCTCTTCCATGGAAGTTTCATTTTCCCTGAATGTATCCTAATTTTGGGCCTAATTCTTCTTCCGATGATCGATTCAACCTCCGATCAAAAAGATAAACCTTGGTTCTATTTCATCTCTTCAACAAGTTTAGTAATAAGCATAACGGCCCTATTGTTCCGATGGAGAGAAGAACCTATAATTAGCTTTTGGAAATTTCCAAACGAACAATTTCAACGAAATCTTTCAATTTCTTATTTTATTATGTTCAACTTTATGTATTCCTCTATCCGTAGAGTACATTGAATGTACAGAATGGCTATAATGAGTTTCGTTATTCAGATTAATACTACTCTAGGGGAATGTTTTTATGTGGTGCTAATGATTTAATAACTATCTTTGTAGCTCCGAATGTTTGATTTATGTTCCTACCTATTGTCCGGATATACCAAGAGAGATCTACAGTCTAATGAGGCTACTATGAAATATTTACTCATGGGTGGGGCAAGCTCTTCTATTCAGTTCATGGTTTCTCTTGGCTATATGGTTCATCTGGGGAGATCGAGCTTCAAGAAATTGTGAACGGTCTTATCAATACACAAATGTATAACTCCCCAGAATTTCAATTGCGCTTATATCCATCATTGTGAGGACTTGGGTTCAAGCTTTCCCACCCCTTTTCATCAATGGACTCTGACGTCTACGAAGGAGTGTGGTTCGCTCGACAAATTCCTACCTCTATATCTATCTCTCGAGGTGTTTGAGTTTTGCAAAACTCCATAGACATGCGTAAGAGAAATGCTATCCCCAATTCGACCAAGGCAGAACTTTTACCAAGAGTTTATTGTGATCTTTTGTTCAAATAACAATTAAGATGAAGCAGGGTAAGGAACAACGAATCTCTTTATGATAAACAGATCCATTTTGCAAGCTCGTTATTACGGGTAGTTCCTACAAAGAATCGGACTAATGACGTATACAATGCTTGAATTATCGATGTAGATGCTACATAGTGGGTTCTCATCCTTCGGAGACTACGAGTGTAATAGGAGCATCCGTTGACAAAAGGATCACCCTAAGATAATCATCTCATGGCTATTGGGAACGAATCAAATCGGATGGTTCTATTTCTCAACCTTTCTGACTTGCTCCTACGGAACCAAGGTCGAAAGGATTGAAAAAGTCAGTCATTCACAACCACTGATGAAGGATTCCTCGAAAAGTTAAGGATTAGTAGTTCTTTTTAGAAATCGATTTCGAAAAAGAATGGATAGAAAACTCGGTAGTGCTACCGAAACCACTATGTGCTTCTTTACGTTGTGAAAGAAAGACGTCTTTGGGTCATCCGACGCCACGCTTGCTAATATGGCGGTTGCCCCTATACGTAAATAGTTTAATCGATTGACCGACTTAACATACGCTTTTCGTTATGGACAAGCTCCTTCAGGCGCATCGATCGACCGACGCAGGATTTGCATGGGGCGTTGCGCGTCGCGTTAGAGATTGTCGACAATAAACGTTTCAATGGGTGTAGGTATAGGGGAGGGTGTGGCGACGCCATCGACTTTCTCGTGTGCGGGATGCACTTCCCACATGATTGTACAAGAGGCGTTGGAGCCTCATCCGTGGGTACATGGAGTGTGGTGATCGCATATGCGAGAGCTTCCTTCGAGATGCCTTTGACCGGGACCTCGATCAAGACGAGGCGTTAACATCAAGGACGAAAGGATTCCCATGCATGATGCGTATAACTCTAATCGTGAAGTGAAGTGAAAAAACAAACCGATGAAAGGAGAGAATGCGGAGGCGAGAATGATGTCGGGCCAAAGACAAGAAGTCGACTAAACAACCCATTCGACGCGTCGGGGTACTCGACCACCAGCAGATAGGGATTTAGTGACTTACCACCAACCGAACATTGAGGGCAAGACATACCATACAAATCACGGCCAATTCTTGTAGTCCTCTAGCCGAGACACTACTAGCGTGTGTGTAATTCATGGCGTTCACTATTTTGTTTGTTATGGAGCTATTCTCTTTCTTTTTTTATATAGTATAGAGCGGTAAGTTAGTGCTGTTCTAAGGAAGTGGTAGCTGTTCCGAAGACACAAAGAAGGGAGATTTGTGTAACCCGAGCTCTTTGATCAAGACGGTGTGGCCAAAGTCAATCCTTTGAGAAAAAGTCATGTATTTTCGCGGCTATAGTGATCGGCACAAGGGTACTCGCTGTTATGATCCCCGCACGAAAAAACTCATCTCAAGACATGTCACATTTGATGAAACACGATTTGCCTCGCTACCCCATGCGCCTCTTCTCGGGGAGAGATACACACACGCGCGATGACTGCTTTGCCACCGCCCACTCTTTGTGCTCCGATTAGCGTTCCGACTCGACAAAGGCACACGGCTCGATTCGGTTGACCACACCCACATCCTCTTCGACATAAAGGACCATTGAGGTCCGCCCTATCATCGAAGTCCCATGCTTTTCGTTTTTCTTCTCGTGCGTTAGGATTGAAACCTAAGCTAATTAAGCTACTATCTCTAGAGAATGCTATCCGTTCATTTCTGCCTGTCCATAAGCGTATATAGGATGAAGTCTAACGCTCATCCCTTGCTTGTTCTACTACCAGCATTGGGCACTCTAACTCGAAGGAAGAAGCCAAAGCCAGTCCAGTAGCTCGAACTCAGACTATCTACGAAAAAGATGGCATTCTCACTTAATCTGCCTTGTTTTGAGAAGCGAGGAGGTAGTTTTGTCAAGCTCGTTAAACGCAACGACAGTCAAGGCTAGGAAGATTTTCAAGGCCAGCCAACAAAGTGGGATATTCTTTGGAAGAAAGCCTGTATTGTTTGACAAGATCTTTAGGTCGGTCTCAACACATTGGCATCTTCTATTCTCGACTCATTGGGGATATTATGCCTTTGCTTGTCAGTAGACCGACGATATGGACTAAAGTAAGTCGATCTCAAAATATTTCATCATACTCACCCGAAAGAACAAGCAAGGGATGAGCGACTTTGGTATTAGAAGGAAGCGGAGATGGAGGCACTAGGCATCGCTTGAGTTCGATATTGAGACCACCACCACTATTGCTAGGACGGGCTTACTTAGACCGAGAACAGAGATTCTTTTTCTCGCTATGCTACTTTCCTCTTTCTTCCCCGAGGGCATTTCTTTCCGAACATAGAGCCAAACAGTCTTGCCCGGAACTCTATCCCCGATTCCTTCCTTCTTGAAGAAAACGATACCGAGAACACCATCCAGCAATAGCACTTGAAAAATGGAAAATACCATCCGCGTCGTAAAATATTCTATTCCTATTCGGAGAACACAGCTTCAAAGCTTATCGCCCGCCATGCTACTGCTTTGGTTGAAGTACCTTCGACCTCGCCGATTCCATCTTTATATCGCTCGAGCTAGCCCCATGACTTCTTGGTCGAGCCGCTCTTATTCGATTTCTCTTTCTTTGATCGAGCGCAATGAGAAGCAAGTCCGCGAACCTTGTGCTAAAATTCCTTCTTTTCTTTCTCACCGAGCGTCATTGGTTGATCCAGCTCCTCTTGCTACAACCGGTGGACTAATAAGCTTGTCCCGCTTGTGCGCTTGTTGTCGGGCATCATACCTACTAGGAAGCATAGCGGGCGAAGGACGAGAGACGAAAGGAGATGTCGGTGGAAACGGTCATAATACTCCCTACGCCTTGACTACGTGGAGAGTGAGAAAAGACCGCTTGCTCTTTCGATTCTCGTGCTCGTGGGTGTGGTGCTTTCAGAGCGATTACTTGTGGCAAGCGGAAAGTAAGTACGACTTCGATAGCTAATACGAGTTGGGATGACCAGCGACGCCAAGAGGGACAAAGCAAAACTCGCTATAAGCTCCTTAAAACGAGCTAGAACCACGCCAATCGAATTCAAGGAACGCTACCCGCCTAAAAAGGGAAAAACGCTTAGCTTAGTATAGCTCATTTTTGCATTAAGCTCATAAGAAGAGATAGGGTCTTTATATCTTCGACCAAGAATTGAGAGACTAGAGCCGACTTGGAAAGAGCAGAGGCGGTTTCGATTGTAGTGGCGGGACAAAGCGAGTAGGTGACAGGAGACAAGTCAAGAGCTAAGAATAAAAGAAAGAAGCAAAGACTCATTCATATAATATTCCCACTGATTGCTGTAGTGGGTTGGCTTGCTAACCCGACTGTGGAAGGTGACGTGCGGGTCCTGCTCGTGAGAGTTTCAAGGGAAAGGACAAAGATAGAGGGAAAGAGACTAAGGAAAGGCCGCTTACTAAACTTATAGGGCAAGAGTTGCGGTTTGATTCAAAATACGAGGCTATGGATATAGTGACGTGCAGTCGGAAGCAAGGAAAGACGAGCTAATCGTTCAATCAATACGAGACTGACATCGGTAACCAAAGCGAGAGGCTATAGACGATAAACCTAAGGGGCTAGTGACCGAGACGAGAGGAAGAGGAATCACGCGGTGATTAGGAATAATTCAAAAATAGCAAACGGACTCAAAGAATCGGAAAGTAAGTACAAGAAGCCACCATAACTCACCTTTTCAAACCTTTGTTGCTTTGTTACCACCGACTTGCTTTCTCCGACTTCACTACTAAAGCCAATGACCTTATTTATAGGTTTCTTTCTGATTCCTAAGCCAATACTCCTATTCTTCTTATGGTTGCTAATAAGACAACTTATATACTCGCTACTCCTACTCCTCTTGTATTAGCTTCCGTCTCTATATATCTATTTTAGTCTCTTACCCATTCCCTTGACCTTCTCTTACTCTTCATCCGCTTATTAACTTGTCTTTCCGCTTTGTCACTCGATTCGAATAGGAATCGCAAGGTGTACAACCACCCTCGAAAAATCGAACTTCCCTACTTACCTTACTTACCTTAGTGTCTTTTACCTAACCTACTCGCTCGCCGAGCTTTTTTTATCTTGGTTATTGGCTTTTTTATTCAAGTTAGAGCTTTTCTTTCCTGGCTTTTTCACTCAAGTTGTTTAATTGTTCGCTTGGCTTTAGCTCATTTTTTTGTGCATTTCTGATGAGAACATCACTACTACGGATATGACCACATTTGGTTGTGCTAACTCCAACACATCATCCACGGGCCAAGAAGAGAGAGAGATCAAATCCATCACGTTCTGGAATCCAATTCGGCCTCCTGAGACAGCACCGACTTCAAATATGAATAAATTTTGCATACCGACTCCGATTTGGGTGAACTTGGACTTGATTGAAAGATTACAACGAGATCTTTCGAATGGATCTAATCTCAGGCCCAGATTCATCGTAGATCAACCGGAATCATTAAAACAATATACTATAATACTATTTTGGGCTGTTTCGGGCCATGTAAACGTGTGGGGGCCCAAGCCCAAGTTGTATGCGCCCCCCTGTCAAGCCCCCGAATTCGAGTTTGACTCATGCGGCTAGCAAATTAACTCTAACCAATCTTTAGCCACATTTGAAATCGATTAATAACTCCCGAGCATATCCTAAGCTGCCGCTTAGCAATATCCAAGCTTAACCAAAGATTTTGAGCTAGAAACTTCACCCTGAAAAAGGTGGTTTCTATCAAAGTTTAGAGCCTCACCATTGGAAACCTATAAGGATCTAGAATGTGCATGTGGGTTGGTTGCAAACTAGAAACTTTTCTCTACCACGTGATTTAGTTTTGGGTCCAATCCAAAAGCAAACACTAATTTTAAAAGTGCCTCAAAGGTTGAATCTATTCTGAAATTCTGGGACTTAGCCAACCAAAGCAACCTCATTATTTTTTTCCTCACCAAGCCAACAAAACTCGTTTTGCTCCTCCCAACCGAATGCTGTCTTCAACTCACTCCCCAAGCAGGCGCCTCCTTCCCTCCTCCTCCATGGCTGCAGCCCCCAAGCTCCTCCACGCCTCCACCTTGAGCTAGGGCAGCAGCAACTCTTCTCCCCAAGCTCCTCCACGCCTCCACCTAGAGCAAGCTGCAGCAGCTCCTCCTCCTCTCCACTAAGCTCTCCTCTCCTCCATTCCTAGGGTTCCAACATGGGGTGTTGAGGTAAGGATTCCTTGGCCTTGTTGGAGTATTTCCCATGTCTAGGAAGTGTTCTTGCAACTTGGGAGCCTTTGGATTTGGAGATTTTGATGGAAAAGTTCAAACCTAGGGTTTGGTGTGTTTGCTGAATTTCGAGCTGGGTACAGAGCTTCGGTTTCCTGCATGTTTGAGCTAGTTAGAGGCCCCATATGCTCGGCCGCCTGTAGAAGTAATTGTAGATAATGGAGTTATCTTTCATTTCCAACCGGAATCATTTGATTCCGTTAATCTAACTGAAAGTTATGATGATTTTGGTGCGTGCTGCTCTGAAATGCTGAAAGTGTGGAGTTGAAACTTGAGCTGTGGGTTAAAAATAGTTAGAGGCCGAATTAGAATTTAATTTTTTCCTGAGAAGTTGTTGGAAATTTCGTGTAGATTGTAAAACTATTATCATTTACTCAATTCCATTAAGTATAGCATTTTTGTGATGAAATTGGTGCATGCTGTTCGGAAACCCTGAATTTTCTGAACACTGAAATTGCTCCCTGTTCGTGGGAAAACTGGGAGTTCCTCGTGCAGTGAATGAGAAATCGGCCAAAACTAAGTTGTAGATATGTCTCTTAAGTTTCATTAGAACTTGGAATCACTCAATTTGGTTAAGTGGTTAGGAAGTTGTGAGCAAATTAATGTAGTTCTGTCCTGAATGTTGCAAATGTTTAGAGTACTGTTTTTGTGTGTTTTTGGGCAAGTTAATGCTTTGGGAAATCAGTGAGGGGTAGAGGTATGTGTAGGTATTGTTCTTATTCTTAATTAGAAGCTGGAATCACTCCATTTGGTTCGATAGATAAAAAGATATACTATTTTGAATTCATGCAAGTTCTGAATTTTTAGAGTGAAGTTCAGTCTGAAACTGAAAAGTCCAGATTTAGGATTTCAAACCAAAAAGGGGTAGTGTTTATGCTATTTTCAGATTTCGTAATGTGTTACAAAGGTTAGGATTTGGGGGTATTGGTGGAGAGCAGTTTAGAAGGATTGCTTCTCTATAAATGTGGAGTGTATTTTTATTGTGGTTGATGAATGCTTGCTTTTTTCTCTCTTTGAACTATCATGAGTCTTCGTTTTTATTCCATCATCATGTGCATAGCATGCATCTCATTTGCATTCATTATAATCGTAGAGAGCGATCCGCGGAGATTGACGTGGCCGTGGGGATTGAGGGCAAGTGGTAACGAAAATTCGATGAAGCACAAGGCAAGCACCTAAGCATATTCAACCTTATTCCTAATTGTATTTTAGTGAATAAATTGGCTTATTGGATGGTTAAGTTATGCATTAGGAATTGAAATGTGGGAAGGGTATTAGAACCTAATTGTTGCACATACACTCATTGTTAATTGTCGAACATCTTCCTTGGAGCTAGTATATGGGTAATTATACTGTGTCCATGCTTAGTTTGCTTAGATGTCGGGTATGGGCCAAGTGTTGGATGGTTCCTTCACTTGAGATTAATTACTTCACACTATTGGGTTGCAATGAATATGGTTATGTTTTGGAATGTAAACTTGAGACCGGGCGAGAGGGTTGGATCATTTGGGTGTGGAGACTCAAATGTTGTAGTCTCGCCTGTGTCGGTTAAGGATAGCTCCGTTGTTTGCCATGTTGATCGAGCACACCTTGTTGATCGCATGCCTGATAATGGTAAGGTAAGCCACCCTTTCATGGCATACTGTTCGATGGGTCATGCCCTCATGCGGTTGGACGTGGTTGAGGGCGAGGCTTAGGCCCCTCGAGGGGGTTGCTAGGTGCTCGGGCCGCATGAGGATGGTCCAACGAGTAGATATGGATGAGAGGAGGGTTGACATGAGGTTCCTTGTGGCGCATGTCGTGCGATTGATGATCCCTGCGCAGGTGAATAAGCGATTCGAATTGCCGCTCTCGGATATGAGCACGCTTGTATCATCCGACATTTCAACGTAGTAATAACTTAAATTGAAACTAGTTGGTATACTCGATGTGGTTTCTTGTTCATGATTCTATTTGCTCTCTTAAATGTTTAAAATTCAACTCTCACTTTAGCAATAGGTGCTGTTTATAAATGCTATAAAATTTGTAAATTGAGTAGTTGCATGTGAATCTGAATCAAAGTTAAGCTTTTATGCACTTGTTACCTTAAGCTTTTTCCTTGCTACATCCAAATGCATATGCCTTAAAGTCGGTCATATATGGACCACGGGTAAGTCTTGCGAGTACCTTCTGTACTCATGCTTCTGCTTTGTGGTTTTCAGGTGAGGATCAAGTTGGATGCGAGTTCTGTCCTTATTGCCTCTCGGTGGTCGGGCGGGGCACCGAATAGAGGCTATGTTTAACGATGCAAACGCCCGAAAGTGTTCAGGGGCAGGACACTCCTGGAGATATCATACTTTTGGTTTATTTTGGTGGTTGTGCTTTCATTTTGTTGTATAGTTATCCTTAAGCTATGTCTTGTCTAGGTTTCAAAACTTGGCTACTTCTAATGTTGAACCTTGTTGTAGTATGGTGCTCATCCCATGCTTAGTATGTTGCTTCCTTTTGGTTATATTGTGGTTGTGTCATGATGGTTATGATATGTTCATGCTTTTTGTCATTTTTTGTTATTTGTTTCTCCTGTCTGCTGAGTGGATGTCCTCTCTTTTAGAGGCATCATGCCGAAATTTTGTAGATTTCCTGAGTCTAGGTAGTATCTCTTGTTTTGCCGGGTTTTGTCTTTGTGCCTTGGTTTTTTTTTGTTAGTCATTTTGTTGTGCTTCCGCTTGCGTGTCTGGATGTGGGGTTTGAGTTCGTTGCCCCCTTTGTGCAAATTGAATTGATGTGGCATTGAAAACCAAGATGCGGGATCTGGCGATTTTGGTCGACATTGGGGAATACCGGGATTGTTGTCGATTATTTGAGTGGCCTCACTGTTGTCTCACTTGGGCTTGGGTGCTAGCATTGCGAGAGCCATCGGCGATCCGTTGCTAGCCTCCAAATCCGATGAGGGCGACAGAGCATTCAAATAATCAAGGACGGTCTGGGCGGCTCCTCTCACCCCCCTTGGCTGCACACAACCCTAGGACGTCCTTCTCATGTCCATCCCTCTTATAAACTCAGTAGCCGTCGCTTTAGACAATTGGATTTTGTTTGATTAGTTTAGTCAAGTGCAAACATTGTGTCTTCGAGTTGTGCTGGATAGCCACCTTGTCAAGACGTTCAATAGAACCCACCTTATTTTGTCTTTCAATTCTTATTTGCAATTTCAGATTGCTTTTACTATTGTTCTTGCTTGTTCTTCGGTTGCTTGCAGGAATTGAACCTCGTGTTCAGGTTGATCGTGCCCACGGCAAGATCAATAACACTCCGGAGTTGGTTTAGCGATTGCTAAGGCGCATCATCGTCGTACGTTGTAGTCGGATCGTCAAAGTCGATTCCACCAAATCGATAGTTATCACTCTCATCGAAAGATCGGGACACAACCTCGCATCAGGTGGTATCAGAGCTTCAAGTTGCTCGGTGAGAGATTCTGTACCGTAGATTAGTTTTTGTTTTCTGTCCTAAATTGAAAATTACTCCACAAAAATTCAACCTTTAGATTCAATCTGGTATTTTAGTGAGTTTTGTTAGGCTTTGATCCATTAGAGTCCTTGTTTTAGTTGCTGATCGTTTTTTCCTTTGCGTAGCTTTTCTTTCAATCTGTCCATTACTTTGTTTTGTTCATAACTTCCGCATTTGAGCTCGGATTATAGTGTTTTTGCACTTTCCTAAAACCTTGGAACAATCTCAACAAAAACCTAGTTGGGCATGGACTCTAATTCTTGAGTGAAATCTGTTCAATCTGGATGTCAAAGTTGTTGAAGCAAGTTGTACTTCCAATCCAGATCGGTTCGGTATTTTGATCATAATTCTCACATCCGAACTCCGTTTGGGAAGTTTTTATCTACAAAAACGTTTTTGGGTGTCCTTTGTGTTTCGGACTCCTTCAAACCGAATTTGATTCGGATTCGGAATCAGTCTCGCAGGCTGAAATTGGGGGTATTCTATGATGTTCGGTTTTTGAGCCATAACTTTCACACCCGAGCTCCAAATTGCATGTTCTTGTACTATTTTGAAAGCTGAGGACATAAGCTTCAATTCTTTCTATAGTGAACCTTCTAAATTTGGTCGTTTTAAAGCTTTAATCTATGCGACAAATCTGCTGCCCTAGAAATATTGAATTTGGGTATCTTGCTTCAATTCATGTTCTATCTTTGTTCCTTTGAGTTGGTTGAGTCCAGTAGCATCCACAATCCATATAACCCAAAAAATATCAGTGTACATACCTTTGGGAACTAATTCATCCTTTGCGAATACTTTGATCCCAATTGAGACTAGCTATTTGATATTGCTTAGGGCTGTTCATATTGATACATTGCATAATCTTGAATTATCATATCATACTATCTTGTGACATCGAGTTAGGGATTCCCAAAAATTTGTTCATAGTAGTGTTGGCCGAAAGTCACTCAAAGAAAAAAAAAGAGAAAGAAAGAGCCAAAAGGAAAAAAAAGAGAAGAAGAAAAAGAAAAAGAAAATAGTGGCCGGTCGCACTACACTGAGCAAAACCCTAACTTGTGTTCATTATTTTAGATTGTGCAATTGTATTAACTGTTGAGCAATCTTGTGCCCTTTTTACATTCTTGAAGCAATAAGCTAGCGTCTCTCTACGACTTGTGCAATAGAGCTTTTGGTGCCTCACTTATTTTTTATAGCTCATTTCTTGATTGCATAAGTACCATCATCTTTGCGCGTGAGTTGCCTTGAAATTCGCTTATATCTTTGAGATCGGCAACTAGGACTTGTGAATTCTAGTTTGGGTCATTACTTATCATTACAATAACTAAAATCATCAGATTGTATAGGAAAAAGTATAGCCTACCCAACTCCACATATTCTACGCTCGTACGTTTGTTCGGTCCCTTGGCAATCGCTTTATCCAAGCTTGGGAGAACTTTTGACACCGCCAACGGCCGACAACTCGCAAAGACGGTAAGAACTTGTAAGAGCTTTGGTTAAGGCTTGAGAGTTGAGCGACTTTTCTCCACTTCCTAGTAGTTGATAGGGAATTACATAAACCTTTGTGTTTCCCTTTTTGCTACTAACCATGTCAGGTGACAAGAGTTCACTGCATCATTCTCCACGCATAAAGGGCAATGTACGACTCACTAATAAGCGAATGTCGCTGCAAGAAGACCGTCTCCGGTCCATCGAGACTGCTCAGGAAGTTGCTAACACTACCCTTACTACTATTTTGTCTAGACTCGATATGCTTGCAGCTGCTGCCCCTGGAACTTCCAGTCCTCCGCCTATCTCCTAAGCAACAACAATGATTTACTACATGCACAACGGGTTCCCATTGCTGCCCCGGCTTCCCAGCATGGACTCGCTGCCTCGGTCGCCGCACCACACATCGCCACGGGTTCATCAACTGATGATGAACAAGGTAAAATCAAGTTTGAATTGCCTACTTTTGGTGGAAAGTTCAATCCTAATGCATATATTAATTGGGAGATAGCGGTAGACAAAGAATTTGCAAACTATGACTTATCTGAAAACCAAAAGATTAGTGCCGCAGTTAAAGTGTTAACATCAGATGCAATATATTGGTGGAAGCATATATCTAGACATGATAAAGAACCTAAAACTTGGAATGCCATGAAAAGACTTATGAGAAATGATTATGTTCCTGAATATGTTGATGAATATTTGCTTACTAAACTTCAATGCTTAAAACAAGGTTCTAAAACTGTTATAGAATACTTTCATGATTTGCAAAATTGTTTGTTGCGTTGTGGTTTACAAGAATGTGAAGAAGTTACTGAGCTTAGGTTCATACGTGAACTTAATCATGAAATTCAGGATGTTCTTATTGATGAAACATATAGTTGTCTTTCAGAATTGATTAAATGTGCTTGTAGAGCTGAAAACATACTTGCTGAATCTTTGAAAGAGCCTTTAGCTTCATTTGAGGTGCCCATTGTTGCACCTTCTATTGTAGCTAACATTTTGCAGAAAAATGAACAACATCATGAGAAAGATGATGAAGAAAATGTGCAGAAAGAGGAGATATTTGCTTCTCCATACGTATGTGAAGAGTTAAAAATTAAAGTTGCACCTTCAACCACTGAGAATGATTTAGAAGGTAATGTAAAAGGTATGGACTGTATACATGGTGAAAATCATTTTGAAGAGACAAAACTATCCATGAATCATGCTATCGTAGAGCAACTATTAATGGAACCCATTGCTGATTTGGTTGCTATTCCTGGTGATAAAGAAGAGTTGTGTCATAATGCTCCACTTATATCCACGCCACAATTAGTGAATGAACATGAAATATTTATATTTGAACTAAACACTTGCGCTAAACATAGACATGCTATTCAAATTGCTAGTGAAGAAGATGAGCTTTAATTGATATCTTCTTTAGATACTTTAGGTTACATTGAATTTGATGTTCTGTGCGATCTGGATAGTTTCAAGGAGAAGATTTTTGTACATTCTGATTTGCCATGGTTATCACGAAATATTTTCCATGTTGTTGGCAAACATAATGATAAAGGAGAATACAAAGTGCATAGATTATACATTTGTTCAGATCTGAGACCTCCACATCCTATGCAACAATGTGATCAATTTGATAATTCTAATATCATATCAAGTACCCCTACTATCGATTATAATCTATATGATAGTTTTCAAGAAAGGGAGTGTTTGGGTGATTTTGATTCACGAGACATTGATTTGATCACAAAAGATATGCATGTTGCTTTGCTCTTTCTCGCTACTAACATTTTGTAGGAGAATGTGATGGAGTCGAGGACGACTCTAATTCAAGAAAGGGAGAATGATGAGACCATGCTCGTCCTGGATATGATCAACGCTATATCAATTTGGCGACACTTCACGGCATCCTCTGTATCATCTACATCTACTAGGATGGCTTTCCTTCACAGAGGGGAGGAAGCGTCCAAGAGTGCAAGCTTTCAACATGCCTTTATATACTGGAAAGAAATATTGAGCTTTGTGGATGATCTTCACATGAGAATACTTTTTGTTGAGGACAAGCTAAAAGATGAGCATGAGTCGAGGACGACTCAAATTCAAAAAAGGGAGGATGATGACGACATCACTACTACGGATATGACCACATTTGGTTGTGCCAACTCCAACACATCATCCACGGGCCAAGAAGAGAGAGAGAGATCAAATCAATCACGTTCTGGAATCCAATTCGGCCTCCTGAGACAGCACCGAGTTCAAATATGAATAACTTTTGCATACGGACTCCGATTTGGGTGAACTTGGACTTGATTGAAAGATTACAACGAGATCTTTCGAATGGATCTAATCTCAGGCCCAGATTCATCGTACATCAACCGGAATCGTTAAAATAATATACTATAATACTGTTTTGGGCTGTTTCGGGCCTTGTAAACGTGTGGGGGCCCAAGCCCAAGTTGTTTGTGCCCCCCCTTGGCTGCACACAACCCTAGGACATCCCTCTCACGTCCATCCCTCTTATAAACTCGGTAGCCGTAGCTTTAGACACTTGGGTTTTGTTTGATTAGTTTAGCCAAGTGCAAACTTTGTGTCTTCGAGTTGTGCTGGACAGCCACCTTGTCAAGACGTTCAATAGAACCCCACCTTATTTTGTCCTTCAATTCTTATTTGCAATTTCATATTGCTTTTACTATTGTTCTTGCTTGTTCTTCGGTTGCTTGCAGGAATTGAACCTCGTGTTCAGGTTGATCGTGCCCACGGAAAGATCAATAGCACTCCGGAGTTGGTTTAGCGATTGCTAAGGCACATCGTCGTCGTACGTTGTAGTCGGATCGTCAAAGTCGATTCCACCAAATCGATAGTTATCACTCTCATCGAAAGATTGGGACACAACCTCGCATCAATTTCTTCTCTTTACAGATCCCCTCGAAGTAGGAAGAAGAATGGCAATGAAAAATAATAGCAATAGTCGTCTCGTAGGTGCAGTCTTTGGTGAAAGAATAGCTTATGGGGCTGGAGTCAAAGGAGCTTTCATAGACATAGAAATCATAATAGAAAGAGCAGCTGCGAGCAATGAGTGCCCTTTGTAAGTTGCAAGCCTGTCAAACCATAGGCGCCTTACCGCCCCTTTCTTTTTGAATTAGAAAGAAGGGACGGGGATGAAAGACAAAGAAAGTGATCAGGGGCTTTATTTATGATCGGAGAAAAGGAAGGCGTGGTTGATGTGTCACTGGGAACCCGTAGGAAGGGGAGACGTCAGGCCTCATTCACATATGAAATCGCCAACATGAACACAAACGAAATCGTCGAATTCAGATAGAAAGAAAAGGAACCACTTCTATTCTCTTTTCTTAGGTATATGAAGAATTGCTTTTGGTCCCTTTCGTCCGATGGTTAGGATATCGTCTTTTCATGTCGAAGACACGGGTTCGATTCCGTAAGGGATAGGTACTTATTCCCGCCGGCGGTATCATTCTTGAGTGATCGCCGCTATCCGGCTTGAAAAGGTGGTCAGGAGCTTCCTCTCTCCCAGACAAGCAAGACGAGATGAGATCACCACTTCTCAAGAATGGACTTTCTTGAATTCTTCCTTAGCCTTATATGTCCTTCCTATCAAACAGAGACAGAAAGAATTTCCATGCATGCGTTCTTTCTCTCCTCCCTCACCACACATCTTTTCGTTCACTCCCATTTTTTCTCTATGGAACCCTCTCCTTAATGAGCGTAGATTGATGGAGATGGCTTTTGTACCACCAATCTTTATATCCTTTCGGCATAGTTTTGTAAAAGATCGGCAGTGATCCGTCCTTTCTCCTCTGCCGTGGTTCATGCATTCTTCCTTTTGGAAAGAGGATAGGGATCGGGTGAATTAGAGAATAGACAGACGTCCGTTGGCATTTCAGCCTTTCTTCTCCTTTCGGGGCCTATCCAAAGAGAATCCAGACCTCTTGGTCCTAAATATCGAATAGGACGAACGAACCAGACAAACAATTGCGGTTGCACGCCTCGATCGCAGCAATGAACTCAGCCTCTGTTGTAGACAATGCAACACATTTCGCAACTTGACCGCCATGACACAGCTCCCCGCATAAGTGATCAAGTACCACAAGTGGACTTCCTGCTGTCAACATTTCCGCCATATCGCATCTGTGTATCCAACCAACACGGGCTTTCCATTACCAAAGCAAAGCTTCACGAACTCCCACGGAGGTATCTCATGATCCACTTCATCGCTTCCCAATGCGGTCTTCGAGATTTGACAAGAACCTACTTATCAGATCTTGTCGCATGAGCAATATCGGTCGACCACAAACTTTGCGCTTGTGGATGGAATCCGGTTAGGAATCATTCACCAAGAATTGCTTACAATAGAAGATAAGGGCTTTTATTCCATTTACTACTTTACAACATGTTTGTGCGGTGTTTCAAGAAAGATTCGTTATCACCACCTTTTCGGGCCTTTCATGGTACCACACTTCGCACTTCGAAAATCGTATAAAAATCAAGCAAGAAAACGGATGCGCGTGCTAACGCGAAAGAGCAAGAAAAACAGATCTGCGTGCTTGTTCTTTCGCTAGTGCGCTCAATCCGTTGCTTGCTTCTCTTCTTATCTTGGAAAAGTGAGGATTTCCTATCCGATCCAAGGGAAGGAAGAGAGGTGGAAAGTGTTCTGTGTCAAATCGAGATTGTGTGGGTGTTCGATCTACCTCTCATGTTCGACGCTATCGAAAATCATGCATTGGATGGATGCCGGGCATTGAGAAGGAAGGACGCTCGAGGCGAAAGGCCATGGGGGAGAGAGCGTCTATGATCCATGGATCTCCGATCAGAAACCGTATCCAAGCTCCGTGGCTAGTCTGCGCTCTTTGGACTTTTCAAACTTAGCGAATCAAACATCCGAGTAGCTAAAGGAAGGAAAATCAACCGAGACCCGTTAGTAGCGGCGAGCGAGAGCGGAACAAGGGTTTAAAAAGAAATCCAAGCGGTTTCATTCGATTTGTTGTGGATTGATGATGGAAAACCGAAGCGACAAGCGTAGGTCGTGTTGCCGTGAGCGCCCTCTGAGTTGTACAAAGTCAAGAACCGTTTTGGGGCGCAAGCATAGGATACAGGGATCGATGACGGGTGGGGCGCGCGATGAACTGGTTTTCTAAAAGATTGGAAGATTCGCCAAAGAAGGTGATCCTGTTCATTCGCTCCCATGGTTCGATCCTTCCCGGTAAAACGCGGCGTGTTCGAATGATGATCGCTTACGCAAGAAAGGGGACCACCCTCTAAGCCTATGTATTCCTCAATGACCGATAGCGTACAAGTACCGTGAGGAAAGGTGAAAAGAACCCCAATCGGGAGTGCAATAGAGAACCCGAGATCCGATGCGAACAATCGATCGAAGGAGCGGAGCGCTGGCGCACTCACTCTAACACGTACCTTTCGCATGATGGGTCACGAGGAAATGGGAACAAGCGGCAAGCCATTAGGTGTAGGCGCTTTCAGAGGTGGAAGATTTACGTTCTTCCTATTTGACCCAAATCGATCGATCTAGCCTTGAGCAAAGTTGAAGAGAGCTCTAACAGCCTTGAGGACCGAACCCACGTATGTGGCAAAATACGGGATGACTTGTGGCTAGGGGTGAAAGGCCAACCAAGATCGGATATAGCTAGTTTTCCACGAAATCTATTTCAAGAGAGCGTATGATGTCGATGGCCGAGGTAGAGCACTCAATGGGCTAGGTGGCCCCATTTCGCTTTACCAACCCTAGGAAACTCCGAATACAAAGCCGTCATCCTTAGTGCAGACGGTGATTGGGTGCTAAGATCCAAAGTCGAGAGGAAACAGCCAGATTGTACGCTAAGGTCCCTAAGCAATCACTTAGTGGAAAAGGAAGTGATCGAGCGATGACAACAGGAGGTGGGCTTGAAGCAGCCATCCTTTGAAGAAAGCGTAATAGCTCACCGGTCTCCATGGCACCGAAAATGTCTCGGGCTCAAGTGATTCACCGACGCGACGAGACCTTGAAAGCCGCTTTTTCAAGTGTCGATGAGCGGACGCTCATCAATCGGGAAGGTTTTGGTGACAAGAACTCGAGATATCGGAAGTGAGATTGCCGACATGAGTAACGAAATCTGTGAAAACACGATCACCGGTGGAAGGCTTTGCGTTCGGTCAATCCACGCAGAGTGAATCGGTCCCTAAGGAACCCCGAAAGGTCGCCGTCCAATGGGTACACGAAAGTGACGGTTGCTTGGACTCTTGAACCATGCCGGATCGTCGAGCGAATTGATGATCGGGCCGAGGGCCGCCTCTTCCTCTCGCTCTCCTTTCCTTAATATTCACCGCCGAGTCATCAAAGCCGTCAACTAATTCGGAGGGCTCGGTGGCCCGGTCGCCCTACGCCATCGGGCGCTTCAAAGGCGAAGCTCTCGCCCTGGCGACCAAACAAGCGGAGGGCTAAAACCTGTAGTTTTGAAGCAAGGGATGAGTGCGAAAGCCATTGCGCTTCCGTACACGCGCATACGTTTTCTTGCTCCGTCGCGCGTTAGTACAATAACGCGCAACCGTTTTCTTGCTGGGGCGGACACTATTTTTTTTCATCTTCCGTAGGGGCCTTTAGTCTTTTGATTAGAGTATAAGTCACGAGAGAGCAGAGCGTACCGCCCTGCCATAGTCGCGAGGAAGTCGGTCGCGACTGTTGTCACTGTTGAAACTTCCAGGAAAATACTTCGAATTGGGAGGGCAATCCTCCCAGTGAACTGACCGTACCCCCAATCGACACAGGTGAACAAGTAGAGTATACTAGGGCGCGTCGAGAGAACCATGTCGAAGGAACTCGGCAAAATGACCTCGTAACCGGAGAAGGGTGCTCTCCTATCTTTTGATTAGGAAAGCGCACATACCGGGGTAGCGATCGCTTATTAAAAACACAGACTCGCTAAGTGGTAACACGATGTATAGTGTCCGACACCGCCGTCTTTGGAAGGTCGGAAGGAGAAGTGTGATAAGCTTTGAATGGAAGCCCGTGAACGGCGGCAATAACTCTAACTATCCTAAGGTAGCGAAATTCCTTGTCGCATAAGTAGCGACCGCACGAATGGTGTAACGACGCCCATTGTCTCCGACATGGACCGGTGAAATTGAATACTCCGTGAAGATGCGAGTACCAATGGCTAGACGGTAAGACCCGTGCACCTTGACTATAGCTTCGCAGTGACAACCTTGATCGAATGTGTAGGATAGGTGGGAGGTGGTGACACACAACGACCAATCTCGAAAGACCACTCTTTCGTCTAAGGATGCCTAACCGCCGCACCGATCATTCGGGGCGGGACAACTGCGAGGTGGGTAGTTTATCTTGGGGCGGATGCCTCCTAAAGAGTAACAGAGGTGTGCGAAGGTAGGCTCAAGCGTTGATTCCGCTCGTGAGCGTAATGGTATAAGCTCGCTCGACCGTGAGACCGACTGGTCAAACAGAGACGAAAGTCGGCCATAGTGATCCGGAGTCCCGTGTGGAAGGGCTCTCGCCAACGGATCAAAGGTACGCCGGGATAACAGGTGATGACTCCCAAGAGCTCTTATCGACGGTGTCGTTTGGCACCTCGATGTCGACTCATCACATCCTCGGGTTGAAGAAGGTCCCAAGGGTTGATTGTTCGCGATGAAAGTGGTACGTGAGTTGGGTTTAGAACATCGTGAGACAGTTCGGTTCCTATCTACCATTGGTGTTAAAGGGAGAATCTGAGGAGCCAACCCTAGTACAAGAGGATGGTTGGGTCAACCTATGGTGTACCGGTTGTTATGCCAATAGCAGCACGGCAGCTAAGTTGGTATGGAAGAACTGCTGCACATGGAAATCCTTCTCTATACAAGTTCTCGTGACGAGGTTTTTGAACGAACTCGATAGGCAAGAGGTGTAAGCACCGCAAGGTGTGAAGCGATCTCGTACTAAACGAATGGGACTTTCCTCGAGAAAAGGTAAGTATATAAACATTATAAGCTAATAGGCTCAAATAAGAGAAAGAAATAACTATGTTGTTTAGCAACTATCCTCGTGGTCGTTATTCAGTGCTATTTCTTCGCTCGGTTCTTATGTACTACTGATTTCATGCTCATATTGGAACTACATTATAAGTATATTCCTGCTCATAATATGTGTACTTCATCTAATTCTCATGGATAATATTGATAAATTATTGAAGATCTTTTATAGCAAAATCGAAAATAACCCTGAGAGAAATTATGAGGTATCTCATACTAATGTTAGAAGATATCATAATACTGTATTTAACATGTTACGTAGAAATAAAATAAATATACATGATGAGATGTTAAGTAATAAGGATAAGGAGAAAGAATTATATAAATTGGAAGTTGAGATTGAAAATATGACTACTCAATATGAGGATTTGCAGAATATATTTCAGACAATTCCAGATTTCCTTAAAATTATTATGCCGAAAGATATGCCTAGCGCTAAGGAATATCTTATAAATAATTTGAAAATACTGGGTAAGGAAGAGTTACATGGTATTGGGATGTTTGATATGTATACATTGGAAGTAATAATTCTTTATACATTGGGATATTTGTTTAATAGTACAGATAATAGCAGTCCAAATTGTTCGTATCAACTCGATAGAACATCTTAACACGAATGTGAAAACACAAATTCGATTATTCATGGAACGAAGAAATAATCCCGAGAGGGTGAAAATCAAAATGATGATAATAAGAAGGTAAAAGATATTTATGCCATTGGTATTTTATTGATGGAATTTCTAATTGAAAGAAAAATGATTGTTCTATCAGCTGATTTAAGCTTTTCTCAACTGTTTGTTAATAAAAAGAAGAAAGGCAAGTATTATATACCTAAATCATTGTATGCTACATGTAATTTTGATTTACGACTCTTACCGGTCGAGCTCAATCTACCTATGGTGTGTCCACCTGTCGAATGGACATCCGCAAATAATATATGAGATGATGTTGTTAAAGCTAAATCATTCTCATTATCGGATTTGCGTGGTGGTTATTTAAATAAACCCATGGGTGATATTTATCATCGCTATAAATTATTATCATCTCGGGATACAAAGACATTTTCACATTGTGTTAGAAACTGACTACAAAGAATTGTGCAAACATATGAACGCTACATGTAGCGCAGCTTTTGAAATAAACACTCTTTTCTCGATTATATAGAATTCAATTACGAGAAATTAGTGGAACATAAATTACTTATGCCCAAATTTTTGGCATCATTAAATATACCAAACGCAATCAACCTATTGAGGGTAACATTTTATGAGGTGATATAGATTGTAAATATACGGAATTACAGAGTGAGTTTTTAAGTCGTGTTCAACAAGGTTGTTATGAAAGCTTCATAATCGATTTGGCGAAGCCTCACAGAGGATATCAATTTTATCTACCAACCTTCCGGATTTCCATTGTAGGATATACCGCTCGAATATTACATTTCCATGAGCGTGATTTAGCAAGAAGTCTTATAATATTTGCTAAAAATACAAAAGGGATATAGTAAAACCTCTAACTTATTCATCTTCTAAAGAGTTGTTGGGTCACTATTTCTTAATATATGCAGCAGCAGACTTTTCATTATAAGAAGTTCTCTAGATATAATGAGGGTTGTAAATATATGGTTGAATTTTTATTACCTCGTATATATAATAATCGTGATAATGATTATATTAAAGTATTAAATAATACTGATATTCATATAGGTGAATTATTAATGGAAGCTATTAAAGCGAGAGAACCCTTTCAATTCATATGTAAGTGTGTATGTCTCCTTAGAGCACAAGATAGTAGTGATATATTACTTGGATTACCTATCACACAAGATGCATCCGCAAGTGCTTATCAGATTATGAGTTACTTATTGTTAGATAGAGAATTAGCTTATATGTCAAATCTCACAAGATTAGTAAAAGTTTTCAATGATAATGAAAATAAATATGAAATAAATGAAGGTGAATATGCTATAGTAGATATTTATGAGTCTATTCTTGAATGTTTGAAGTTGCATTTCTCGGAAAGAAAACCTCAATATTATGATATAATATGTAAAGCATTTGATCGTACTTTAATTAAAAAATTCTTTATGATGTGAAGTTGTGTCCCGATCTTTCGATGAGAGCGATAACTATCGATTTGTGGAACCGACTTTGACGATCCGACTACAACGTACGACGACGATGCGCCTTAGCAATCGCTAAACCAACTCGAGTGTTATTGATCTTGCCGTGGCACGATCAACCTGAACACGAGGTTCAATTCCTGCAAACAACCGAAGAACAAGCAAGAACAATGGTAAAAGCAATCTGAAATTGCGAATAAGAATTGAAGGACAAAATAAGTTGGGGTTCTATTGAAGGTCTTGACAAGGTGGCTGTCCAGCACAACTTGAAGACACGAAGTTTGCACTTGGCTAAACTAATCAAACAAAACCCAAAACCCTAGATGGGGTTGCGGCTGGTTATTTATGAGATAACAAGAGGAGGTGGTCGTTCAAAACCCTAGGAAACCAAATACAATTCGATTACAAGGCCCAAGGCCCACTCTGACTCGGACTGGAAAAGTGATGTGACTTGTTTTGCAGTTTTCGGACAGCTCAGAAGGAATTTGAAGGTGAGACTGGATCCATTGGAAAGAGGGCGACGAAAGCTTTCAATCAAGTACTCGTGTACCCCGAACACCCTTCTGGATCAAAAGTTATGGCCATTTTAAGTTGGTGCTGTCTCAGGAGGCCGAATTGGATTCCAGAACGTGATGGATTTGATCTCTCTCTCTTCTTGGCCCGTTAATGATGTGTTGGAGTAGGCACAACCAAATATGGTCATATCCGTAGTAGTGATGTCCTCATCATCATCCCTTTCTTGAATTTGAGTCGTCCTCGACTCATGCTCAGCTTTTAGCTTGACCTCAACAAAAAGTATTCTCATGTTCAGATCATTAATTGTGGCGTGGATATAAGTGAAGCATTATGACACAACTCTTCTTTATCACTAGGAATAGCAACCAAATCAGCAATGGGTTCTATTAATAGTTGCTCTACGATAGTATGATTCATGGACATTTTTGTCTCTTCAAAATAATTTTCACCATGTATACAGTTCATACCTTTGACATTACCTTCTAAATCATTCTCAATGGTTGCAAGTGCAACATCAATTTCCAGCTCTTCACATACGTATGGAGCAACAAAGACCTCCTCTTTCTGCACATTTTCTTCATCATCCTTCTCCCGATGGTGTTCACATTTCTGCAAAATGTTAGCTACAATAGAAGGTGCAACAATGGGCACCTCAAATGAAGCTAAAGGCTCTTTTAAAGATTCAGCAGGCATGTTTTCAGCTCTACAAGCACATTCAATCAATTCTGAAAGACAACTATATGTTTCATCAACAAGAACATCCTGAATTTCATGATTAAGTCCACGTATGAATCTAAGCTCAGTAGTTTCTTCACATTCTTGTAAACCACAATGCAACAAACAATTTTGCAATTCATGATAGTATTCTATAACAGTTTTAGAACCTTGTTTTAAGCATTGAAGTTTAGTAAGCAAATATTCAGCAACATATTCAGGAACATAATCATTTCTCATAAGTCTTTTCATGGCATTCCAAGTTTTAGGTTCTTTATCATGTCTAGATATATGCTTCCACCAATATATTGCATCTGACGTTAACACTTTAACTGCAGTACTAATCTTTTGGTTTTCAGATAAGTCATAGTTTGCAAATTCTTTGTCTACCGCTATCTCCCAATTAATATATGCATTAGGATCGAACTTTCCACCAAAAGGAGGCAACTCAAACTTGATTTTACCTTGTTCATCATCAGTGGATGAACCCGTGGCGATGTGTGGTGGGGCGACCGATGCAGCGCGTCCATGCTGGGAAGTCGGGGCAGCAATGGGAACCCGTTGTGCACGTAGTACACCATTGTTGTTGCTTAGGAGACGAGGCGGAGGACTTGAGGTTCCAGGGGCAGCAACTGCAAGCATGTCATCAAGTATAGACAAAATAGTAGTAAGGGTAGTGTTAGCAACTCCCTGAGCAGTCTTGATGGACCGGAGACGGTCTTCTTGCAGCGACATTCGCTCATTAGTGAGTCGTACATTGCCCTTCGTGCGTGCAGAATGATGCAGTGAACTCTTGTCACCTGACATGGTTAGTAGCAAAAAGTGAAAGACAAAGGTTTATATAATTCCCTATCAACTACTAGGAAGTGGGGAAAAGTCGCTCAACTCTCAAGCCTTTACCAAAGCTCTTACAAGTTCTTACCGTGGTACAGGAGTTGTCGGCCGTTGGCGGTGTCAAAAGTTCCCCCAAGCTTGGATAAAGCGATTGCAAGGGACCGAACAAACGTACAAGGTAAAATATGTGGAGCTTGGTAGGCTATACTTATTTCCTATGCAATCTGATAATTCTAGTTATTGTAATGACAAGTAAGGACCCAAAATAGAAATCACAAGTCCTAGTTGCCGATCTCAAAGATATAAGCGAATTTCAAGTTAACTCACGCGCAAAGATGATGTAACTTAATGCAATCAATGGAATGAGCTAAATAAGAAAATTTTCAGTACCAAAGCTCGTGTTGCATAAGTTATAGAGAGACACTAGCTAATTGCTTCAGAAAAGATAAAAGGGCACAAGATTGCTCACAAATTAATACAATTGCACAATCTGAAAAATAATGAACACAAATTAGGGTTTCGCTCAATGTAGTGTCACGCCACTATTATGTTTCCTTTTCTTTTTTTGGCCTTTTGGCTCTTTCTTTCTCTCTTCTTTCTTTTGGTGACTTATGCCAACACTAGTATGAGCAAAGTTTTGGAATCCCTAACTTGATATCACAAGATAGTATGATATGATAATTCAAGATTATGCAATGTATCAATATGAATGACCCTAAGCAATATCAAATAGCTAGTCTCAATTGGGATCAAAGTATTCGCAAAGGATGAATTGGTTAACAAAGGTATGTATACTGATATTTTGGAGTTTTATGGATTATGGATGCTACTGGACTCAACCAACTCAAAGGAACAAAACTAGAACACGAATTGAAGCAAAACACCCAAATTCAAAGTTTCTAGGGCAGCAGATTTGTCGCCTAGATTACAGATTCAAAACCACCGAATTTAGAAGGTTAACTATGGAAAGAATTGAAGCTTATGTCCTCAGCTTTCAAAGGAATACAAGAACATGCAATTTGGAGCACGGGTGTGAAAGTTATGGCTCAAAAACCGAACTGCATGAATACTCCCAATTTTAGCCATGGGACCAATTCGAATACGAATCAAATTCGGTTTGATGGAATCCGAATCAGAAAGGACACCCAAAAACGTTTTTGTAGAGGACTCTTTAAGGATTCAGGAAAGTATAAAAACTTCCCAATCGGAGTTCGGACGTGAGAATTATGATCAAAATACCGAACCGATCTGGATTGGAAGTACAACTTGCTTCAACAAATTTGATATCCAGATTAAACAGATTTAGCTCCAGAATTAGAGTTCACGCCCAACTAGGTTTTTGTAGAGATCGTTCCCAGGTTTTAGGAAAGTACAAAAACACTAGAATTCGAGCTCGTATGCGAAAGTTATGAACAAAACAAAGTACTGGACAGATTGAAAGAAAAGCTACGCGAAGGGAAAAAACAATCAGCAACTAAAACAAGGACTCTAATGGATCAAAACCTAACAAAACTCACTAAAATACCAGATTGAATCTAAAGGTTGAATTTTTGTAGAGTAATTTTCAATTTAGGATAGAAAACAAAAACTAATCTACGGTACAGAATCTCTCACCGAGCAACTTGAAGCTCTGATACCACCTGATGTGAAGTTGTGTCCCGATCTTTCGATGAGAGCGATAACTATCGATTTGTGGAACCAACTTTGACGATCCGACTACAACGTACGACGACGATGCGCCTTAGCAATCGCTAAACCAACTCCGGAGTGTTATTGATCTTGCCGTGGGCACAATCAACCTGAACACGAGGTTCAATTCCTGCAAACAACCGTAGAACAAGCACGAACAATGGTAAAAGCAATCTGAAATTGCGAATAAGAATTGAAGGACAAAATAAGTTGGGGTTCTATTGAAGGTCTTGACAAGGTGGCTGTCCAGCACAACTTGAAGACACGAAGTTTGCAATTGGCTAAACTAATCAAACAAAACCCAAAACCCTAGATGGGGTTGCGGCTGGTTATTTATGAGATAACAAGAGGAGGTGGTCGTTCAAAACCCTAGGAAACCAAATACAATTCGATTACAACGCCCAAGGCCCACTCTGACTCGGACTGGAAAAGTGATGTGACTTGTTTTGCAGTTTCCGGACAGCTCAGAAGGAATTTGAAGGTGAGACTGGATCCATTGGAAAGAGGGCGACGAAAGCTTTCAATCAAGTACTCATGTGCCCCGAACACCCTTATGGATCAAAAGTTATGGCCGTTTTAAGTTGGTGCTGTCTCAGGAGGCCGAATTGGATTCCAGAACGTGATGGATTTGATCTCTCTCTCTTCTTGACCCGTGGATGATGTGTTGGAGTAGGCACAACCAAATGTGGTTATATCCATAGTAGTGATGTCCTCATCACTTTATGCCGTTGATATATGGTAAATCTTTGATAAGCATGGCAAATGACATTTTTATACATTTTTAGGGCGTTTTAGGAAAAAAAGATACCTATACTTTAGCTCAATTTATCATGGATTTCTTTGTAGAACATTATCCAAATATAATAAACTTAATGGATTTGATAAGTAATGTGGCTTGGGTTTTATCATCAATTGATAAACCTGTTTACTTTAGCATTCCTGAATTAACAACCATACAGGATTATATGAAATGGAAAAACGTAAGTATATGGGTATACGATCGTCACAATAAAAAAAGACGTCAAGTAAGTCTACGAATTCCTACTAATGTTAGAGATAAAAGGAAAACTAAGGTTTCTACCTTTACCAACTTCATTCATCAGAATGATGCCAATATAGCTATGTCTATGATTAATTATATGAACGAAATAGGAGCTCCATTATACACAAGATACGAGAATTTCATAACAACTTCATATTACGCTAATACTTTAGCATCTCATTATATAAAGCAGTTTACTCAATATCACCCTATATATCACATTAACCGTTTTATAGTACGTAATCTGTGGAGTGACGATAAAATCAATATTGAGGAACCTATTCCATTAGATATACTATCTAAAAAGTGAGATGAGATAAAACCTAAAAATTGAACCAAAGTTAAGAAAATAATTTGGGATAAAAAGGTGAAATTAATTGTTAATTGTTACAATACATATGTTATATCAATTTGGGGTGACAATGCATTTAAGAATTTAGATAATTTTAATAATAATTGGTATAATTACCAACACTTTTTGGAGTTGAATTATGATAATTCATTATTTAAATTCCATTATAGTTTGCATTTATGATGATGATGAAGAAAATGATGATAAATAAAGTGTATTTCTTTTGGAGTTACTTACTGAAGTTGATTGCTATGGATTATTATCGTGATCCCTATCCAGGATTGAGAATCGCCAAATCTTTATTTAAGGAGCCCTACATAAGATGTAATTCATGTGATATCATAGTGTTAGCCGTTATGCGACTAGTAATAATGTACACTTACACTACAAAGTCTGAATATGGTAAGTTTACCATATCTTATAGCATGAAGAGTAATAGCGGTGATGTATCCTTTACTATAATGAAAGTTATCACCTTTAGAGAGGGTGGTATTGATTTACCAGCCGTAGATATGATTTCACAAATAGTGAGAGCTAAAGGTGAAGAATACGATGAATCAGAACTAACCGGCATTTATCTTCGAATCTATCTTTCAGAAATGTTGGATTCTACATTACCCCCTGCCCGTATATCCAATGAGGAGGTTCTAAGCAAGATCTTGGAATGCATCAACCGCAAGGTTGGATCCGTAGATGCTAGGGAAGTTCGAAAAACCGGAAATCGTCCGGCTCGATCTCGTAATATTATTACTGCACTCAAAACGAGTTCTAAAGAAAACGAACCATTCATTGTAGCCGATATAGAGACATTATTAGTAGATGAAGATACATTAGATCAAGTGCATGTAGCCGATATAGAGACCATGGATAAAGTTCAAGTTCCTTACGCTGTAGGATTCTTAGTAGTTAGACCTAATGATGATTTCAAGAAGTCACATGTTATTGAGACATATTACAGTGAAGATTATCCATCTATAGTATTCAATACATTTGAAAAGAGAAGCGATAAGATGATGTTCGACTTTATCGAACGTTTAGGGGTAGTATCTACTCAAAATCCCTCTATTTCCACTATCTACTTCTACAACTTAGCACGATTCGATGGTATTCTATTGCTTCGGCATTTAGCTAGTAGACATGGGTATAAATACACATTCAATCCTCTTTGAGGAACAATAAGGTTTACTGAGATAACAAGATATCGACGAGGTAATAAGAAGCGGCTATTCTGTCTAAGAGATTCCTTAACTCTACTTCCAAGTAGTCTTAATAGCTTAGCTCTAAATCTCTGTCCTCAATTAGGATCAAAAGGCTCTATCCAACATGAGAAAATCACTCTTGAGACTCTTCCAAGTCTGAAAGATGAATTATTGGATTATATGAAACAGGATATTTGTCTTTTGAAACAGAATTATTGGATTATATGAAACAGGATATTTATTGGAGTGAGTACCAAGTTGATATCGTGAGTAAATTGACCTTACCCTCGCTAGCTCTTACTATATTTCGTTTGAAGTATTACGATCAAGAAAACTGGCCTATCCATATCCCTAATAAGAACGAAGATACTTTCATTCGTCGTGGTTACTATGGTGGTCATGCTGATGCTTTTAAGCCTTATGGTAGTGACTTATTCTATTATGATGTCAACTCTTCATATCCATTTATAATGAAGACTTTGTAACACCCCGGCAAACACAGTGCCCTGAGTGTCACCAAAAAAATAGGAAATAAAACTAGATAAGGAGATCAACTCTAACAGTACTTCGAAATCCACTAAAAATTTCGGCAGCACCTTCCCTAAAACATGGACATCCACTCAGCAGACAAAAGACAAAAAACATTCTGATATCTTCTACAACATGTCATGGAATCAATCAACCATCATGACCAACTAAGCACACAACTAAACATAATATCATCAATCATCAATTAAACTTAACTACAACATGATTACATAATGAATTCAACTAATTTTCAGAGTGAACTGATTAACCCAACTAATCTTTTAACATGTCATGAGCGTGAGTGGAGGTGCAGCTAAGTCCCATCCCGACAAGTCGCTCTCAGGGTACCTAAAAACATTAAACAAACAAGTATGAGTTCAAGACTCAAAGAAAGTGCATCACAAACCAATTTACACAATTAAATTAACAGTAAGAGCATACTTCTTATCCAAACCCATGAATTTATAAAACAATAGTATCAACAACATTTACCTCTTTTCACTTCATTACTTACTTATTACACGTACCTCTTTAAATCTCTTTGGATGAGTCCACGACTCGATCCCAACTCTACACATTTTATTGAACTCAAAATCATAGTTAGGATGCAATGCGACATGCATGCTCATGAATGCTCTTTTCTTTGCACGCATCAGATCTGCCGAGTGCACACCCCGGTGTGCACCCTCACGTCCCTTCCATCCCGTGGAAGGTGCCTACTCTTACTGTCTCGCTCCCATTCACTTCGATAAATAGGACCACGAGGTAG
This sequence comes from Otatea glauca, assembly GCA_036346275.1. Lineage (NCBI taxonomy): Eukaryota > Viridiplantae > Streptophyta > Magnoliopsida > Poales > Poaceae > Otatea > Otatea glauca. Next base: position 21,395,664 of record CM070726.1, read on the forward strand.
GACTTTCGTGTTCACTACGTGTGAACACAGAGGCCCGCATCATAATGGGTTGCCTCTTCCATTATGAATGCACGTATGCAATTAACATGAATACATGTGCAACTTCATTCATTTTCACCACTTGCGAAGTCATGCCCAATTTCATAAACATCAGTCAATTCATCCATCCATGAATTACCGTTCTTACTAGTCCAAGCAAATTCAAGAAATATGCATGGTAGCACATCATATCATATTCATATGCACAAGCAACCAATCAATATTATAATATCCTTCTAGTTGATACACTTGCCTTCTACCGAGAGGAATGAAGTGGCGGAAGAAGAAGCCACTCCCGAAGCTACTCCACCTAGAAATACAATTGCGCACTCAAAATCACATGTTCTAGAGTCAACAAACATCACTTTCACTCCCTAAATCAAATTTGCCCCAAAACTCTGAATTCATACAAAACTAGTTTAGATAGCCCACTTCACCACAGCATAACTACTGCTATATAACTTTAAATTGAGCAAATGAAGACATTTTAACCATCTACATAAAATTTTCCATCTATCTCTAGGCAATTGCAAATTCCAACTCGGCCTCTAACTTGTCCTAAATCATAGAACAACATTGAATCTGCTACTAGTCACAATTTGTACAGCAAAAGGTAAAACTTGCATAACTTTTTAATGGTTGAACCAAATTGAGTGAACTCAGTTTACAATTAATCACAAGAGGATAATCTACAACTATATTATAGCCATTTATTCAGAAGATGCATTACTAGTTCCCAGATTAGAGATGGACAGAGGTTATATACATTAACAGCAGTTCTGAACAGCAGGTACTAAAATGAACATAACTTTTAATTGGCTAAGTAAAAATTTGCATTCTTAGGCTCCAAATGACCACAAGAGGATAACCTACAACTATATAATAGCCATTTTCTCAACACATGAAAGTAAAGTCCTCAAACTTCCCTCTGAACTTGAGACCAACTCTGAACTTTCAGCAGAAATCTGAGTTCTGGACAGCAACTTCAACATGCCAAAACTTTTGATTCCTAACTACAAATTAAGGATACTAATACAGTTTCTAAATCTACAAGAAATTTCCTAACTCTCTCTAGGCAAACAAAAATTCTAATTCGGCTTGCATCTAGCTCTAAACAGCAGTTTAACATTTCAGCTATCAACACGAGCACAATCAGGACAGCCATCACTAAAATGACTATAACTTTTGATTGACTGAACGAAATTTAGTGTTCTTATACTCAAATTAAAGGGGATTCGACGATATACAACTTTTCCTATAGCCAAAATTTCAGGAAATGCTTTTAACTAGCTCGAAACGCAAACCTAACAGACAGGCAAAACTCAGCCCGAAAACAGCAGTTTTCCCCCCAAACCCTAGAACCACTTTTCCCTCCAAAACTTCAAAATCCCAAACCCTAGAACCCCCATACCAGCAAGATACCTCCATTAGCACAGCATGGGCCCTCCCAAAACTACCAAATACTCACCTCCTAGCTCATGAGGAAGAAGAGGGGGAGGAGAAGCTGCAGCTCGCTGCTGCTGCTGCTGCCGCTGTGCTGCTGCTCCTGAGGGGAGGAAGAGGCGCTGATTGGGGAGGGAGGAAGAGGCGCTGATTGGGGAGGGAGGATGCGCCAGCAAGGGGAGGAAAAGAAATGAGGGAGTCAGGTGGGGGAAGTGGAAAGGAGGAGGTAAGGGGAAAAGAAAAAAGGGGGTGGGGAGAGAAAAATTGCAACCGCGATCGAAATTTTTTTTCGTCCGTGACATTACATTCTCTCCCCCTTAAAGGAATTCGACCCCGAATTCGCAGAACGCCAAAACACAAAGCAAGGTCCACCCGGGACAAAAACTTTCTAGCAAACTCAAAACACCCACGCATGGGTTCAAACGGATGCAACGATAAGCCAAAATCTCAAATCCAACGATTAACAAAAGTGATTTGACTTAGCTCAACTAAGTGCAACTTCCCACTATTCCCCATTCACTCAAATTTCTACTAAAATTTGCAAGAGACAAAATTCTATAGCAAGCTGGATTACAAATTATTTTCCGAAGCAGACATCTCATAAGAATTTTTCTCAAACGTAATCCTCAATCTCACCCACTAAAAGTCTCAATCATAAAATTGTTATGCCATATTTCCATATCCAACATATCATACCACTATCTTAAGAATTAGTCTGACATACTCAGAATAGTTTTTCCTTTAGCACTGAAACACACTATACCTTTTCCTCTATTATTCTTCTCAACAAAAGAGGGCATTAATTTCTAATCTCAACAGAGCTCTAACTTCCTCTTTCTACCGCTCTAGCATGATTCATCAAACTCAAGATGACACAATCATCGAGACACATCCCTTAACAAGCATTTAACCATTAGAATTGAGCGGTCACTGGGGTTCCAAACTTGAACCCCTACAAATCAATTACACAAAACCCCATCTTTTCCAATTGTTCGACCTTTTCACGGGACTCAAAATCAACCAATGCTCTCAAGGAATTAGCCCACTTGTGATATAATTTTCCTTCCCAATCACAAACCACGATATGTTTTTATTCCATCTTCTCCGTGCACATCTCACACCGGGACAACTAACTAAATTACATGCTCACAATCAAACACTTTATATCTAATCACTATCACCTTCTTTACAACTAATGATATTCTCTACAAATATTGAACCAAGACATCAACAACCTCCATCATACTCCACTCTTAACCGCTAATGGTCAACGCCTAGCCTATGCTAGGACCGAGATCATTACCAAACAACAATCGGTTCTTTCCCTACGAGGGTCTCGCCTCACAATCTTTCACTCAACCAACCAAGCTCGAAGCAAAGTTCTTTAGTACACTCAACAATATACCATGAACATTTATATTCTCAACCAGGCTAGAATACAAAAGAAGTACAATTATTTTGAATCAAAAGCACCGCTTGCATCAACTTGAACCCAATGCTCTACAATTCTCTTTGGAAAGAATTCGACAACATCCAGAGATCACTCTTTTTCTTTCCTAAGTCAAGTCACAAAGGAAAACTCAAATCGCAAATCAATGCGATACAATTCGCATCTAGAAGCACTCAATTAAAAGAGAGAAACTCCACTCAAATCTTTGATAGAAGTTTTCAATAACCAAAACAATCCAACTTGCTTTCATCAAGCAAAACCTCTCAAAGGAAAGGGAAACTCAATTCTCTCACATAGCATAGCCAAATTACAGAAATTATTCCATCTTGCTTTTCATGCTAGAGAGCAAAGGAAATCTCGATTCCTTTAACCACTCAATCCAAGACCAACACATTAAAACCAAGGCACCAAGCTTTACCTCGTGGAAAACTCCATTGGAAAAGAAACACCGCAAAAACTTTATGGAGGCGACTCATTTTCACAAAAGCAAACATCAAGCCTTTACCAAAGCAAAACACCTATCGATATCCACCGATCACTTATGAAACGATCATAAGTTTCATCCTTTGAAACACTCGCAAACCCATACACACTTTTCAATTGAATCCAACTCACCACAAAAGGGTTACAAATTAAGTGTTTAACTCAAGAGGTTCCAAAGACAACCCATTATGTCTATTTGCTACCTTTAAATGTTGATTCCAAAGATAGTTCAGTTTGCACGCGTGAAAAAGCGCGATCCTTCATATACTCTTGAGTGCAAAACCCTATTCATAACATAAGCTAACCAGTTTAGCCAAAACCAAAGATTGGCATAGATCAATGAAATAAAATACCCCAAAAATCATCAAAAGATTACTTCACAATTACTCTTTCATCGTCATTTTCGACCATCAAAACCAATTCCGCAACTTGACAAAATGCAAACGAATTGGGGAGTTTTATTGCCCTCTAATTAGGGCGCCATAACCCCAAAAGGCATGCACTCCCAGAAAATTATACACTCAATTGAGTCCAGGAACCTTTAAGAGAAGGTTCGACTCGAATACTACCATTTCACGTATTCCCACTCTTAGCCATTAAGTATTTCATATTCACCAAATCCCGAAAAGCCCAACACTCTTAAGCATAAGACGCGTGCCAACACCTTCTTTTGGTCTACTAACCAAGGCAAACCATTCTTCATACAACCTGTTTATTCCAAGCTTAAAACACATGTCATCAGCACTTATCTCGGTGAAATCAACACATCCCTTTCGCACAATCCCTAAGTTACATATTTAATATCTTCAGTTCATTCAACCAATAAATAATTCTAACCACTCAATACGATCTCCCCTAGGCATCTTTCATAAATACGGAGCCCAGACAGACATTTGTCAAGGACAAATTTAACCTTTCATACACTCATTCCATATCCCTCTACTTTGATTACACATCGATCAAGTCACTTTGTCAATCCACCATTTAATTGACCCAAGCAACATAAATCAACAACCCTCATGTCTTTACACCATAACCTTGCTATACCAATTTGTCGCTCAGAAGATTCTAGACCTTCTCAATCGTGATCAATACTAGCTTTTCAGGAACACAAATCTCGGAATTCCTGTTAATTCCATAACTCACAACACCTTTCATAAACATAGCAACATACATTATCAAATGTAACACTCAACATCAAAGCTCAAATACAACATTTAAGCGTAAAGCAACGATACCCATACCTTTTCCTACTGTGCATCAGAGTGTGTCAAGTTTTAAATTAATTAACCACTCTACTTCAGATTTTAAAGTTGTTGCCCTAAGGCCAAATTTTTTTTTAACAAGAGTGGAAACCTATGCCATGTTTCTAATTTCATGCAGCAAAATTCTAGTTTACTCTAGAGTAATTTGCTAAATTCACATGCCACGGACCTAAAGCCCGCTCGATACTAATCAGAATAACACCCGGCACCCACAAAGGCCTCGAGTGTCACCAAAAAAAAGGAAATAAAACTAGATAAGGAGATCAACTCTAACAGTACTTCGAAATCCACTAAAAATTTCGGCAGCACCTTCCCTAAAACATGGACATCCACTCAGCAGACAAAAGACAAAAAAACATTCTGATATCTTCTACAACATGTCATGGAATCAATCAACCATCATGACCAACTAAGCACACAACTAAACATAATATCATCAATCATCAATTAAACTTAACTACAACATGATTACATAATGAATTCAACTAATTTTCAGAGTGAACTGATTAACCCAACTAATCTTTTAACATGTCATGAGCGTGAGTGGAGGTGCAGCTAAGTCCCATCCCGACAAGTCGCTCTCAGGGTACCTAAAAACATTAAACAAACAAGTATGAGTTCAAGACTCAGCAAAGTGCATCACAAACCAATTTACACAATTAAATTAACAAGAAGAGCATACTTTTATCCAAACCCATGAATTTATAAAACAATAGTATCAACAACATTTACCTCTTTTCACTTCATTACTTACTTATTACACGTACCTCTTTAAATCTCTTTGGATGAGTCCACGACTCGATCCCAACTCTACACATTTTTATTGAACTCAAAATCATAGTTAGGATGCAATGCGACATGCATGCTCATGAATGCTCTTTTCTTTGCACGTACCGATACTGCCGAGTGCACACCCGTCGGTGTGCACCTCACGCCCTTCCATCCCGTGGAAGGTGCCTACTCTTACTGTCTCGCTCCCATTCACTTCGATAAATAGGACCACGAGGTAGGACTTTCGTGTTCACTACGTGTGAACACAGAGGCCCGCATCATAATGGGTCGCCTCTTCCATTATGAATGCACGTATGCAATTAACATGAATACATGTGCAACTTCATTCATTTTCACCACTTGCGTAGTCATGCCCAATTTCATAAACATCACCAATTCATCCATCCATGAATTACCGTTCTTACTAGTCCAAGCAAATTCAAGAAATATGCATGGTAGCACATCATATCATATTCATATGCACAAGCAACCAATCAATATTATAATATCCTTCTAGTTGATACACTTGCCTTCTACCGAGAGGAATGAAGTGGCGGGAAGAAGAAGCCACTCCCGAAGCTACTCCACCTAGAAATACAATTGCGCACTCAAAATCACATGTTCTAGAGTCAACAAACAACACTTTCACTCCCTAAATCAAATTTGCCCCAAAACTCTGAATTCATACAAAACTAGTTTAGATAGCCCACTTCACCACAGCATAACTACTGCTATATAACTTTAAATTGAGCAAATGAAGACATTTTAAGCATCTACATAAAATTTTCCATCTATCTCTAAGCAATTGCAAATTCCAACTCGGCCTCTAACTTGTCCTAAATCATAGAACAACATTGAATCTGCTACTAGTCACAATTTGGACAGCAAAAGGTAAAACTTGCATAACTTTTAATGGTTGAACCAAATTGAGTGAACTCAGTTTACAATTAATCACAAGAGGATAATCTACAACTATATTATAGCCATTTATTCAGAAGATGCATTACTAGTTCCCAGATTAGAGATGGACAGAGGTTATATACATTAACAGCAGTTCTGAACAGCAGGTACTAAAATGAACATAACTTTTAATTGGCTAAGTAAAAATTTGCATTCTTAGGCTCCAAATGACCACAAGAGGATAACCTACAACTATATAATAGCCATTTTCTCAACACATGAAAGTAAAGTCCTCAAACTTCCCTCTGAACTTGAGACCAACTCTGAACTTTCAGCAGAAATCTGAGTTCTGGACAGCAACTTCAACATGCCAAAACTTTTGATTCCTAACTCCAAATTAAGGATACTAATACAGTTTCTAAATCTACAAGAAATTTCCTAACTCTCTCTAGGCAAACAAAAATTCTAATTCGGCTTGCATCTAGCTCTAAACAGCAGTTTAACATTTCAGCTATCAACACGAGCACAATCAGGACAGCCATCACTAAAATGACTATAACTTTTGATTGGCTGAACGAAATTTAGTGTTCTTATACTCAAATTAAAGGGGATTCGACGATATACAACTTTTCCTATAGCCAAAATTTCAGGAAATGCTTTTAACTAGCTCGAAACGCAAACCTAACAGACAGGCAAAACTCAGCCCGAAAACAGCAGTTTTCCCCCCAAACCCTAGAACCACTTTTCTCTCCAAAACTTCAAAATCCCAAACCCTAGAACCCCCATACCAGCAAGATACCTCCATTAGCACAGCATGGGCCCTCCCAAAACTACCAAATACTCACCTCCTAGCTCATGAGGAAGAAGAGGGGGAGGAGAAGCTGCAGCTCGCTGCTGCTGCTGCTGCCGCTGTGCTACTGCTCCTGAGGGGAGGAAGAGGCGCTGATTGGGGAGGGAGGATGCGCCAGCAAGGGGAGGAAAAGAAATGAGGGAGTCAGGTGGGGGAAGTGGAAAGGAGGAGGTAAGGGGAAAAGAAAAAAGGGGGTGGGGAGAGAAAAATTGCAACCGCGATCGAAATTTTTTTTCATCCGCGACATTACAGACTTTTCCAATGCCTGGGCCCGTATGGCGTAAAAATTTGGAAAATGAAGAGTTAGACAACTTGTATGGATTTATTGAAGCTTATGTGGAGTGTCCTCGACATATTAGTCGACCTTTCTTACCCTATCGGGATGAAAAGAATCAAACTCTACTCTTCCCAACTGGTAATTTTGTGGGAGTCTATTATAGTGAAGAGTTAAAGTATGCACGCGACATAGGCTACCGGATCATTCCTCTTTCTGGTTACTTGTTTGAAAAGATGAATAGCACCCCTTTCGAGGGTTTTGTGTCAACTATCTTTGAAAAAAGACTAGATGCTAAGAGAACAGGAAATGAGGCCATGTCCTATATATACAAGATCCTCATGAACTCTCTATATGGTCGATTTGGTATTAATCCTAAAAGCACGATCACTGAGGTCTACGGTCATGATCGATATAACTATTTGATTAAGAATAGGGAATTTACCTTAGCTGAGAAGCTTAGCGAACATTACTATGTGATTACATACTGGTCTAATAAAAGAGTGGAAACCGACTCGACTTGAATCCACCAAGTATATCCGCTGTTCAATTGTCTGCTGCGATCACGCTTGCTCTCAGATTTATATGTATCCATACATAACAAGAGATGATCATTACTACACGGATACGGACTCTATAGTTCTTGGTAGTGCTCTTCCCGAAGATGAAATATCAAGCACTATATTAGGTAAGTTTAAGTTAGAACACATTGTGAAGAAAGGTATCTTCTTAGCACCTAAAAGTTCTAATATTCATACTATTGTTGAGGAAAGCATCATCAAGTACAAGGGTATTGGTAAAACATTGGTTGATGATGAATGGTTTGAATCACAATACGAGGATCCTACTAGAACGGTTGATATCTATGGAATCCGATTTTGAATTTCTTGGGAAAAGCTACGATAGAAAAGAAGAAACTCTTGTGAGCTTAGGACTAAAAGTAAGTAACAAGAGAGTCCCTGTATATTCGATAAATATGTTTGGGTGGATCTTGCCCCATTGGAGGTTATAGACTTACTGATCATGAAAATGGTTACTAACATATGAAGTGAAGCATCTTCGGGATCTAAATGAGGATTTATCTAATAAGGATGCATATATATCATATTTGGAGGAAAAAGTGGCAAGTTTGATGTCTTCGAGAGAGTGAATTTACTACGTATGCAAACGGGATAAGAAGAAATCGCACTATCGGACTCCATTGCTTCGCGCTACTAGTCGTATATAAGTCAAAAGGTATACTCCTGTGCATCTTACTATACCCGCTGTAGTAAGCCAATAAGGAATGGGTTCCAACCGTTTACTAATAATAAGAGGAGTGGTGCCTTTAGATTGATTTTCTTGTCGTCCTTGAATGAGAGATGCATAAAGGCAAGACAGGTGATTAAGAAACATCTAAAATACTGCAGCAACGATCTCATTCATAAAAGGCAAAACCTCGTACTACGATTGCAAACACATAATGTTGAGAGCATCCGCTTCAACTCGTGCGGAGCGAGGTTTCCAATGATTTCAAAATCTAGATGGTCGAGCCACGTATGGAGAATCAATTCGTTTTGCATGAGATGAGATATGAGAGAAGAAGAGAGAGAGTTCCAAAATACAAATAAAAGCAGACTCTAAAAGAAACATATGCTTCCTTTGAAAGGCGGTGAAAAAATGGCCTCTGCCTAGATCGACTTTCAAATGCGACATCGTAAAGTGTTTTGATCGCATTCCACATGATAGACTTCTTTCTAGATTTGCCAATGGTAGGAAAGGAAAACATAAAACTCGTCAATTAAATCAAGCATTTCTTCAAACCCCATGTAGATAGAAAAGGTAAGAGTTACACGTGCTAGAAGCGAGGAATACCGCTCGAAGCCCGATTGAACTGTCCTCATTCACCGCTATCTCCATATATTGGATGCCGAGCTTGAAAGGGTAATGGTCCAAGAGGATGGGGCAGTAGTCTTCTATTACGCACGCCACGCAGACGATATGGTCTTGACTTACCGAGAGGGGATAAGTCCACGTGAGTCACCCAGGTCTCAAAAGGTCTTAGCTAGAGTCCTTAGGGAGCTCCTACAGGCTTCACTTCTACTAAAATTTCGAGAAAACAACCGGGAGGCTACAAATTCTCGGCTTGCCCCTCTCTCGAAAAGTGAAGGTCACTCCGTGGGTATTCCATCCAAATGATGGGAGAAGAAGATGACACTTGTTCGTATTGAAAACCGGAGACGAAGGAAAGAGGTTTGATTGGAACATGTTCTACAAGAACTCTTGGGTAGAACACGCCCATATCTATTCTATGGGCTTCAGCCAACCCTACTATCAAGTAGAAAACATCATATTCGGTTTTTCCAACACTTGATCAGAACCGGCGCTGAAATTCCTTGAAGAGAAGGGGATGCCTACAACCAATGCCTAAATAAAGGCATATGTCGAAAAAGTTCCACTACTAATAGATTCAAGAAAGGAAGGCTGAACGGGTGAGCTACTTGCCGAAATAGAAGAGGACGGCTAGAGTAGAGGAGCCTAATTCCAATCCAAACAATTGATGAGGAGTCTAATTATTTCTCCGTTCTTGATTGTTTCAATTGCACTTTCTTCATTTACGGGTTGCTTGGAAAGTGCGATAGTTACGGCGCTTGGAGTATACTGGATTGAATTCTTCCTTCTTCTATAGGTCTTTCTCACAGGGCGAGGTGGAAAAAAGGTGTAGAGAGGAGAAGGTACATAAAAAACAACTATTTAAAAGGTAGAAAAGAGGCATCCACGGTCATTGAGAAGAGCAAATCCCAAATTAGCGGTCGGTATGCGAAGAGAAGTCTTTCGGTATTGAATCATGAGGCGGTGAAGAAAAGTCCGATATGGGTGGATTACCTTTTATGAAGGATAAGTCTCTGGACTGATGAACTGAATGTATAGCGCCAAGATAAGAAGCACGGTAGTCGAAGATGTACCTTGTGGGGTGGGGTACGAATAAACCGCACCAATGATGAAAAGCATAGATACGAGCATGGCCTCCTGTCTCAAAAGCAGCCGCCAAGGGTGTTCGCATGAAGCATTTCTCACTCATAAATAAGTAGTTATCACTAATTTAGAAACATGCTATGATTTCTCTTATCGAATTTCATTGATTTTCCAAGATTCGGAGTTGCTTGGGAAAAGGTCTAGTCGTGGTCGGTTCTGTTCGAGTTGCGGGTTGATCGGGTTGTTTGTACACCCTAATTAAGACTTTTGTATAGTTTGTGTCAACTTTGAGTTTGGTTAAGTGCCCGCCCGCCTAGTAAGTGTCGGCTTGAATGAAGTCAAGTGTCAACCGTGTCAACAACGAGAAATTGAAGTGTAAATCTGGATGGTTTGAAGTGGAAACCTTAACATGCAAAAGTGTCTACCTCATTAGAAAAGCAAGTATCTACCGGCATATATTCATTCGAGTATCAACCAGCGTCAACCAGTTGTCAAACTCAAAATATTTCGTTCGTAGGGGCATGAAGAAGTCGCTAAACCGGTTGTAAAGTGGCTCTGATAAAAACCATCTTTGCTTTCTTTTTTACTTTTTCATCTAGTAATGTGCATGAATGGATATGGTGGGTAAGATTTGAAAACGTTTGACATCAACCGGACTCTACTTTGCTTTTACTTTACTTCACTTGCAAGGTCATTGTTGTCGATATTGAGGTGAGGACTCTCTCTTTATTCTCGTTTTATTTATCACTAAATGATCTAACAAACGCATGATTTGATTACTCAATATTGAGTCATTGAACGAATATTCGAGTAAATTCACCTTTTTCTATGAAAGCAAGGATTGGGCTAGGTTGCTTATTCGTCATCACGGAGCAACCCGGTACCTTTTCTTAGGCGAGCGATCGAGATGAGAGCTTTCAATTATGCCGCTTTGGTCAAATCCTGGGCTCTTTCGATTTGATTAAATACTTCTATGTTGTATGATAATAGAAAGTCAAGATCTCACTCGCTTTTTACGCTTTGTATTCGGTGTTGCCTTTTTCCACATCGATTGTTATAGGAGTTTCATCCTCAACCTATGTATGCTCAAAGAACTGGATCACGGAACTCTCGCCTTCGCCCCAAGGCTAAAACGTTTCTAGTCCCTTTCCTTCCCAACGTCATATCTTTCTTCGACAAGAAGGAAAGATCACTCTATCTAAATGATAGAACCACCGCACGGTACCTTTCACATTGGTAAGTAAAATCCTGGTGAAGACATCACGAGCAATGACACGACGACATCATCTCCACTTCGAGCCCATCGGTCTTCATTCATTGAAGCTAGGGCATTGGTGACTTTCAGCGATCGCTATAAGAAAGACATAAAGTTCTCCTAAACCTGTTCCTTTCCGTTACTACTACTTGGAATTGGAAGTCTAGGAGCAGGACTAACCTTTTCTTTCGCTTAAATAAAGTCGAGATGTAGCTTTCTCTATCTCAAGAAATTTTTCCACCTCCATTCATTGGAGAACAAAGCGTTATCGATTAGGTCCTTGCTTCAAACTCAACCGAATCAAGTTTCAAAAATAGATGTGGAAGAGGCAAAGGAAGAGCGGGGTTGCCGAATTGTTTCTCTGAGCCGGACGAAACATCTATCTCTATTTACAATACCCTTACCCCAAGAAAACTTTGTCGAAAAAGGTTGTCATCGTAATAGGGATTGCACCTCAACATGGCAGACCCTCAATTCTTCCAATTGTGACTTGTACTCTTCTAGGCTTCCTCTTTGCCTCAAGTGATTAAACTCATCAACTACACTAACTACATTTCGACCTCAAACCTCTCTACAATCTCTTGAATTAACTCTTGCCAAGATACTTGTCCCTATTCACTAAGAAAGCTGTTGTACGACTTTCAGACTCTCCCCTAAGGTGCATAGCCAAAGTTCTACCTTGTACCAATCAGTAACTTGGTACACAGAAAAGTAATGTTCACACTTTTGTATCCAACACCGACCCTTCAAATATTGGAAAATCAACTCTAGGAGGTTGATGTATCGCTGCCCATATTGATATTGATTTTGCGGCCTTTGTTCTTGCGGTATTGGTACGGGTCATCTTTGTTGAGTTGGAAGCGGTTGGTTAAGGTAAGTATATATTGGCACTTCGGTTTCATGGAATTTCCAACATAGGGCAAAAGTCTTGGTTGGGAAAATTGGATATTTGGTATTGAATTGGGTCTTGGTTGTGGTGGTGGAGGTGCGGATTAGGTCTAATATGAGGTCTCATGTTTTGAGTGTGGGAAGGCCACGGTGGTGGAAACAAGTGTTCGTGCCAAGGTTTTGAGGGGATAGAGAGGGTTATTTTGGTGATTGGGTCTTTTAGTTGCTGCTAGAGGTCTAGGTGGTCGGGGTTTAAAGGTCCTGAATAGGTGTGAGTGGTGGTCGATTCAGTACCAATGTAGTGCAGTAATTGAGGTTCAGCGGTTCGGGCCTAGGATAAGAGCTAGAGGCTTGTTGAGGGTAGCCATGGTTTGACTTCACCGCAAGCGGTGGTAGGGACATTTGTTGTGGTGTTCTAGGAAAATGAACCATATTGCCCCTAGTTGTGTTAATCGAGCTATGCTCTTCTTCAACGCGAGCGCATTCAAAAAGTGGTTTTGTTGCTTGCACTTGAATTTAGGAGTTTCAACTTAACTAGCATATGTGCATTTGGGTTGTTGGCATATGTCGGCTACATATTGGATGCTTTCCATCATTGTTCGACTTGCACGAAACAATGGGTCCCTTCGGTTTATTTTTATCCTTTGACTGGCTAGCACATATGTTTTCAATGTAGGTTCACTCAACAAAAAGTACCAAAAGGTACTTTTTCTTTGAACTCTTGTCTTTACTTCCTCCGATGTGAGATAGTGACGATTAATCGGGAGTGATCATGCGCAGGATATGGTGATATGGGAAAGAATAGGCTTGTGGCATTATTCGATCCGGCATTGTTCTTACTTGCATAATACTACCCAGGAGTATTTGTGGCACTGTGCAACCTCGTCAACAACTCTGTCTTTCTCTACTTGTCAGCCGTGACGCCAATCGGCCGATGAGGATCATGGGGATGCGGTATGTAACTTCTTTTGGTAATTACCAAGAGACCAGCCAATAGCTTTTTTCATTTTCTTGGTCAACTCTGGTTGTCTCAATCTCAAAAGACTTTCCCTTGTTGTTCTTTTGGAAAGTAAATTCTAAAACAAACTATCCCTAAGTGATAGTGAGAAAGCCCCTTTTTGGTGCTCCTAGTTCATGATTGAAATGTAGATGAAATTTGCATATTTTAATATTGACCGACCGGTACTAACAAATGTTAACTTGTTCGAATATGGTACGTAAAAGGAAGACACGAAGGTTTTGATTGTTGCAACACTAGCATGGGCGCAAGATTTCTCGTGCAATCACTTTGGGGCTCATATTTCTCCGGTCACTAAACTGGATTCATTCAAGCGACTTATAGTATGGTGAAACATTCCTTCTTAAAAAAGTAGTATCTTTAGATAATATGCACCGGATGTGGGAAGTTAACAATGCATAAACATTTGGTTTTCGTTTTGACTTTGGTTTCTTTACATGGGTAACCTTTGATGAAAACGTTATTTTCTTCTTTTCGATGTGCTTCTTCATGTTGTTTCACTGAGCCATGAAATCAAGGCGTAACGGAGCGACTTTAATCCTCTTACGTGAAGTACAGTTCTCCATTTTTATATGATGCTGCTGGACCTTATTTCCTCCGCCTTGGAAAACAATGCCCCATAGCTTATGAAGTTCTTTCACAGATTAGGTTTGTATCAAATTCTTTTCAACGACAACTCTTCGCATCCAAAGAACCACCTATAATTGTGCGTATTTGTTTTAGAGTTTAGGGATTCCTGTAGTAGAGTGCAATGGGTGATGGCTATGGGCCTTCAAGTCAAGAGTGTGGGATAGAGGAACTTGCTTTCAAAAAGAAATTCTATACTGTCATCTCTTCTTGTAATTCTTTGGTTCGCGAAAGAAAGGCGCGGAGCTGCCGTAGCCTATTCAATCTCACTCGTAAACATTGAATCTTCAGTCAAGTATTGGAAATGTTATCGACTTAACACGATCTGCACCTATTTGCTTGGAGGATTCTTTACTTCATCGGATACGTAGCGAGCTGGACATATGAAATCCATGCTTGCTTGAAGCTATATTTCGCTTAGTGAATTGAAAGCTTTCCTTGCTAACCACTAAAATCTGTACTTCACTTTAATTCCACTAACTCCGTGGAAAAACCAAGGACAACCCCTATCTCAGTCTTCTTTCTCTTTTCGGGAGCAGAGCTTAAAAAGATGGAGTTACCCTATGATGAGATTGAGTTCAACGGATATGAAGGATAGAAATATGCTATTTGCTGCTATTCCATCTATTTGTGCATCAAGTCCGAAGAAGATCTCAATCTATAATGAAGAAATGATAGTAGCTCGTTGTTTTATAGGCTTTCTCATATTCAGTCGGAAGAGTTTAGGTAAGACTTTCAAAGAAACTCGACAGGAGAATCGAGTCTATTCAGGAAGAATTGCTGCAATTCTTCAATCCTAACGAAGTAATTCAGGAGGAATCCAATGAACAACAACGATTACTTAGGATCGACTTGCGAATTTGCAAAGACCGTAGTAGAATCATTACCAACAAGACGCGCGGCGCCTAAGTGCGAAAAGACGATTGCAAGCTTTGTTATGCCGAAACCTAAATGTATAGTCAGCAACACTTCTAAATGCCACTTCTTCCCCAAGATCCGTCTTCGTGACGATATAGTCACGAGTTTTCACTTTTCGGTGAGTGAAAGATTTGTATCGGGTCTACGCTCAAAGCTTCTACAGTAGAACAAATTCGAGAGGCCTTCGTACCCATAGACCTAATTCGAGAAGGCTTGATAGTCCTAAGAAAGGTGAGGGCGGGGTTCTATTTTGGAAGAATAAGAAGAATCTCATTCATGTGTTCATGCTAATGTAAGAGCGGATCCAATACACATAAGACTTTTTATCAGAAATTCAGAATGTAAATGATGAATTTGGGATGTCATGCCCACAAGTTAGTTGCCAAAGCGCTCCCTAGGAGGGCGTCTACCACAAGATAGAGTTTGAGCACGAGCCAAAGCCCCAACCCCTCCATTTTTGGTTGAGCTCGGAAAGAATTTCGGAAGTCATATCGGCGGATAAGCCTCGACGGCTCCATATTTCTTTTTCCCTTTTTATTTACGAAGAAGCGGGAGCCATTTAGCATTGAAACTGGGCGCTCAACTAGGTAACCTAACCATCAAGAACAGGTATCCAATTTGATTGCGGACTTGTTCGATTGGCGCTTCATACTTTTCGAAGTTGGATCTACTGGCGGGCTATTACCAGTGCGTGTCGAGAAGGAGAGGAGCAAAAGACGACCTGTATGACAAGCAAGGTACGGTGCCTTTGATTTTAGGTTATGCCTTTTTTGGACTCACAAATGCCCCCGCCACCTTCTCGCACCCTCGAAATGAGCTATTCCACCCTAAACGGCATGGTGGTATACTTTGATCGTGGGCTATAGCCATTCGTTAAACGACCACGTTAGCCACCTCCGGACGTAAAGGCATGGAATAGCTTAGAGGATAGTATTTAACAAAGAAGCACGCATCGGTATAGGCATCGGTTAGGTCAACAAGTTGTTGGTTGGCATTCAAGGTATGTGTAACGTTGAGAAACAGGTGCTAGGTATGAACGAGTAAGCTACTAAAAATAGGCGAGATATGCTTTCAATAGCCGCGAGTGGCATTCATGGAAAGGGATTCACAGATAGGCATTCAAATGGGCATGGGAAGTCAAGTTATGTATGCAAGAGATGTATGCACCTAAAAGGAAATGAAGCATAAGCTGTCACCACTAGGATAAATCAAATCCTAGGTTGTTTCGATAGACAAAAGAAAATAGAAAAAGTTGTGAGTGAGAAAGAAATAAGTAAGAAAATCAAAGACGACCAGCACGAAACAATTAGTGAAATCGTTCTATTTCCTCCATATCCTCAAACATGTGCGGGATAGGCATATGTTTGAGGATATGCTGGGTTCGAGATCACCATTTGGCATGTTTGTAATGGTCATGCTGAGCTCTTTATTCTGATTCGAAAAAGTTTCAACGGAATTGAAATATTGGTCTAAGATATGCTAAGATCCTGTTAGGTCCTGAAAAAGTTTCAATTTTCTTTCTATCATCCACGTCCTATATAAAAAGGTTTTTTTGGAATTGGTTTGATGTACTTTTCTTTAATATATATATATATATATATATATATATATTTACGTTTATTCCAGGATGGCCTGCATTTCACCAGTCAAATGTTCATTCGAGTCCTCTTCTATATGATATTGACAAGGATGGTATACGGGAGATAGTATTGGCTACTTACAATGGTGTAGTGAATATCTTTAGGTAAGGAACTCAACATAGGACATTCTTATGTTTTCTTTAAATATGGGAGTCTTTATTTGTTTGTTATGTAGGATATCAGGATATATGGTGGTGGACAAGCTAGAGGTACCTCGTAGGAAAATGCGTAAAAATTTGTGCGTCGGGCTAAATGCGAGATCCTGTTGACCGCTCCCATCCGGATGTTCATGACAGTTCGATTGCGAAGAAGCGACTTCTAAGGAATCTCACCCAAACATTTAGGATGAATCGGTTGTCAAAGAATCTTCTAAGGAACCTCATCCGTAAGTCGACTTATAATCTATTGCCACATTGTTCATTGGTCTATTCTAAGAAATGTCTTCTTTTGTTATTTGCATTTGGGGCTAAAGCTTATCTTCTAGTCATTGAGTTCGCAGAGATTAGAGTTAGTAGAATTGCCTGATGTCTCCAATTTTAGGATGGAAAAAGCTTTAAAGAAAAGGAAAATTACATGCACATAGTAACCATTATACTAATCCGATGTGGATAATGGACTATGCATCTTGTGGATGTAGGAATATGCAGGAACATGCATTTTGATGTTATTTGATTATCATTGTAGGGACTACACAGGAGTTGATTCCTGAAAAATGCGTCTGAGTGTAATCGATTGAAATTCAACTTAATTCTACCCAAGGACAAGAGAATATGGAGTTGTCGAATAATGTAAACAACACTCATCTTTGGGAGCATCTCGATTGTAAGTACCACGACGGAGAATACATCACATACTCGTAAAAGGTTACTTCAAACAGCCTAAAAAGTGATGATAAAGCGGAAGCTCGAAACTCATGCGAGTGATGTGGGAACAACAGGAGCAGCCACTGTTGAAAATAGCGAGCCTCTAGAGGTAGAAGAACTGCCTGATGAGTACAATTATAATTATGATGACTATGTTGATGAATCCATGTGGGGGAGATGAGGACTGGACAGAACAAGAACATGAGAAAGCAGAAGATTACGTGAGCATAGATGCTCACATCTTGTCTACCCCATTAAGTGAACCTTTTGTATCCTTTTGCTTATATTTAGTGTTAGTTACGTAAATGACCTTGAGTTGTTTTTCACATTCTTTCTACTGTAATTGCGGATATTGACAAAGATGGTGTACATGAAATGGTGATTCTTGTATCCTACTTCTTTGACCATGAGTAAGGTTGCTTTCTGCCGCTAAAACATTCTCGCGTGTTGCTCATGACTTCGAATGACGAAGACTTTCAAATAATTCCAATTTTGTTTTGTTATATAATAAAAGTGAGGTTTTCGATTAAGTCTTTGCTTGAAAATAAGAAAAGATACTTGTATATTTGTCTTTGTCTGTGATGGCATGCGTCATTTATGTGTCCAAGATATAAAATCATAACCCTTTTTTCTCCCCGATTATGGGTGGGTTGGTTGATGATGGTGCTTTACGGCCGATCTCAGTTAGATTGGGCCTTTGCTTCTCGACCAGTTGATATGCTTCACTTTGATTGATTTTCTTAGACTATGGATCCAGAGGTAACTACTAGACATTTTTTCTTTCGCTAAATTAGCGGGCATAGATTTGTTGTTAAGTATTATCATCTTTGGTTCCAACAATGAATCAAAAGGTGCCAACGCTAGGTGTTTGCTTATCTTCTTTGTGTTATCTTTTGGTTATGATCGAAATACTTTTTCTTAATGCAAAACTTGTAACCACAATATGAACACTTCATGATTTCTTGTTTGTGTTCTTGTGTTGGTGTACCTAGTGCACTAGTAACTTGCGGCTTTTCTGCGGGCATTACGATAACCCGAGCATATAAAGGAGCTAGGAGGGATTGACATTGAAAAATATGTTGCAAGCAAGTATAGTAGTTTTTAACCTTGACACAAGACAAGTTAAATGGACTCTGAGACCTTGATTTGAGTAATCGACATCGAAACTTCCGTGCCCATGCATATTCTTCTCCAACTGTGGTTGATTTGGATGGTGATGGAAATTTGGACATCCTTGTCGGAACTTCTTATGGCTTGTTTTATGTTATCGATCATCACGGTAAATTCTTAGCCTCATAATACTAATTATTGAATCCAAAAACAGCTTTAAGCTGAGTTGTCGTTTCATATATTGTGTATATATATCTAGTTCCCATAGCATAAAGTTTCTTGACTAGAATAATATAATTTGCTGGTGTAATTAAGTAATAATCAGTTTTTACGATGCTATTTTTTGTTTTGGAAAATAAGACTGAAATTCATTGAAATCCTTACTAGAAAACAATGAATTCCCACCATCCTTTATACTTGTACCTTTGGCGCACTGATACGCTACTTATGTGTAAACATCCATGTGTCTACTTATGTTGATTTTGTCAATTTAGGTAAGGTTAGGAACAAGTTCCCACTTGAGATGGCTGAGATCCATGCACCAATCATTGCTGCGGACATCAATGATGATGGGAAAATCGAGATGGTTCTCACTTGATGCCCATGGAAATGTAGCGGCATGGGTGAGGAGGAGAAGAGATCCGGGAAGTGCATCTCAAGAGTCTTATTCCACAGGCAAGTTTCATCCATTTATTTTGTATGGTGTTAACAGATTGCTTATATAAATAGATTGTCTATCCACATGCAAAGGTAATACATGTCTCTTGACAATCTATACACAGCTATTGCTACATGTGTTGAAGTTGCTTTCTTAGTTTAGCTAAGGAGAATACATTCATCCATAATCTTGCTTAGATCCATTACTTAGAGATTCTACCATTGGGCTTCATCTTGTGCTATTACTATTTTTGGTGATTGATTGAGAACATTATAACTTGGTTATAGTGAAAATGAACATACCACATACTTTCACCACAGCATTTTCTTAGTTGTATATTTCTTTGTTACTAGGCTATGTTTTTATATGCAATCTGATTGTCATTATCATATGATGACAATGACCTACGATTGGTGATGTCAATGGAGATGGTCACACCGATGTTGTGGTCCCAATCTGATCGAAACATATATGTTCTCGATGGAAAGGAAAGGATGGATCGAAAATTGTACCTTTCCAGTATAGAGCACATGTAAGAATCATGAGTCCAGTTCTATTACTCGACATGAGCAAACATGGAGAAAAGCCACAAGGGCTAACCCTTGCTACTACGTCCTTCGATTATTTGATCGAGGGCTCAAGTGGCTGTCTGAGATGTTGTTGACATTGAGAGACCTCGTATGCAATTTCTTCTACGCTCTGCGAGATTTTGGTAGCATTTTTGGGTATTGTACTTACATCAATAAAGTGCGCTCACTTCTTTGCACTTTGGTAGATGTGTACACCATGGTTTTGGTGACAATGTGGATGGTGGAGACGATCTTGATCTTATTGTTACTACTATGAGCGGCAACGTCTTTAGCTTTTCCACTCCTCACCACACCATCCACTCAAGGTAGGCAATGCGTTTTTGTAGTCATGTCTTCATTTTGTTTCACAATATTTTCACTTAAGTCGGATAGATCTTTTGGTGAACCCATTGCAACTTCGCTAAAGTCGGCTTGATACTTGAGACTTACATATCTCCTTTGATCTTTTTATTCTTTTGATGTTTAAACATAGAGGTGAGCTTGATAACGAGATAACCATCTCATTCGAATTTGATGGTAGGAATGGAGATCATCAAACCAAGGAAGGAATAATGTTGCATATCGGTACAACCGTGAAGGTATTTATGTTAAGCATGATTCGGGACCTTCCGTGACGAAGAGGGCGACATTTACAGGTAGAGTTTGAGATTGTTGACAAGTACGAGCTTCCCTATGGGAATCAAGATCCTTAAAATGTGACGGTATATTCTTTCATCCTAAATTTGCTTTGTTGGATAAGCCAAATATTTATACTAACTTCCAACTACCTTTGTTTCTTGTTGGATTTGGTAACTTTACTTGTCCCAGGAATTACGGGGAGATAGGCGCATTGTGGTTAGTGAGATCTATCATCAACCAGAAAGCAACGGATGAAGCTTCCCATTGTTCGTGTTAGAACGACAGAACTGTGCTCGTGGAGATGGTTGACAAAAATGGGTTTTATTTCTCCGATGAGTTTTCACTTACCTTCCACATGCATTACAATAAGCTGCTAAAATGGCTTGTGCTTCGCCGATGCTCGGGATGTTTGGTGTTCTTGTCATCTTACGGCCCCAAGAAGGCGACCGTTGCCATCATTTTCACGGAATATTGATTAGTGATTTATGTGGCTAAACGTCGGGGCCTCATTGAAGCGGATCAAGAGATTAATCAGATCTCCCAACTCTCCCATGACGGGACTTGTCCACACCATAGTATACCGGGAGCTCAATCGCATGAAAAATCCACATGGTACTCGCTCCCCATCGATTAACCGATTCGAGAAATATAGTTTTACAATGGAACCTTAGAGTTTTGCAAAAAGAATTTTGTGGCACACTTGGAATTATATTCTAACTCATGATGGATTAGATTGTTCATCCGAGCCTATTTTGTCAATATGGCGTTCAACGAGCTACGTAAGGGTTACAGGTTACCTCCTTAATGTTACTCAAGGAACCGTAGACGCTAAGGGATTGAATGGAGGTGTTTTCGTGCCTTTTCCTGTCATTGCATACATAATTTGTTTGGCCTGGAGAGGGCACCACATTTTCTTTCATAATATCCTTACTCTGAGCTATATTAGTGATGTGACCGACTTATTATTGGTTGTGCTCAAATTCTACCTAAGATCATAGAACATGAAATAATATTTAATCGCAACATAAGTTTGAAGTCGTCTTCTACCAGTAAAAGAGAGAATTTCGTACATGAGTTAGCTTTACAAATACATACATGTGCGAACAATATCTGTAATTTTCAAAAGAACAACCGTCAAGATCGCAGATTCACAAAGCACACTAACTATATGTGACCCTATACGAGACCAATGAATACAAGGAATGAGATAAGCCACGCCCGACTACTACTATCTTGTATTCCTCTCCACTCTCCTCGTCGATTCGAGCCGGCTCGTGAAAAGGCCTTTGGTCATATCATATCTCGGCGCCTCCCTTGACATGTTATAATGCATCTAAAATTTTAAGATTAGTGTCCCAAACCCCTGGTCCACTGAATTCCATTGTGTGATCGAATCATAAGCTAGAACGTTGTTGAAGCAAACATATAGGTAGAGGTAGCTTAATCACTAAATCAAAGAAGCCAAGGTATCGAAGGAACATAAGGTTTCCAATGCTACTAGGTAACTCCAAAAAATTCAAATTTCCATTTCCTAAATCGTTTGTTTGGAGGTTGTAAAGAAGATAAGTTGACTCAGGCTATTTCTTCAGCTTAGAACTATAAACTTTGAGGTACCTTTTGTGCTTCAACATGTGAATAGCATCCGGCAAGCAATATTCGTCTCTTCCAGTGCTAGAACATGCAAGCAAACCTTCTTTGAATACGAAAGAATGCTTGTTTTAAGGCAATGCGAGAGCTTACCAGAGAACAAAGGAGAGTAATGAGTTGATAGATAGGAGGCAGGTCCAATGATATTCAATAAAGGATAGACCGAATTCCGTCCGTATAAACATAATTTTTATTTTCTAATCAAGTATTTCTTTTATTTTAGAGGAGTCTCTAAAGAATATTCATCATCATCTCTAAAGATAAAGATGAGTTCCAGCAGAATGTCTATTGAACAAGAGCACAACGAACTTCGAAATAAGAAATGCTTTCAACTTGCATGCATGTCTTTAGCCCATCGCTACCGCTCTCTATCCTTCCAACATTAGCTGACACATGAGTATCTATAGTTCATCCTGACCCTTCACTACCGCTTTCCTTTAACAAGCTACTCCGCCTTGCCAACGCTTGCCTTACCGCTTGCCAGCAAATAAGGTTATTTTCTTTTTAGTATTTTTGATTAAAAATCCATGTTGAATTTGAATTCGATCCACCGTCCACTTTTTTTTGAAAAATAGCATCCCCTAAATCTATTTTAGCATATAGTCCGAGCTTCCTACAAAAAAACCTGAGTGAATTCCAGCGTAAATGGATTTCCCCATTCTACATACTTTCAACCTGGATCAAAAAGAATAGCTAAAAAAAATACATAAATGGAGCGATAAGTAAGATAGAAGATAAAAGACTAAGAGGGGAGGGTACATTGCCAACACTGAACTAGGCCAAAGAAGATCAATATGACCACTCCTGCAACTCAATCTATTTTCCTCTTTTCATCAGCTTAAAAGATCTATCCAAGGATTCCCATAGCCTACTTTTCATCATCTGAGTGGATATGCACAAGTAAAAGGGGCAGCTAAGCTGGAAATGTTGAGTTGACTTATCATCAGTTGTTGATGGAAGACGTGTCGAAGTGAAAGAACTGAAGTTCTAGTAAAAAATTGATATGATAAATATAAATATTGTTTTATAAGAGCATTCAAATGAATGCTGTCGTACTCTAGTTCCTCAAAAAACCTTACAATTAGTGGAAGCTCTTAGAAAGCTAGAGAAGAAAGCAGCTACACTAGATATGTAAATATGTCAAAGTTGACCAAGATCTTCAATCAATCAATTGCAAGGTTTATCATTTTCGGGACTTAATGCACATATCACCTGGTTTAGTTCAGTATGGTTTGTGTTGTTCCTTCTTGTCTTGATAGTGCATCCGCCGCCCTTTTGTTCACTCCCTTTTTTACTCTCTAGAAAGCCTTTGCTCGTTCCACTTTGCTTGCCTATACAAGTCGTATTCCTACTAGTCAATAGCAGTACGGCGAGGTTGTTATAAGTCAGTACTTTTTTCTTCTTTTGATCAAAGCATCAACGATGAACATACAAGAGTCTTATCAGCCAATGCTCCATCCGATGTCCCGGATTCTAGTTTAGAGATTTCTCCGTGCAAAAAGGGATCTATTCCGGGGAATGACTTGTGCCCTAAAGTATGGGAGGAACCGCTTATGGCTGTTATCCGCCAAGGAAATATGGGAAGAGTTTAGAAAGTTTTGCAAGGACGACGAATTGCCCGCCAACTATGGACGGTATAGAAGATTCACTTCGCGCATACACCGAGAACACAGCATAGCCGCACCCATTATAAATAACAAGGCCATTGCTTGGCTGCTTTCTTAAGTGAATTGGGGTCAATAGCACAGGTGTGAAGCAAGAAGGAAGAGAGAGGCCTATGCACAAGCTTGATATTCAAAAGCCCAGGGGCTAATCAACTCGAGTTAGGCGAGAGGAGCAGAACCTCGGTAGACCGTCGGTTGGGTGGATTCAAGGCCAATCAATCCGGTCCACTTAGGTCACAGGATACTCCAAACAAAACACCATCCATACATAAATAACTATTCCAATTTAGGATGAACTTAACATATTAGTTTCAAAGAATCAAACCCGGATCTACTTTTTTCTTGAGTAGCAGATTGCCTACGTATCTCGTTTCAAAAAAAGAAATGGAAACGAGAATCAGGGTTTAAATCGTAGTTCTACTTTTTTATTCCCGTTATTTATGTACATAAATAGAAATATAGCTATAGCTATAGCAAAGAACACATTATTTTCTTTACTAGACAGAAGACTGCGGAATGTCAGCCGCAGATGCCCCAACAGATGTCGTGGGGGCAGGAGGTACTTGTCCAATTTCCCTCATTATCGAAATCCTTTTTTTCATGAGGAAATCGTAAAAAATGCAAAATAGATTGTTAGCACTGATGTGTCAAAACCATTTGTAAATGTAAGACATTCCTAAACAAAAGAGGAGAGTGACTATTATTCTATTTAATAGAAAAAAAATAAATCGACTGGCCACCTTTCTAAAGCACCAAGAATCTACCCGTGGCCGAGCTTCGTACCATGATCAATTCACTCTCTCTGGAGGTAGACTTGGGCAGCAAGCTATCTGTTCCCGGAAGCAAAAGTAGTTGGAGCTAAAAGGCTACAACGAGGCACCTAGAGATAGGTGGGGAGAAGAGTGGGAAAGGGGTCTTCTTCCACTTGGGTTTTGTTTTTGATTGGAACTCAATGGTAATCCCTATCGTCAAGGAGCAAAAGATTTGAATACCTCTAAGCAGACTGACGAGTTCTATCTTATTATGATCAGGCAGTACTTGATCCGACTTATCAAGCCTGAAAGCAAGGGTATGACCACCCTCTGAAAGCTTTTAACTCGCCCCGACGAGCACGGAGACTAGTTGAGGTCCGCACGCAGACTCAACCTTCGTTTTCACCATATAGATTTTCTTTGTAGGGAACCCGGCCCCTAATGGCATTTATGAACGACTATGGCACCATTCATTCCCCTAAAGTCATTCTTCACTGGGTGTTCGTGCACTATTTCACCAAATTCCTACTACTTTGCCAACACTTTCCGTTCCATCCCTAACATACCTAGAATAACTTATGCAGGAGTTTCGCTCGGATCATTTTAGCGTTCAAAAGCCATTAGTACGCATGGCTAATATAAATACATTATCATCCCTGGGTTTACTAAAGGTTTAGTACTATGTTCGCCACCACAATCAAAACATCTTTCTTCTTTGGATCCCTTTCGAGAAAGCAATTTGGCCCAGCTTACCGCTATATGAGGAACCCTCAAAAGCCCGCGACTTAGTGGCCCCCTTAGAACTCAAATTCTCATGTGCTCGAAAACCTCTCAAGCTGTTGTTTCGCAACCTCCCTTTCGATTCGACCTAAGTCGCCCTATAGACAAATACCACCAAAACAAGCAGATGTTTTCCAAGTACCCTACATCTAGAGTGGCATGATGAGACGAGTTGTTGAGGGGAGACACTCTACTCTACTCAAATTGAAGGAAAATCTATCCGAGCACAAGCCCGGATGAAATTCTATGCCGATAGGAAGAGAACAGAAGAGAGTTTCAAATCGGGATGAGGTATACCTTAAACTAAAACCATACCGCAGACATCGATTGCATTGTGTAAGTCTCTCAAGCTGAGCGGTATTATGGGCAGCCCCTCACCGTGATCGAGCAGTTAGGATACATTCTTGACCTCCGATTTCGTCTGCATGGTCGATACGAGGTAGGCGGTACAACTGACTCGATTAGATGTTGTGCTGTAAAGCTGAGATTGTCGGGATTCGATCACCAACATGTCCGAATTGCAATGAAAATGGCTTAGTCCCGGTTTACGGAATGTCACCTTCCTGCGTGGACAATCAATCGTGGCATGATGCATAGTCAACCATTCCAAGCCCAAAGACAACACATCATATCGTCCCGCTTATGCTACTATTGGGTCTACTCTTAGCTCTCGCCCCGCAATCAGATCTTAAGCCATGAACACCTCAATTCTGAATGAAGAATTCAAAGGTGGGTGTTCCGATCAACATTGTTTTTCCACTCTCTATTGTCATGACCCACATTTTTGACACAAGCTTTAGATGATCTTGAGTGATCGCATCCAAAGATCAATCGAGACGTAAGCAAAGCACCTGAAATATTGAAGATACCAGCTATCGCCTGCGGGCCACAGAGTGTCATCTGTCTCGATCTAGTCTGTCGATTGGTCCCCACCTCATTTGTGATGTGCCTTAACTGTGACTCGCGCCTCCTCTACCTCCAAATCTCACGCCCCGCCGAGAGATGGGACCTCCACGACCTCTCGGCTGTTGTGTACCACCATCTCTCGCCACTACTCCTTGTGTCATCGGTTTGGTTTGATTCTCGGTCTGTACACCAAGCATGAGTTTCGAATTTGGCTTGGGACACTCCCTAGCGAAATGACCGAGCCCACCACAATTGTAACAAGTGCCATTCTTCCTGTAGCAAGTTGACTCATGATGTCTCCCTTGACAATATCGACACCAAACCTTCTCGTAATTCACAACGCTGAATTTGGCTTAGCAGATTTGTTGATGGCGGGAATTCATTGATCGACTAGGCCTTGGTTGATGATCCATCAACTCGTGGCTTTACATTGAGAACAAAGCTTTGTTGACCCTTGCTAGGCTCATATGACTCCACTCGTAGCGCATGTGCCATCAAATCCACTAGTCTCACTTTGCACTGGGAAGGTCAATTATTTGTGTAAATGCGGGATGAAGCCCTTCCAGATATTGCCGTCATAGCGAAAGTCATCCGCCACAATGTCGGAGCATACCTCATCAAGTTGTCGCATTTCATATTGTAGTCCTGAACAGTACCACTCTCTTGTTTTAGGCTAGCAATTGCGATCAAGCGCCTCCCGAGACATCACATCTAAATATCGATCATTGAATTCTCGCTCGAACCACACCCAAGGAATGGTTGGATTTGAACCACGGATTAGATACCTGGTAGTCCATGCCGTAAACGATGAGTGTTCGCCGGTCTCACGCGGATCGGGGCCCACTAACGCATGAAACACTCCACCGATTTGGTATTTGTCTAATTCGCCTCTCCCGATAGTCCTCTCCTTTCCTAATGAAAAAATGGCCGAAAGCAAATGGCTCGCGGGAATGGGATTCATCACTTTCGGTCGAGTGGGGATTCTCTCAGATTGTGTGGTTTGATCGGACTCATGAGGTGAGACTTAGGAAAGAAAGAAATTCGCTCACGCTTTTTGCTCTGGTGTGTTGGATCGCCCGGCCTCAAGGAGATCTTTTCCGAACCACTCGTGTAGTCTTCTTCCTGCCTCCCGATTAGGCCCTATCTCGCTTTCCAAGTCTCATTTGGATGAGGCGCAGACTACTAAATGCAACTCTCATTTCAACAGTATTTCTTCTCTATTGGACTTCTTTTCCACAGCTATAAGTGAAATCGGATGCCACATATCCATCTTTCTCAATTGGTGGCTTCTACTATAGAAACGTAATGTGTTAAGTCTCAGCTCGTTGGTAAGGTTTCCACTATGATGGGATGAGATTCACACTAGGTCGCACTCAGAGAACGTGCTATAAACCTCTCTCTCACCCAGATCGGCAAAGATTGGTCTTACGTAGACACCTACCCAATCTAGACATTTGATTGATCAGGCTTTGACGACTTGACTTGAATGCCATAGCCCTGCCTCCAAGAGATGCGGATGAAATCAATAGCAGCGGACGAAGAGGAATCAAAGAAAAAGGAAAGGGAAAGATTAGATGGTATGTGGGCTTCTTTCACGGTGCGTACATCTCTTTCATCATGTACTTCTTTTCGTTGTCATTTTAGGAAAGGAAAGTTCAGGATTTGGCAACTAGTGAGCAAGAAAATAGATAGCTTCAGTTGTTACGACAGTTTGATCTTGCTCAATGCCCAGGTGATAGCAATCAACTATGTTGGAGTTACTACCGAGGAAGACTAAGCCAATTTCCTAAAATAGATCCTCATGCAACAATCATGAGAAAATCCATCGAAGAAGACTTCCGCCTACAAACAAGCAAGTCGCCTACAACTATTATGTTCAGTGGCTACAAAAAACCAACAGATAGACTTACACTGATGGTTGTTCTTTCCCTACAAGTAGTTTTCACTAGCAAAGAAATAAACTCTTCTGTATTTGCCTGTGGATCATCCTGCTAGCATTCGATGATGAACAAAAGTTTTCTCATTCCTTCGATCGTAGACAGCTGCCATAGATCCCCCGAATAAAAAACTTTTTTCTAATTATCTCCATTATTCGATTGATTACGGGTCAACCATTCTTTCAAATTAGAGAAAATAAGATTGGCCAAAGATTAGAAGGAATAACCTGTTCCCAAATTCCTCTTGCATGAAAGCAGTCACGTATGGCATGTAAGGTTGGTTCTGCGTGCGCATAAGAAAGAAAAAGGTGTACAAGTTCACTAAAAACACAGGATTTGAGTGGGCCAGGTCCCGGTAGAACTCGAGGACTAAAACCTTAGAGGTTTGGTCGAGTAGCCTATTCTATGTTGTAAGGGCCCCTCCGAGGCAATAGTAGAATGCGAGCCTTTATAGGGAAGTTTGTGGGAAGTCACTTAGTTACTGCCTTTATCAATTTGGAATCGTAGAAGGAAGGAATGAAAGCAACCAAAGGATTGGAATACGAAATACCTGAGGCGGAGGAGTCGAGCAAGCGAAGAGCCTCATTCTTTGTAGGTCTCCGCTATCTTCTATAGTAGCGGTGTGAGCCAAAGGATTTATCCTATAGTCCCTAGAGCTAGGTCGGTGAAAGCCGGATACTTTACTTGCCAAGCGCGTAAACTATGAAAATGACTATCTTAATTGCTTTACTTGACCTTGCACTTCGTTAATCGCCAAGAAGGTGGCTATTCGAGTTGGTACCTTTTACCTCGGATCACAGGCGGAAAGCCCGTACTTCAATATATATAGAGTAATCACCTACGGCTAGGCACTCTTTCTGGTAGATGTCGATTAACCAACTTCATGTCGGTGGAACCATTCTTCTATTTCTCTAGGTTGGGTATAGGTGTTGACTTGGCGTAGTATTTTATGGTAGAGAAGCACTTCAACAAGGGTGATATGGCGGATTGGGAATGGAGAATCGGTGAATATTTGTCGAAATAAGTGGTTGCCTCAAAATCCGTGAAAGTTGACCTCGACACAGCCAAATTAATGTGTAATTACTGTTGATCAACTCATTGATTCACAAAGCGGCAATGGAAACGACGGTGATTGCTCAAACCTTCAATGCACAAGATGCCGAGGCTCAAATTCCTTTGTAAAAACCCCACCGAGGACCGAGGAGCATGGCAATTTGAGACGAGTGGACTTTTGTTTTGTAAGGAGTCCAGACGCCATTTGGTGCAGAGATGGCCCCGTGCAAACCGAAGGACAGAATAAGTCAAAAATGTTGATGTGCTGGCGAAGAAAAGATCTCTCATTATCTTGGTCCACTCAAGACTTCGTGGACCCAGCCCAAGAGTAAGGGTACTAGATTGATCGTCCATTGGTGGTCACCGGGAATCATTAGTTCCACGATGTCTATCGTCTGATAGAAATTGAAGCTTAAATCAAACAAATGAGATTAACTATTGAATAACAACCTTCGCTTTGCTTTCGATAGTCTCTCGGCATTAGCAAATCTAAAAATAGAGTAGATCCCGGGGCGTATCTAATGGTTTCATTGATTTGAATGGATTGATCCGTTGTACCGTTGTAGGAATCCTCATCCGATGTACGAATCCGTGGAGGAAGTGGGGAAACAAATCCAATTATTTTATTTTGATAGGAGCAAAGGCTGTATTGAGGGAAAGTCTATCTATGAACGGAGGACCCCGGAGGTCAAGGCAATTCCCTTTCTACCAAGAAGCTGCCTTTACGTAAAGTGTTTTGATCATATCCTTCCTGCAGACCTTATCTGTTGAGATTCGCGCAGTTAGATAAACCATTCGGAAAGAAGTAAAGCAACACTACACTGGAATTAATATATTTTCGTATTCGTTTTAAACTAATCTGAAAAAGAATCATGCTATATTCCCTTGTAATAGAGAAAATAAGGGCCACTTTGCTGTCATACTCATCCTCCTCGCCCATGAAGTATGATATCCGTTGTAGTGCTTCCAATAGCGAGCCGTGGATCAAACAACCTTGTCTCTGTAAGGTGGGGATGTGAGTCTATGTGTTCTCCACTCTATTCTATTGATGCTTCTTATTAGCAAGATCGGGCCCAATTGATGATGGTTACGCGCACGAGCACTAAAGCCATCCCTTCATCTTGCCTTTGGATAAGGGAATCTAGTATTGAAAAAGAATGGTACTTCTTTTTACGTCGTTTATAGACGGAGGAATGGATACGAGTAGCAACATCGGAGATGGAAGCGACACAAGCAAGACAAAACATGAGTCTTCACAAGCTAGAGCTTCCGACCTTTACTATTTACATCAGCTCAACCTTCTTGCCCATTTGCTTTAGCGGTTTGATTGGCGGGTTTTCGGTCTTGCGTAGATGGTTTGCTTGGGCTCTAGGGTCTTGACCCGTGAAATACATGGTGGAGTAATCTTTCCTAATAGTGTAAGGAGTGTGGAACATAATAAAATATTTCTCACAATTCTTCTTCCACAACTTTTGATTGTCCCCATAAAAGATAGGAAAATCAGGCCTATTGGGTGCCGATCCACTCGATCCTATGCTATGCATTTGTGACCAAGGCGAGGCAAGATCATGAATACAAGATGGCGATGAGTCATGTCAAGTTTGGGGAGTGTTGCTCGTACCCTCATTGCATGTTTTAAAATAGGGGTTTTTCCTGTGATTTACTATTGACTTCCAAGTTGACACGAGATTCTATTCTTTCCCTCTACACTATGTACTTACTTTTCCGGCTATGCGAGAGAGAGACTTTATCTTAGGTCTATAGGCACAAATCCAGTATAAAATACCAATCCAACTGATGAGGACATCAATACTATGGATATGACCACATTTGGTTGTGCCAACTCCAACACGTCATCCACAGGCCAAGAAAAGAGAGAGATCAAATCCATCACGTTCTGGAATCCAATTTGGCCTCCTGAGGACAGCACCGACTTCAAATATGAATAACTTTTGTATACAGACTCCGATTTGGGTGATCTTGGACTTGATTGAAATCTTACAACGAGATATTTTCAATGGATCTAATCCCAGATCCAGATTCATTGTAGATCAGTCGGAATCATCAAAAGAATACACTACAATACTGTTTTGGGCTGTTTCGGGCCTTGTAAGTGTGTGGGGGCCCAAGCCCAAGTTGTGTGCGCCCCCCCTTGGCTGCACACAACCCTAGGACGTTCCTCTCATGTCCATCCCTCTTATAAACTCAGTAGCTGCCACTTTAGACACTTGGGTTTTGTTTGATTAGTTTAGCCAAGTGCAAACTTTGCGTCTTCGAGTTGTGCAGGACAGCCACCTTGTCAAGACCTTCAATAGAACCCCACCTTATTTTGGCCTTCAATTCTTATTTGCAATTTTAGATTGCTTTTACCATTGTTCTTGCTTGTTCTTCTGTTGCTTGCAGGAATTGAACCACGTGTTCAGGTTGATCGTGCCCACGGCAAGATCAATAACACTCCGGAGTTGGTTTAGCGATTGCTAAGGCGCATCGTCGTTGTACGTTGTAGTCGGATCGTCAAAGTCGGTTCCACCAAATCGATAGTTATCGCTCTCATCGAAAGATCGGGACACAACCTCGCATCAAGTGGTATCAGAGCTTCATGTTGATCGGTGAGAGATTCTGTACCGTAGATTAGTTTTTGTTTTCTATCCTAAATTGAAAATTACTCCACAGAAATTCAACCTTTAGATTCAATCTGGTATTTTAGTGAGTTTTGTTTGGTTTTGATCCATTAGAGTCCTTGTTTTAGTTGTTGATCGTTTTTTTCCTTCGCGTAGCTTTTCTTTCAATCTGTCCAGTACTTTGTTTTGTTCATAACTTCCGCAAACGAGCTCGGATTCTAGTGTTTTTGCACTTTCCTAAAACCTTGGAACGATTTGAACAAAAACCTAGATGGGCATGGACTCTAACTCTTGAGCGAAATCTCTTCAATCTGGATATCAAAGTTGTTTAAGCAAGTTGTACTTCCAATCCAGATCGGTTCGGTATTTTAATCATAATTCTCACGTCCGAACTCCGATTGGGAAGTTTTTATACTTTCCTGAATCCTTGAAGAGTCCTCTACAAAAACATTTTTGGGTGTCCTTTGTGATTCGGAATCCTTCAAACCGAATTTGATTCGGATTCGGAATCAGTCCCGCGGGCTGAAATTGGGGGTATTCTGTGCTGTTCGGTTTTTGAGCCATAACTTTCACACCCGAGCTCCAAATTGCATGTTCTTGTACTCTTTTGAAAGCTGAGGACATAAGCTTTCAATTCTTTCCATAGTGAACCTTCTAAATTTTGTCGTTTTGAAGCTTTAATCTATGCGACAAATCTGCTGCCCTAGAAACATTGAATTTGGGTATCTTGCTTCAATTTGTGTTCTACCTTTGTTCCTTTGAGTTGGTTGAGTCCAGTAGCATCCACAATCCATAAAACCCAAAACATTTCAGTGTACATACCTTTGGGAACAAATTCATCCTTTGCGAATACTTTGATCCCAATTGAGACTAGCTATTTGATATTGCTTAGGGCTTTTCATATTGATACATTGCATAATCTTGAATTATCATATCATTCTATCTTGTGACATCGAGTTAGGGATTCCCAAAAATTTGTTCATAGTAGTGTTGGCCGAAAATCACTCAAAGAAAGAAAAGAGAAAGAAAGAGCCAAAAGGAAAAAAAAGAGAAGAAGAAAATGAAAATAGTGGCCGGTCGCACTACATTGAGCAAAACCCTAACTTGTGTTCATTATTTCAGATTGTGCAATTGTATTAATTGTTGAGCAATCTTGTGCCCTTTTTACATTCTTGAAGCAATAAGCTAGCGTCTCTCTACGACTTGTGCAATAGAGCTTTTGGTGCCTCACTTATTTTTTTTATAGCTCATTTCTTGATTGCATAAGTACCATCATCTTTGCGCGTGAGTTGCCTTGAAATTCGCTTATATCTTTGAGATCGACAACTAGGACTTGTGAATTCTAGTTTGGGTCATTACTTATCATTACAATAACTAGAATCATCAGATTGTATAGGAAAAAGTATAGCCTACCCAGCTCCACATATTCTACGCTCGTACGTTTGTTCGGTCCCTTGGCAATCGCTTTATCCAAGCTTGGGAGAACTTTTGACACCGCCAACGGCCGACAACTCCTGCAGCACGGCAAGAACTTGTAAGAGCTTTGGTTAAGGCTTGAGAGTTGAGCGACTTTTCTCCACTTCCTAGTAGTTGATAGGGAATTACATAAACCTTTGTGTTTCCCTTTTTGCTACTAACTATGTCAGGTGACAAGAGTTCACTACATCATTCTCCACGCATGAAGGGCAATGTACGACTCACTAATGAGCGAATGTCGCTGCGAGAAGACCATCTCCGGTCCATCGAGACTGCTCATGGAGTTGCTAACACTACCCTTACTACTATTTTGTCTAGACTTGATGATATGCTTGCAGCTGCTGCCCCTGGAACTTCTAGTCCTCCGCCTCGTCTCCTAAGCAACAATAATGATTTACTACGTGCACAACGGGTTCCCATTGCTTCCCCGGCTTCCCAGCATGGACCTGCTGCCTCGGTCGCCCCACCACACATCGCCACGGGTTCATCAACTAATGATGAACAAGGTAAAATCAAGTTTGAATTGCCTACTTTTGCTGGAAAGTTTGATCCTAATGCATATATAAATTGGGAGATAGCGGTAGACAAAGAATTTGCAAACTATGACTTATCTGAAAATCAAAAGATTAGTGCCGCAGTTAAAGTGTTAACATCAGATGCAATATATTGGTGGAAGCATATATCTAGACATGATAAAGAACCTAAAACTTGGAATGCCATGAAAAGACTTATGAGAAATGATTATGTTCTGAATATGTTGTGAATATTTGCTTACTAAACTTCAATGCTTAAAACAAGGTTCTAAAACTGTTATAGAATACTTTCATGATTTGCAAAATTGTTTGTTGCGTTGTGGTTTACAAGAATGTGAAGAAGCTACTGAGCTTAGGTTCATACGTGGACTTAATCATGAAATTCAGGATGTTCTTGTTGATAAAACATATAGTTGTCTTTCAGAATTGATTGATTGTGCTTGTAGAGCTGAAAACATGCTTGCTGAATCTTTGAAAGAGCCTTTAGCTTCATTTGAGGTGCCCATTGTTGCACCTTCTGTTGTAGCTACCATTTTGCAGAAAAGTGAGCACCATCGGGAGAAGGATGAAGAAGAAAATATGCCGAAACAGGAGATCTTTGCTGCTCCATACGTATGTGAAGTGTTGGAAATTGAAGTTGCACCTACAACCACTGAGAATGATTTAGAAGGTAATGTCAAAGGTATGGACTGTACACATGGTGAAAATCATTTTGAAGAGACAGAACTATCCATGAATCATGCTATCGTAGAGCAACTATTAATGGACCCCATTGCTGATTTGGTTGCTATTCCTGGTGATAAAGAAGAGTTGTGTGATAATGCTTCACTTATACCAACACCACAACTAGTGAATGAACATGAAACAATTATATTTGAACTAAACACTTGCGCTGAACATAAACATGTTATTCACATTACCAGTGAAGTAGATGAGCTTAAATTGATGTCTTCTTTAAATACTTTAGGTTACATTGAATTTGAGGTTCTGTGTGATCTAGATAGTTTCAAGGAGAAAATTTTAGTACATTCTGATTTACCATGGTTATCACGAGATATTTTTCATGTTGTTGGCAAATATAATGATAGAGGAGAGTACAAAGTGCATAGAGTATACATTTGTTCAGATCTAAAACCTCCACATCCTATGCAACAATGTGATCAATTTGATAATTCTAATATCATATCAAGTACCCCTACCGTCGATTATAATCTATATGATAGTTTTCAAGAAAGGGAGTGTTTGGGTGATTGTGATTCACAAGTCATTGATTTGATCACAAAAGATATGCATGTTGCTTTGCTCTTTGTCGCGACTAACATTTTGCAGGAGAATGTGATAGAGTCGAGGACGACTACAATTCAAGAAAGGGAGAATGATGAGACCATGCTCGTCTTAGAAATGACCAACGCGATATCAGTTTGGCGACGCTTCACGGCATCCTCTGCATCGTCTACATCTACTAGGATGGTTTTCCTTCATGGACAGGAGGAAGCATCTAAGAGTGCTAGCATTCATCAAGCCTTTTTATGCTGGAAAGAAGTGTTGAGCTATGTGGATAATTATCAGGACAAGCCAAAAATTGAGCATGAGTCGAGGGCGACTCAAATTCAAGGTAGGGAGGATGATGAGGACATCATTACTATGGATATGACCATATTTGGTTGTGCCAACTCCAACACGTCATCCACAGGCCAAGAAAAGAGAGAGATCAAATCCATCACGTTCTGGAATCCAATTCGGCCTCCTGAGACAGCATCGACTTCAAATATGAATAACTTTTGCATACAGACTCCGATTTGGGTGATCTTGGACTTGATTGAAAGCTTACAATGAGATATTTTCAATGGATCTAATCCCAGCTCCAGATTCATTGTAGATCAGTGGGAATCATCAAAAGAATACACTACAATATTGTTTTGGGCTGTTTCGGGCCTTGTAAGCGTGTGGGGGCCCAAGCCCAAGTTGTGTGCGCCCACCCCCTTGGCTGCACACAACCCTAGGACGTCCCTCTCATGTCCATCCCTCTTATAAACTCAGTAGCTGCCACTTTAGACACTTGGGTTTTGTTTGATTAGTTTAGCCAAGTGCAAACTTTGCGTCTTCGAGTTGTGCTGGAGAGCCACCTTGTCAAGACCTTCAATAGAACCCCACCTTATTTTGGCCTTCAATTCTTATTTGCAATTTCAGATTGCTTTTACCATTGTTCTTGCTTGTTTTTCGGTTGCTTGTAGGAATTGAACCTCGTGTTCAGGTTGATCGTGCCCACGGCAAGATCAATAACACTCCGGAGTTGGTTTAGCGATTGCTAAGGCGCATCGTCGTCGTACGTTGTAGTCGGATCGTCAAAGTCGGTTCCACAAAATCGATAGCTATCGCTCTTATCGAAAGATCGGGACACAACTTCACATCACCAACTTCCTCCTAAAATCACTTCTAAGAGGCGAGCGTGACTTGTGCGCCTTTTGTTAAATCGAGCAAATGGATGTGTTTTTCCAGCCACTGAGTATCTAGGGTCATTCCCTTTACCAAACATTGGAGTCGTTGCTCGGGTTTTATCGAAAGCTTTTGCTTTCTTCGGTACTGGTACATCAGAATCCGGTGCCAAGCTTTCACATCTCTCTCTGTGAGGAGAAAATTCCTAGGATTGATGCTCGATTAGATAGTTGATTTGATTTTCTATTACTAGAGCTTGGTAGTGAAGACGGTCGCGTGATTTTTGCACTCTGGGATGGGTCCTTATGATTCTAAAGAAAGATGAGGGCAAGGCGATACCTCGCGGTGATGTTATCAATCGTGAAGAGGCTTCGAGGCAAGATCTACAAGCGTGCGCCTCGGCTCGCTACCAAACTCGTAAGCAAACAGCGGGGCGTGAAGCAAGCCGACTACAGTGCTAGACGGCTTTTTCGTCAAAGAGCGTTCTATTTCTAGGAATCAGTCTCAATCTGCCGTAGAAAAGACGGATTTGTTTATTCTTGACCCATTTATAATATACCACCCAACTAGTCACTCATGGGGGCTTCACTTGTGAACTAGAATTCCCGTACTATGTAGTATGATTGGTTGCTCAACTTCCCTTAAACGAAGAAGACCTGGGCGCTTTGCGAAATACTTACAATGAAAAGCGAAGAAATTCAAATGCTTCACCTCTCTCTTCCGATAAATCCACTTCACATAAACATAATAAGTGTTTTGGCATGCCAAAGAAGCGGTTGAGACTTTCGTTATTCCAAATTCTGAAGGAAGGTTAGAGATATCGAATGTGGTAAGCCGACTCCACCTAGGGACATCGCGGACGGTAGGCATCGGTTGCTCTCAAACTTCTCACTGGTTTTCCTATTGTTTTCCTTCCTTACAAGCGGTCAAGAAAGAAAAGTCGAGTACAAGAAAACTAATAGCTTCCTTTCGTTATCGCATCCGCTTTCCTCAAAGGGTCTAGCTTTGCCAAAATCAATAGTTTAGTTGGTTGGGTCCCGTCGATCAAGTTATAGGAGCTACTTGCTATCTATCAAAGGGTAGAAAATTACCACGTTTGCATTGAAGGAATGTCGCAGAAGCTGCCGATCCGCGATTTAACGTAGTTCGTGCTTGGCGGTAGAGGACTATAGGCCATGAAAACCCACCCGGTATCTCCACCGTGGATTGAGAGTAAAACCGATGAATTTCGTATCTCACCGGCACACGATTTCTATTACTTTTCTTGTTTCCCGTTTGGAGACCCGATAATGGAATGGTAAATCGATATCCGGCTCGAGCAGTACTTATCCTACCGTCTATAAATCAATGACCATTAAAAGACCAAGCGGGTGATAAATCAAAGGTGACAGGAGCGACATCGTAGCTAGGAGCAGTCTTTGCACAGTAGCTAGTAGGAAGAAGTCGGCATAGCTACATTCCCCTTCTGGTTGGCGCCAGTCTTCTCCAATACAAATGTCATCATATCAAGGGCTAAGCTATCTTAAAACCTACTACCAATCTGAATGTAAAAGAAGAACTAAATACTACTATCCATGAGATCATCATAACAATAACTAGAATTGCCCCACTAAATAGGAATAGAAATAAATACAGGTAACTTGTATCATGAGATGGGTCAATTCCCATTTGAATTCGCACGGCTTCAACTCTTTTAAACGAGTCGAAGTCGGTCTTCTTGTTGGTTGCATCGCTCGTGCTCCCTATCGAGGATCACTTGCTCTTCTCCTTGTGATGCCGACCTATAGCAAAAGTAAGAAATGCTATCCTACGACACGGGTGTGGACTCACCAAAACAACAATACCAACTTTCCAACTTTTGATCAATGGAGCGGGAACCTCCTTTCTAAATGGCGGAGCGGTACCAATGGAAATATTCTTATTGTTATTCAATAGCTTTCAACACATGAAATCCTCTATCGTAGCATCGACTCGGTTTTGGAAAGTAGGAAAACAGTACGGTTCCCTACTAGGGTAAACTTGGGAATGTGAAGCCTTTCGGACCAACTTAGGCCAATCTGACGTAGTAAATACGATTCCCAGCACTTTTATCCAATGATGCTATCCCGAAAGAAATAAATCAATTAAATAGTTGTAGGCTCCTCTTCGGATTCATAGTAGTAGACGGCTGTAGTTCCAATCCTAATCTTTTCGAGGCGGTGGTATCTTTGGTTTCCTTTCGAACAACGGTATCCCTACCCGCAAACTATCCTCGTTTTTGAAGAACGGCTTCCCTAGTTTTGTCCTCTGCTGTAGTATTCCGGTTAGTAGACGGCTTCCTTCATCGGAAATCAGGCCTGTGCTTTCCATTAGGTGTGCAACGAAGGATAGCCTTGCTTTGAAGATGAGGATTAGGATTCGGTGGGGATGACATTATCGTCATACGCTATTGGATTTCACCCGGGCTTTGCCTTTGCCAAAACAGTTCCGTTGACATCCTTTGCCGAAGAACTTCTCTTCTTGGAAAACGAAGGATATTACCTTTGATTTAGTTAGAGGAAGTAGGAAGCCGAGCATTGGGAACTAGCCATTATAGGGTTTTGGAAAAGGGTTTCTAACTCCCTTTGCTTTGTCAATTAAGATAAATAGAATGTGCTTTGCCCGAGGAAACAGATATCCGCCGTTAGTAGTTAGTTATAGGAAAAGATTCCCTTAGCTTTGATTTGCTTCGATCTGCGTATCCTTATTTTCTTTGGATGAAAGGAACCGGATACCTTTTCCGAGTGGAGGCAGTAGGCTATTCTCGTTCTTAGCTTTATACGCCGAAACATGCCATTGCGTAGGCTCGTAGGCGTAATTCGTATTCGTATTTGTTATTGGCGTACGTAATTTCTTTACTACGTATATAAAGCTCGTAGGAATATCTTTAAATAGGAATCGTAGTCCTCGTATGTACATGTTTCGTATTGTGATAAAGCACCTATGCCGCTATTTGATTTGGAACCGATAGGAATTGGAAGGGACTCTCCTAAGGGAAAAGATTGATCGGAATCCCCGAAGCAAAGGTTTAGCTCGTAGGAGGCTCGTCCTTTTTTCGTTGGAATATCTCTAGCGAAAGCAGCTATTGAATCGATTGTGAGGGGATGGTCTAGGGATAGGTGCCGCTGAACTACTGCCGAGGAATCCTATTTGTCTATTTTCCAATCCAAGGAAGGTACTTGACGCGAGTCTTTTTTCGGTCAATGATACTTTGCCATTAATAGATGTAGGGATTTCTTGTCTTGGGGTGAGGGAGTGATCAACCATCTTTCGTATACGAAACACGAGAGTGGTTCTAATATCTTCCTCTGGTAAAACACCAAGTGAAC
The DNA here is from genome assembly GCA_036346275.1 of Otatea glauca. Lineage (NCBI taxonomy): Eukaryota > Viridiplantae > Streptophyta > Magnoliopsida > Poales > Poaceae > Otatea > Otatea glauca. Next base: position 21,435,431 of record CM070726.1, read on the forward strand.
CGGTCGCAGTTATTGGCAAATCAGTAGTGGGCGAAAGGCGGATATAGAATATGCGGAATTTGCCCAGATAAAAGAATAGGGTCTCCCGACCGAGGCGGGCCTTAGACGAATGCTTCTTGGCGGAATAAATGGTATGACACGACCTCTTTTGCCCATATTTGTATCGAGCTTCACGGGCACGGCACAGGTATGGCTCCGATCGTATGGCACCAGCGTAGCGAAGGAGTTGAAGATGCAGACGAGTTGTTGGACAAGTCAAAAGGTAAGCAAGAAATAGGGCGTTAGCGGGCTATTTTCTAGCAGGGTAAACGAAATAGGCTGCGACAAAGAGAACGAATTCTTAGCGTATTTCATAGGTCAAGTACTTGGGTAAGCTTTAATTAGGTAAGCCAAAAGGTTAGGTACAAAAGGGCTATTAGCTAGCTTGGGTCTACGGATATGCATCTTTTCACCGGATGCAAGGAATGGAGATACAAGATAAGCATTTCGAGAGAATAAGTTGGGGTATGCGAGGCACACACTTCTTTTCCTTGGTGCGAATTGTTTCAATGCCCGTTGACTTGATCTTTGGCCCGAACTCGGCTGATTGGAGCTGTTCTTGAACCGGTGTTAAGCTTAATCGTTATAATATCGAGATAAGGACCGACCCTTCGTAACATTAGTAGTTACTCACTCGATTTGAGTTAGTTAGAAACCCTATAATGAGCAGATTGGCTCTGTGTTAAGCTAACAATACGAGTAAGTATCACCAGGCGGTTGGTCCGAGTTTTCTACAAGCCGAGTTAAGAACTTTGACAATGCACAACGAGAAAATGCGACTTCAGTCTTTCAATTCCCGACTGTATCGAAATCTGTCAAACAACATTTGTTAAGCATTAATACAAGTGAGGATTGATTGGAGATGTGTTAAGCTTCGCCCTATTGATGAAGAACTCTAACAATTACTCCCTGAATCGCAATGTTGGTGAATCAACGAGCAACAATTCCTATCGGAGCTCTTCTTCAATCGGACCAGAATGTAGTTCAGCTAGCGATCTTTTGAAATTGAATCGGCTATCGAGACCAGTTGAAATGTTAAAAGCATAGCATGAAGCCAGACAACAGAGTTTAGTGAAATTAAAAGAGCGGTGTAACTACAGATCAACGAGACATCGATACCTATTGCCTAGTTGCCTAGAGCCTAACTTGAACACTTCGCGCTTTGACTTAACTTAAACAACAACTACGATCGGATTGTAGCTCCGATTGAAAGAGGCGGAGTTAAGCTTTGAAGGCGGGTAGCCCTATAATAACAGTGGTCCATTCATCGGTACAAGCATAGCGTGTTTGACTGGAAATGTTCTTATCGAAGCGGTAGGTATTGGGATTCTCTAAGTAGGCAATGACCTAGCTAGAGATAGGAATCGATTGAGATTGGCCTTAGCCAAGAGCAGATTTTAAAGAGACCTCTTCGAGCTATCAAAAGCATCATCGATTTGTTTTTGCCTTTGCCTTAGCGTGCCGAGACCTCTTGAGCAGAGTGTGGTAAGCATATCCCGCCCTTGTTGAAATTTCATTAGCTCACGCTTCGCTCCTGCTTTCAATTAATAAGAAAGATTAGCTGTGCTTTTCCAATCTGCTTCCATCAAGCTGTTGAGTCTTTCAATACTAGTTAAGTATCGAATCGACTGTCCCAAGTCCAAGCCTAGAAAGCAGAGCTATTGCGGAACTACGAGATATTCTAATGAGTGCAATTCAATTCAATAAACAAGCAGACGACCTATTAGGAGCTACACTTGAATATGCCTCTGTTTCAAAGGATTCCTACCCGAAGTGAAGCGAGACGGAAGAACAATACTTGCCCACTCGACATCACGAGAACAATTCCCAATGAATAAGATTCCTTCTCTTCAAAAATTGGATGTGAGTTTGTATTCTTGGGGTTCTCCTTTCCTATTTCGCTTTGCTTGCCGCCTATCTGCAGATTGGCAAAGTAAAGTATTTTGGGGAAAGAGCTGATTTTATAATAAATAAAAAATACTAGATCCTATCACAGCTATTCCCCTTTTTGGGAAGAGGTTTCTTATTTAGAAGATATAATAACTAGAGGATCCTTTTTTCAAGTGGTAAATGGCATTAGTGCCTAATTTTGGTGTGATAACTGGATTTTGGATTTCGCTTTAGCTTTTCAATTTCCTCCCCGGAAGCTTTTAAGAATAGAGATTTGCGGATTTCTTTTAGACAAAAACTTACTGGTATTTTGAGTGGGTTCAGTTGCACAATTTGATTGCTACTAAATGTAACCTCACTGATCATAAGGACCAGATGAAATGGTCCCTGGAAGCTAGCGGATAAGCACAAGAGAAAGCTACAGACAGCTATAATAGGCAAGGAAGCTATCACTAGGCTCGGAATTAGATGGTTGTGAAGGAAAAATGGATTCATTTCTATCACTTGCTTATTGAAACTTTATCGCCCAGACTCAAAGTCGAGAGAAAGCTTAAAGGCTTTTTTTCTATTTCCTAAAATCATTATTTCCAAAAAGCCAGAGGAGAGATTCTGTCCATAGACCTCCCCCTGCTTTTTCTCGCTAGAATAAAAAAGTATGTGTATTCCGCGCATGATGCCGAGGGAGGTAACAGGAGCGAGTGATCGAGCCGGGTGAGAGCATTATTGAATTGGTGGCCGTTCCCTTCGTATCTTTGGCTTTATCGGAACAACTATCCTTTCTCGGATGCCGCTTCGTCAACAAACCAGCTTTTGCCTCTTTGCTTTGGGATAGCAGCGTTTTTAGTGCAAGGGATAGGTTTAGGAATAACTCCTCCCTTTGATTCCACTTGATCGATATTTTTCAATTTCTCATATCTCAAAATATTGGATTAGTTGAAGCCTCCCCTCCTTCTTTTTCACTTTCAAGGCAGGGGACAACTTGTCATTACTTAAGAAAAGTACAACCTATTTATTCCATGATCTTTGATCAAACTATTTCGTATAGAAAGAAATGTCTATAGAAATCAAGAGTTTGATTTCGTCCCGTCTACGATAAGATTTCGATTTCATATTTTCGTAAAGGAGATAAGATCAAGTAAAGTTGTCATTTCTGATTTTCTTAAATTCTTCTTTTTCTCTCATGGAGAGTCTGAGTGATGTCGACTTATTCAAAAAGAACGAAACATGGATGGCCCAATGAGAACCACGTTCTAGTCACCTTTATGGGGCGGTGGATCCAGTAACCATATCCGTCTAGTAAATCTTTCTTTTAAGGAAACTACACTCGACTTGAAATACAGAGAATGTAATTATTTTATAAAATGAAAGTTGTAAAGTGATAGTACGAGACTTAACCTTCATATTGAGGTCAAGTACTTCACATCATATTTCTAGTTTCAAAGACATGATATACAACTATTTACCTTGCCTCGCTACGCTCTAAATATCTATTTTCTCTATCGCTTGTCCCTCGCTCGTCATATCGATATCGCTTGTCCTCCTAGTTCCAATCACAACTAGATAATTTATTTAAGCAAGTATTGGTTTAATTAGATTTGTTTAAGCCCGGCTAGCTTCGCTAGTACCCTATTAGCCTTCGGCGATGCCCTTATTTCATTAGATTTCTTTGCCCGGCCTCGCTCACGTGTAACCCTATCCCCGGATAGGAACACCTTCGCTTCCACTAAATCGTAGTAACGTCGTATTGCGATAAAGCTAAAAGCAGAAAGTCCAAACTTCTCGTATCAAGCCTACCTCGTGAACTACCGCAAACGAAGTGGAATGGGAAGTCGAATGATTTGGATTCGAACCTCAGTAGGACCAAAACCCGTAGCAAAGGGAGTGAAAGCTTCTCTTCAATATGTTTTACCACGGTGTTACTTTCCTTCCGAGAAAGGTAGGACTAGACTAGATTAATACTATTTTCCTTTCCCTTAACGGATAAGAAAATAGGATTTTTCTCTGGCTACCCACCGATTCAGCAAAGGATTATTGTCATTGTTCCTATCATTTTCCATTCCAATCCTATCTGCTTGCATTCACTCATGCTTGTAGTTCCTCAAATCCTCTCTTCCCGAAGAGAGTCTTCCTCTACACTCTAGATTGGAAAAGGAAAATACTTGACTTGGGATATAATCCTCTTCCTTTCAAACTTACCCTTCCTTCTCTGTCCACCTACGAACCCATAAACCCGTTCTCATCGAGCAAGGGAGTGATATGGCCATAGATCAAAGTTACTCTTCAAAATAATAAGAAAGAGGATATCCTCATGAGGGAGCATTAAGTTAACCTCTTAGTCCTATGATATCGTGGATTCACCTTTACTCCCTTTTTTGATCGTAGATAGGATCTTTAAATCGACAGGAGGGCTTATTGATTCGTTTCCTTTTACTTAACTTACATTCACCAGAACGATTCTCTTGAAACGAATGGACCGAAGCAAGTGCTATCTATATAGGCAAAGGCTAATCGATGAGACAAAGGGCCTTAGCGAAAAGAATATGGCAATTGAACCTTAGTTGCAGCCTAGTAGGAAGAAGCGGCGCCCTAGCTTTTTGACTTGGTTGAATCTCCGTAGGATTCTACTTTGATTGATATAGAGAGGAAAAGCTTGACACTTGTTTTTAATAAATGAAATTAACAAAATGAGATCCATCTTACAATTCGAACCTAGACTACGGCTACTCATTACTCTCCTCCCATTTCAAGTACATAGGAAGAAGCCACGAAGGGAGGAAAAGAAGACATTAGGTAAGTGAAAAAGACCCTATCCCTTTCCTGTCCCTGACTATATAAATATCTTATTTGATAAGAAAGTGGATACAAACTTCATCTTCATCCCAAAAAGAGAATATCCACCATAGGCATCATATTCGAAGATCAAAGAGTAACGACAACCGCAAGTTCTTCCCGGTGCTTATTTCACACTTCTCTACTAAAGGTGCTTGTCAAGAGTTTCATTAATTGAGTATAGACATTCTTGACTTGAAAACTTTTCTTATGTGGATAGGCATCTTGAGTTTGATTAAGTAATTGCCATGCAGGTTGAGTATAGTGGAAGGCATTAGCAATAACCTGTGGCCTTTGGTTCGTAAGAACAATGTTGATATCAAGAGGTCTCAAATCGTTTGAAGTAAGTTACAACTTATAACTGAAGTCGATAAAGCGAAGGCAAAGCAATGGCATGGTCATGAAAGGCTACGTAAATAAGTACTTCCCTTTCTTTCGTTGCTTGACGGCAGATCGATCTAATCCTCGAGGAAAACTCATCGTAAAGGCTTTTCCGCTCTAGTTGTTGTAGTGGAAAGAAAGACGAAGTGCGGTTCCATGAACAGAGGACAACCCCGCCTCTGGAGCAACTAGTCGAGAAGTATCTACAATCGAGTAATTAGACCGACTACTTTTCCTTTCTATGAAAAAGAAGCTTATGTATGTTCCGATTCGAGGTAGTATAGGCACACACCTTTTCTCGTGAGAATAGCAATAGTCAAGGCAAGGCACTTTATGGTTTGAAGCAGGCACCCAGGGCATGGTACCACAAGCTCAAGACCTTTCGATAGTCTCTCGGCTTCTTTCTCCTCTAGCCGTTGAGAAGCAAGCCTTTGCAGTGCTTTTTCCAGGTAGGCAAGCAAGCCATTGGAGTGCTTCGTAGGCTGTGCTTTATCAAGGCAATCTTCTCTTTCTTTCGCCAATGAAGTTAATATAAGTGTATAGAAAGCCTTCTTTTCACAACCATGCACAAACCAAAGTGCTGCTCAAATGTGAAATCCATGCACCAACAAGTTCCAGTTCATAAGCAATGAAAAAGCAGATGAAAGACACTATACATACCAATAGAATGAGAAATTTAGAATAAAGCTAGGTGACGTCACGGCATTTGAGAACCAATTGCTTCTTTTGCTTTTCACCAACCTTCATGTACAATCTTATTTAGTATTGGAGTACAGCCTATCGTAGGCCCAACAAAGGGAAGACGGAAAGCAAGCATTAATTGAAGAAGCAAGGTCCAAACAAAGTAGTGAAAGATTGACATTGAAAAGCTTCTCGATGTCTATATCTGTCCGATGGACCAAATTCAAAGGAAACGGCTTCTCTACTGCATCAAAAAACCAATCTAAGCCTGAAAAGGAGAGTTGCGGTTAATGATTCCTATAAATTGAGAAAGAAGCATGTTCTTCATGCCCAAAAGCGGATAAAGTAGATGGAACCTGTTCTCTATCCTTCTTTTGTAGTAGATCTTGATAAAGTTTACCCGCTTGTAAGGCTTTTATAGGATTAATCCAATTTGCTTTTTCTCGTTCTATCTCGAGTATCCATTCATTCGATCTTGCTATCCGCTCTCAATTGAATCCCTTCTCTGTTGTCGACGTGTGTGTCCGCATCAGGACCAAAATCACGGTCTAGTACCTCCGCACTCGAATACCTCCTACTTTATTAATTAGGAAGTGAAGTAGGAAGTGTTTCCTATTCAAAGTAAAGTGCCTTTGGTACATTGGTGCATTGGGGATTTCAGTGTAACAGTCGGTTGAGTGAGGGCTCCATCCATAATGTATATAGCTAGCACACAGGATCTCCTTCTGCGAACAAAAGGACAAAAGAGCTGGTCGGCGTTGATTCGCGTTGCTATCATCGGTCTACTCGTGCACATTGCTTACTTTCTCGATCGATGGAATCGGTGATTCGAAAGACCTAACATCCGTAAGGAGTCTCAATCATAGCTCACTCGTTGCCTTACTCTCCCACAAGATCACACTAAATACAATAGGTGCGTGATCTACTAGATTCTTATATAATCAATTTCTCACCTTAGTTGATAGACAAGAACCACCATCCCATAACAAAAAAGGGGGCACGATAAACAAAGGAAGCAAATACATTCTACCTATGTATGGATGTCTTTCTGAGGGGAAAGCTCAGGCATCGTATTCGCTGGCGAGCTAACAGAGTAAAAATCGAGTAAGTAAGCTACAAATAACTAAAAGCTTCTCGATTAGGAATCATCCTTGGAAAAATCCAGGACAAGCAAATAAAATAGAAACTATACCACATCTCCTTTTTTTGACCATGTCCAGACTACCTCAATGTCTCTTTTCGTAAATCTGGTCAAAAGTCTGCGTGACTCAAACAGATTGGAAGAAAGGTTTAATATTCTGAATGCGGGTAAATGAGAATCAACTTGAATGAGTACACAAGAAAATTAGGGCAATCTATATATAGGTTTTTTCTTCTCAGAATAGTGTAGTTTCCAAAATTCCATTATCAAATGCAAGTTTTCATATATATAGTGTCATGTCTTCTCTTGTGAAAGGTAAAGAGTCCACCAAAGTAGTGAGTGAGGAAGTTCGTAGTGACCGATTGATTGTGGTATTTTGAAGCGAATATGAGGTTCAGAAGTTTAGCTTGAGTTTGTCGATAACACGTTGATGGTACAGAAAGAGTGAAAGTGAAAGCTTAACATTGATCAGACGAGGACCTATACGCCGCCTGTATTCCATAGGTATAAGATAAATATGAAGAACTTGAATCCTTCTTAGGTGATGTGAGGTTGTGTCCCGATCTTTCGATGAGAGCGATAACTATCGATTTGTGGAACCGACTTTGACGATCCGACTACAACGTACGACGACGATGCGCCTTAGCAATCGCTAAACCAACTCCGGAGTGTTATTGATCTTGCCGTGGGCACGATCAACCTGAACACGAGGTTCAATTCCTGCAAACAACCGAAGAACAAGCAAGAACAATGGTGAAAGCAATCTGAAATTGCGAATAAGAATTTGAAGGACAAAATAAGTTGGGGTTCTATTGAAGGTCTTGACAAGGTGGCTGTCCAGCACAACTTGAAGACACGAAGTTTGCACTTGGCTAAACTAATCAAACAAAACCCAAAACCCTAGATGGGGTTGCGGCTGGTTATTTATGAGATAACAAGAGAAGTTGGTCGTTCAAAACCCTAGGAAACCAAATACAATTCGATTACAAGGCCCAAGGCCCACTCTGACTCGGACTGGAAAAGTGACGTGACTTGTTTTGCAGTTTCCGGACAGCTCAGAAGGAATTTGAAGGTGAGACTGGATCCATTGGAAAGAGGGCGACGAAAGCTTTCAATCAAGTACTCATGTGCCCCGAACACCCTTCTGGATCAAAAGTTATGGCTGTTTTAAGTTGGTGCTGTCTCAGGAGGCCGAATTGGATTCCAGAACGTGATGGATTTGATCTCTCTCTCTTCTTGGCCCGTGGATGATGTGTTGGAGTAGGCACAACCAAATGTGGTCATATCCGTAGTAGTGATGTCCTCATCATCCTCCCTTTCTTGAATTTGAGTCGTCCTCGACTCATGCTCAGCTTTTAGCTTGACCTCAACAAAAAGTATTCTCATGTTCAGATCATCCTCCACAAAGCTCAATATTTCTTTCCAGCATTGACGAATACTAATAACAGGGATACCCCAACAGCCCGAAGCGACGAGCCAGCGGCCTCAAGCATATCTCCAGCCCAACAGGCCGCGCCCGGCCCGCCACCGACCGAATCGCCTGCGAGACCGCACAAGACATCCGCTCCCGACCGGCCAGGGGAAGCGAATCCGACCAGACAGCGCTCCCGACCCCCTCTTGGCGGGGCGGGATCTCCCGACTCCGACCGGACAGCGCTCCCGACCCTCTTGGCGGGGCGGGATCCCCCGACTCCAACCGAACCAAGGTGGCGGACGCCGAGGGCCGCGTGTCAGGTCCTCATCGGCCTACCGCCACGTACCCCCCGAATGAGGTCAATCAGAGTGACTATACAAGGGCAGGTGGCTCCTTCCCAAGAAGATCTGGTGACTGCAGAAGACAAAGCTTCCAGCCCCATCAACCAGTCACGTACAGTACGAGCGCACGCTCCCTCCCGAGGCAGCACCAACGTCACGCACCGCGACGTCAGCATTCGCAAGGGTCACAGAGGGCAAGTACGCTATTTCCCGGGGAATACCTAACCTCCCTGACCACCAAGGCTACCAACCCAGCATGGGCAAGACGGGTGGCGACCAGTCCACAGGACGAAGGACCGGAGCTCCTAACATAGGTCACCTCGCTCTTCCTCCCAACTCTCGATGTAACCTGCCCCTTCCTTCTGTATAAAAGGAGGCAGGACTAAACGATTAAAAAGGAGGACACATAAGAACACGAGGAGACTAAGTCATTTAGGGGCCTCGTCTGTAAAAACATAGTGCAAAAAGCAATACAATACGCCATCCGAATCGGAGTAGGGACTTTCACCAACCAAGATACATCTTGGACTCACGAGTCTAACCATTCGAGGAGTGGAACGCGCGACCCCTAGACTTACAAATTTACTTGCCGCGCAAAACGCCGGCGGTTGGCGCGCTGTAGGGGCTTCGCGCGTCTTCGTCACCATCTCCGATTCCGTTTATCTCACGATGGCATCCACCCACCGCGACGGCATGATCGCACTGGGAACCGGATCCGCTCGCTCCTCGACGCCCGTCACCCCGACGGGAGGGCTCACGCTTCGCTTCGCGCCTCCGGAGGACAGCGCTCACGATAGCTTGTGTGTCCTCTCCGCGACTCCGCTTAAGCTCCGGTTTGGGCGCCCTGCGCAGCCCCGGCGGAACCCGAGGAGTGCTCCGCCACGGTCGGGCGAAACTCCAGAGGCCCGGCGGTGACCATGTCACCCCGTAGGCTCGCGATCGTGGCGATGGTGGTTACTGCCGCCTCCATCCACGAGCCGGAAGACTCTTCCGCCATGACTCCAGCTCCGACACGAGTACCGCTCGCAGCGGCACTCGCGAGTGCAACATGGCGGGCACCGCCGATTGCCGTGGCCCTCGCGGCCGCTGGCCTCCGTCGGCGCGACTTAGGCGCAGGAGGAGGAGTACCAGCGTGAAGCGTCTTGAACGCGCTGCAGACCGCCGCGCCGAGCTCCAACAACGGCACAAAGAGTTGGAGGAACGAAGCGAAGCTCGACCGCCCAGGCCAACCTGGAGCAAGAGGGGCTCGAGGCCCCGCATGTGCCTAGCGACACAGCGACGCTGGCGTCGAGCACACCCCAAAGAAAGCGGAAGGGTCCGACGGTCCTCACTTCTTCCCCACGCTACCAAAGCGGCCGCGCCGCAATGCCGCCGAGGCCTCCCGAGCCGACCGACCCGAGGCCAAGGCCACTTACCAAAACCTCCGGAGTGGTAGAGCACGCGGCCGCAGCAGACATGCACGCCCGCTCCTATCGCCCGAGCCACCTCGCCACCGGGCCCGCATCGCCGACGGCCGGTTGGGTCCGGTGACAAGCGCCGCCGCACCGCGAGCCACACCAGCCTCGCGCGCCCGCGCGCCAACGCCTCGGTGATGTTTACGACATTCGCGCTACCCTTGAGGCGCCAAGAAAGATGGCGGTCGAGGCCGCCCACTCACGGGTTGCGGGCGGCGGGCACCACCACCGCAGCCCGAGCCCCGACGGTCCTAGACCACGAGCGTTCTGCCAGGCGATCCGCCAGGCGGACTTCCCTGCCAGATTCCGGGCGCCTACCAACATTGCCAAATACACCGGGGCCACAAACCTGTGTGTCCGCTCAAGATTACCGGCTCGCATGCCGGGCGGGAGGAGCAACGGATGACCTCTTCATCATCCAATACCTTCCCATCTACCTCGCAGACTCGGCCCGAGCCTGGCTCGAGTACTTGCCGGCCAAAACCGTCAGGAACTGGACCGACTTGAAGGCCCTCTTCGTCGGCAACTTCCAGGGCACTTACAAGCGCCACGAAACTCCTGAGACTCAAGGGTCAGAAAGCAGCCTGTGGAAACCCTCCAGGACTACATCCGGCGGTTTTCCCGCCAGTGCAACGAGCTCCCCGACATCTCCGACGCCGATGTCGTGGGAGCATTCATCTACGGCACCTCCTGCAAGGCCTTGGTATACAAACTAGGCTGTCTCAAGCCCAGAACTACCAAGGAGCTCCTCGATATCGCCACCAACCACGCCTCCGGCGAGGAGGCTGTGGGGGCCATCTTCGAGGGAGGAAAGGCCCAGCCACAACCCCACGTCCGCATCGGGTCCCCTTCTGACCGCTCCGACAAACGGAAGCGCACGGGATGCAGATCCGCGAGACCTGCGGTCGCCACCGCCGACCGCCTCGCCTTAGCAAAGAGTGCGACCGACCGTCGCGCCCACCACTTCGAAGTTGATGGACGGCCCGCGCCCAAACCACGGGTTCTCCGTCACACAAGTACCGGATCGCGAGGTCTCGAGGCGTTACCTCTCCGGCCCCAAAGAACGCCGCGTGGCAAGGGAAGAAGCTCACGCGCCCGCGGTCGCAGAGAAAAAGGCAGACGACGAGTTCCCTAAACCCAACGGCTGCCTCATGATCTTTGGAGGACCGGCCTGCTATGCCGACAAGCGCCGACTCAAGCTCGCTTATCGCTAGGTCCATACCGTCGCGCCATCGCGCCCCCAATACCTCGTGGTCGGAGTTCCCGATCACCTTTGATCGGACCGACCACCCCGACCACGTTCCACAGCCGGGGAGATACCCCGTGGTCGGCCCGTCGTGGGGAAGAAGCGCTTTCAAAGGTGCTTATGGACGGAGGGCGGCCTCAACATCCCTACGCCGAGACGCCGACGCTATGGGGATCCCGCGCCAACCCTCCGACCCGAAGAAGGCGCCTTCCATGGCGTCATTCCCGCCAAAGAGCCCATCCACTCGGGCAGATCGACCGCCTGTTACCTTCGGGAACAGGAAACTTCCGACCGAAACCCTCGCTTTGAGGTCGTGGATTTCCCGGTTCTTACCATGCCATCTGGGAAGGCCATGTTACGCCAAGTTCATGGCGGTCCCGCCACGCCTACCTCAAGTCGAAGATGCGGGGCCACGGGAGTCATCACCGTGGCATCGCTTTTCCAGCTTGCCTACAATCGCGAAGCGCAGCAGTTGTGAGCTTGCCTCGGCGATCATCGCGTCTATCGAGCTCGACAACCTCGGGAGGGAAGTTTCAATCCGCCCCGAGTCCAAAGAAGTCGGGCGGATCCTTCAAGTCCGCCGAGGACACGGCGAGGTCGCGGTCGATCCTCGTGATCCGACCAAGACCGTGCGGATCGGAGCCACGCCCCGCCAAATAGGAAAGCGCCGCCGACTCCTCCGCACCAACAAAGACGCTTCGCATGGAGGTCCTCCGACATGCCGGAATCCCAAGGGAAGTCGCCGAGCACTCCTTGAGCATCCGACTGTGCTCAAAGCCGGTCGCCCAACGCCGCGCCGCTCGACGAGGAGAAGCGCAGATCATAGGGGAGAGATCGCCAAACTTCCGCTGCGGGGTTCGTGAAAGAGGTGCGCCACCCCGAGTGGCTAGCCAACCTCGCACTTGTAAAAAGAAAATGGGCAATGGAGGATGTGCGTTGACTATACGAGTCTCAACAAAGCATGTCCCAAGGATCCGCCTTTGCCCCGCATCGACCAAGTCATCGACTCCACCGCAGGGTGCGAGTCCCTCTCTTTTCTGGATGCCTACTCGGGCTACCACCATATTGCGCTAAGGGAGTCCGACCAGCTCGCGACTTCCTTCATCACCCCGCTCGCTCATTCTCGCTACGCTACGATGCCGCTCGCCTAAAGAACGCGGGCGCTACATACCACCGATGTATGCAAACGCGTGCTTCAATAACCGATCGGCCGTAACGCTGAGGTGTACGTCGACGATATTGTCGAAACCAAGAAGGCCGACGACCTTGTCCCCGACTGAAGAGACCTTGCGAACCTTCGACGATTCCGCATAAAGCTCAATCTCGAAATGCGCTGGGTCCCCAAAGGAAGCTCCTTGGCTTCATTGTCTCCGAGCGAGGCATCGAGGCCAACCAGGAGAAGATATTAGCAATCGCAAGGATGGGCCCAATCAGCAACCTCAAGGAGGTCCGGCCCTATCGTACTGGAAGTCCCATGCTTTTCGTTTTTCTTCTCGTGCGTTAGGATTGAAACCTAAACTAATTAAGCTACTATCTCTCGAGAATGGTATCCATTCATTTCTGCCTGTCCATAAGCATATATAGGATGAAGTCTAAACGAATGTGCCACTCCCATTACGGTTAAGACATTTGAGAATATTAGCATTGGGCACTCTAACTCAAGGAAGAAGCCAAGCCACCCAATAGCTCGAACTCGGACTATCTACGAAAAAGATGGCATTCTCCCTTAATCGCTTTGTTTTGAGAAGTGGGAGGTAGTTTTGTCAAGCTCGTTAAACGCAACGATACCAAGGCTAGGAAGATTTTCCAGACAGCCAACAAAGTGGGATATTCTTTGGAAGAAAGCCTGTATTGTTTGGCAAGATCTTTAGGTCGGTCTCAACACGCTGGCATCTTCTATTCTCGACTCATTGGGGATATTATGCCTTTTGCTTGTTAGAAGTAGACCGATGATACGGACTAAAGTAAGTCGATCTCAAAATATTTCATCATACTCACCTGAAAGAACAAGCAAGGGATGTGCGCATGTTGGTAGTAGAAGGAAGCGGAGATGGAGGCAGCTAGGCATCGCTTGAGTTCAAGATTGAGACCAACTTCAGCCACTATTGCTAGGACGGGCTTACTTAGGCGAGAACAGAGATTCTTTTCTCTCGCTATGCTACTTTCCTCTTTCTTCCCTAAGGGCATTCCTTTCTGAACATAGAGCCAAACAGTCTTGCCCGGAACTCTATCCCCGATTCCTTCCCTTCTTGAAGAAAACGATACCGAGAACACCATCCAGCAATAGCATTTGAAAAAGGAAAATACCATTTGCGCTTTAAAATATTCTATTGCTATTTGGGAGAACACAGCTTCAAAGCTTATCGCCCGCCATGCTACTCTGCTTTGGTTGAAGTACCTTTTAACACCGCTGATTCCATCTTTATATCGCTCGAGCTAGCCCCATGAATTCTTGGTAGAGCGCCGCTCTTGTTCGATTTCTTTCTTTGATCGAGCGCAATGAGAAGCAAGTCCGCGAACCTTGTGCTAAAATTCCTTCTTTCTTTCTCACCAAGCGCCATTGGTTGATCCAGCTCCTAATGCTACAACAAGGACCAATAAGCTAGTCCTCGCTTGTGCGCCTATTGTCGGGCATCATACCTACTTGGAAGCATAGCGCGAAGGACGAGATTTAAAGGATGTCGCTGAAACTGGTCATAATACTCCCTACGCCTTGACTACAGGAGAGTGAGAAAAGACCATTGCTCTTAGGTTACTTTGCTCGTGGTCGTGGTGCTTCAGAGCGATTACTTGTGGCAAGCGGAAAGTAAGTACGGCTTTCGATAGCTAATACAAGTTGGGATGACCAGCGACGTCAAGAGGGACAAAGCAAAACTCACTATAAGCTCCTTAAAACGAGCTAGAACCACGCCAATCGAATTCAAGGAATGCTACCTGCCTAAAAGGGAAAAACGCTTAGCTTAGTATAGCTCATTTTTGCGTTAAGCTCATAAGAAGAGATAGGGTCTTTATATCGACCAAGAACAGAGACTAGAGCCGACTTGGAAAGAGCAGAGGCAGTTTCAATTGTAGTGGCAGGACAAAGAGAGTAGCCGACAGAAACAAGTCAAGAGCTAAGAATAAAAGAAAGAAGCAAAGACTCATTCATATAATATTCCCTACTGTCTTGTTGTAGCGGGTTGGCTTGCTAACCGACAGGAAGGTGACGAGTGCGGGTCCTATTCGGGAGAGTTTCAAGGGAAAGGACAAAGATAGAGGGAAAGAGACTAAGGGAAAGGCCGCACTAAACTTAAAGGGCAAGAGTTGCCGTTTTGATTCAAAATACGAGGCTATGGATATAGTGACGTCAGTCCGAAGCAAGGAAAGACGGGCTAATCGCTCAATCAATACGCACTGAGCATGGTAACCAAAGCGAGAGGCTATAGACGATAGACCTAAGGGGCTAGTGACCGAGACGAGAGGGAAGAGGAATCACACCATTGATTAGTAATAATTCAAAAATAGCAAACGGACTCAAAGAATCGGAAAGTAAGTACAAGAAGCCACCCATAACTCAACTTTTCAAACCTTTGTTGCTTTGTTACCGGTGACTTGCTTTCTCCACTTCACTACTAAAGCCAATGACCTTATTTATAGCTTTCTTTCCGATTCCTAAGCCAATACTCCTATTCTTCTTATGGTTGCTAATAAGACAACTTATATACTCGCTTACTCCTACTCCTCTTGTATTAGCTTCCGTCTCTATATATCTATTTTAGTCTCTTACCCATTCCTTGACCTTCTCTTCCTCTTCTTCCGCTTATTAACTTGTCTTTTCGCTTTGTCACCTCGTATTCGAATAGGAATCGCAAGCAGGTACAACCACCTCAAAAATCGAACTTCCTCCTTACCTTACTTACCTTAGTGTCTTTTACCTAACCTACTCGTCACGAGCTTTTTTTATCTTGGTTATTGGCTTTTTACTCAAGTTAGAGCTTTTCTTTCTGGCTTTTTCACTCGAGTTGTTTAATTGTTCGCTTGGCTTTAGCTCATTTTTTGTCCATTTCTTCTCTTTACAGATCCTCAAGTAGGAAGAAGAATGGCAATGAAAATAATAGCAATAGTCGCCTCGTGAGGTGTAGGTGCCGTGAAAGAATAGCTTATGGGGCTGAGTCAAAGGAGCTTTCATAGACATAGAAATCATAATAGAAAGAGCAGGCCTGCGAGCAAAGTGAGTGCCTTTTGTATGTTAAGTAGCCTGTCAAACCATAGGCGCCTTACCGCCTCTTTCTTTTTGAATTAGAAAGAAGGGATGGGGATGAAAGACAAAGAAAGAGATCGGGGGCTTTATTTATGATCGGAGAAAAGGAAGGGGCGTGGTTGATGTGTCATGGGAACCCGAGGAAGGGGAGACGACCGCCTCATTCACATCTGAAATCGCCAACATGAACACAAACGAAATCGTCGATTTCAGATAGAAAGAAAAGGAACCACTTCTATTCTCTTTCTCGTATATGAAGAATTGCTTTTGGTCCCTTTCGTCCAGTGGTTAGACATCGTCTTTTCATGTCGAAGACACGGGTTCGATTCCGTAAGGGATAGGTACTTATTCCCGGCCGGGCGGTATCATTCTTTGAGTGATCGCCGCTATCCGCTTGAAAAGGTGGTCAGGGGAGCTTCTCTCTCCCAGCAAGCAAGACGAGATGAGATCACCACTTCTCAAGAATGGACTTTCTTGAATTCTTCCTTAGCCTTAGATGTCCTTCCTATCATAGATTTTCAAACAGAGACAAAGAATTTCCATGCATGCGTTCTTTCTCTCCTCCTCACCACACATCTTTTCGCTCGCTTCCCATTTTTTTCTCTATGGAACCCTCTCCTTAATGAACGTAGATTGATGGAGATGGCTTTTGTACCGGCCAATCTTTATATCCTTTGTGGCATAGTTTTGTAAAAGATCGACAGTGATCTGTCCTTTCTCCTCTGCCGTGGTTCATGCATTCTTCCTTTTGGAAAGCGGATAGGATCGGGTGAATTAGAGAATAGACAGACGTCTGCTGGCATTTCAGCCTTTCTTCTCCTTTCGTGGCCTATCCGAAAGAGAATCCAGACCTCTTGGTCCTAAATATCGAATAGGATGAACAAACCGGCAAACAATTGCGGTTGCACACCTCGATCGCAGCAATGAACTCAGCCTCTGTTGTAGACAATGCAACACATTTCGCAACTTGACCGCCATGACACAGCTCCCCTTCATAAGTGATCAAGTACCCTAAAGTGGACTTCTGTTATCAACATCTCCGCCATATCCGTGATCTGTATCCAACCAACACAGCTTTCCATTACCAAAGCAAAGCTTCGCTCAACTCCCACGGAGGTATCTCATGATCCACTTCACCGCTTCCCAATGCGGTCTTCCAGATTTGACATGAACCTACTTATCAGATCGACTCATGAGCAATATCGGTCAGCCACAAACTTTGCGCTTGTGGATGGAATCCGGTTAGGAATCATTCACCAAGAATTGCTTACAATAGAAGATAAGGGCTTTTATTCCATTTAATACTTTACAACATGTCCATGCAAAGGTTTCAAGAAAGATTCATTATCACCACCTTTTCGTGTCTTTCATGGTACCACACTTCGCACTTCGTAAAATCGTATAAAAATCAAGCAAGAAAACGGATCGCGTCTGTTGCTTGTTCTTTCGCGCTAGTGCGCTAATCCGTAGCTTGCTTCTCTTCTATCTTGGAAAAGTGAGGATTTCTATCCGATCCAAGGGAAGGAAGAGAGGTGGAAAGTGTTGCTGTGTCAAATCGAGATTGTGTGGGTGTTCAGTCTACGCTCATGTTCGACGCCATCGAAAATCATGCATTGATGGATGCCCGCATTGAGAAGGAAGGACGCTCGAGGCGAAAGGCCATGGGGAGAGAGAGCGTCAGGATCCATGGATCTCCGATCGGAAATCGATCCAAGCTCCGTGGCTAGTCTGCGCTCTTTGGACTTTTCAAACTTAGCGAATCAAACATCCGAGTAGCTAAAGGAAGGAAAGTCAACCAAGACCCGTTAGTAGCGGCGAGCAAGAGCGGAACAAGGGTTTAAAAAAAGAAACCAAACGGTTTCATTCGATTTGTTGTGAATTGATGATGGAAAAACCAGACAGCGAAGCGAGGGTCGTGTTGCCGTAGCGCCCTACAGAGTTGTACAAAGTCAAGAACCGCTTTGGGGCGCAAGCATAGGCTACACAGATCGATGATTTGGGTGGCGCGAAGTGAATGGTTTTCTAAAAAGATTGGAAGATCCGCCAAAGAAGGTGATAGCCTGTTCATTCATTCCCATGGTTCGATCCTTCCCAAGAAATGCGGCGTGTTCGAATGATGATCGCTTTTACGAGAAAGGGGACCACCTCTAAGCCTAAGTATTCCTCAATGACCAATAGCGCATAAGTACCACGAGGAAAGGTGAAAAGAGCCCCAATCGGGAGTGCAATAGAGAACCCGAGATCCAATGCGAATAATCGATCGAAGGAGCGGAGCGTGGGCGCACTCACTCTAACGGCGTACCTTTCGCATGATGGGTCAGCGAGAAATGGGAACAACGGCTTAAGCCATTAGGTGTAGGCACTTTCCAGAGGTGGAAGATTTACGCTCTTCCTATTTGACCAAACCGATCGATCTAGCCATGAGCAGGTTGAAGAGAGCTCTAACAGCCTTGAGGACCGAACCCACATATGTGGCAAAATACGGGATGACTTGTGGCTGGGGTGAAAGGCCAACCAAGATCGGATATAGCTGGTTTTCCACGAAATCTATTTCAAGAGAGCGTATGATGTCGATGTCCCGAGGTAGAGCACTCAATGGGCTAGGGTGGCCCCATTTCGCTTTACCAACCCTGTGGAAACTCAATACAAAGCCGTCATCCTTAGTACGACAGATCGATTGGGTGCTAAGATCCAAAGTCGAGAGGAAACACCCGGATCAGACGCTTAAGGTCCCTAAGCAATCACTTAGTGGAAAAGGAAGTGATCGAGCGATGACAACAGGAGGTGGGCTTGAAAGCAGCCATCCTTGAAGAAAGCGTAATAGCTCATGGTCTAGCTCCATGGCACCGAAAATGTCTCATGGCTCAAGTGATTCACCGGCTGACGAGACCTTGAAAGCCGCTTTTCAAGTGTCGATGGCGGGACGCTCGGTCAATCGGGAAGGTTTTGGTGACAAGACACGAGATATCGAAGTGAGAATGCCGACATGAGTAACGAAATCCGTGAAAAACACGATCGCGCCGGTGGAAGGCTTTTCGCTCACCAATCTACGCAGAGTGAATCGGTCCCTAAGGAACCCCGAAAGGGCCGCCGTCCGATGGGTACACGAAGTGACGGTTGCTTTGACTATTGAACCATGCCCGGATCGTCTGAGCGAATGGATGATCGGCCGAGGGCTGCCCCTCTTCCCTCGCCTCCTTTCCTTAATATTCACCGCCGAGTCATCAAAGCCGTCAACTAATTCAGAGGGCTCGGTGGCCCGGTCGCCCTACGCCATCGGGCGCTTCCAAAGGCGGCTCGCCTTTGGCGACCGACAAACGGAGGGATAAAACCTGTAGTTTTGAAGCAAGGGATGAGCGCGAAGTCTGTTGCGCTTCCGTACACGCCAAGATACGCTTTCTTGCTCCATCGAGCGTTAGTACAATAACACGAGCCGTTTTCTTTGCCGGGCGGATATGGATTTTCTCTAAAGGCAAAGACTGCGGCGGGCGAACACTGCCTAGCGCTAACATGCCGGCTCGCTCCGCGCACTTGGCCGACACCTTTCAAGCACTTTCACGTGTGAACCAAAGTCGCCTTGTCGAACTCCTTCCTTTCTCATTTCAGTCCTCGCCTTTTTCATCTTCCGTAGGGGCCTTTAGTCTTTTGATTAGAGTAGAGGTCGCGAGAGAGCAGAGTGTACCACCCGCCATAGTCGCGAGGAAGTCGGTCGCGATCGCTGTCATAGTCAACGACGCTTGAAACTTCCAGAAAAAACTTCAATTGGGAGGGCGATCCTCGGTGAACTGACTGCACCCTAAATCGACACAGGTGAACAAGTAGAGTATACTAGGTGCGCCGAGAGAACCATGTCGAAGGAACTCGCAAAATGACCCCGTAACCGGGAGAAGGGTGCTCTCCTATCTTTTGATTAGGAAAGCGGCACATACCGAGGGTAGCGATCGCTTATTAAAACACAGACTCGCTAAGTGGTAACACGATGTATAGAGTCCGACACTGCCTCTTTGGAAGGTCGAAGGAGAAGTGTGATAAGCTTTGAATGGAAGCCCGTAAACGGCGATAGAATCTAATCGTCCTAAGGTAGCGAAATTCCTTGTCGCATAAGTAGTGACCGCACGAATGGTGTAACGATCGCCTCATTGTCTCGACATGGACCCGTGAAATTGAATTCTCCGTGAAGATGCGGAGTACCAACGGCTAGACGGTAAGACCCGTGCACCTTGACTTTAGCTTCGCAGCGACAACCTTGATCGAATGTGTAGGATAGGTGGGAGGTGGTGACACACAACGACAAATCTGAAAGACCACTCTTTCGCCTAAGGATGCCTAACCGCCGCACCGATCATTCGGGGGCGGACATCGCGAGGTGGGTAGTTTATCCGGGCGGATGCCTCCTAAAGAGTAACGGAGGTGTGCGAAGGTAGGCTCAAGCGCTGATTCCGCTCGTGAGCGTAATGGTATAAGCTCGCTCGACCGTGAGACCGACCGGTCGAACAGACGAAAGTCGACCATAGTGATCCGGAGTCCCGTGGAAGGGCCTCGCCAACGAATCAAAGGTACGCCGGGATAACAGCCGATGACTCCTAAGAGCTCTTATCGACAGAGTCGCTTGGCACCTCGATGTCGACTCATCACATCCACAGGGTTGAAGAAGGTCCCAAGGGTTCGGTTGTTCGCCGATGAAAGTGGTACGTGAGTTGGGTTTAGAACGCCGTGAGACAGTTCGGTTCCTATCTACCGCTGGTGTTAAAGGAGAATCGCGAGGAGCCAACCCTAGTACGAGAGGATGGGTGGGGTCAACCTATGGTGTACTGGTTGTTATGCCAATAGTGCCGGGCAGCTAAGTTGGTATGGAAGAACTGCCACACATGAGAAATCCTTCTCTATACAAGTTCTCGTGACGAGGTTTTTGAACAAAACTCGATAGGCGAGAGGTGTAAGCACCGCGAGGTGTGAAGCGATCTCAGACTAAACGAATGGAACTTTCCTCGAGAAAAGGTAAGTATATAAACATTATGAGCTAATAGGCTCAAATAAGAGAAAGAAATAACTATGTTGTTTAGCAACTATCCTCGTGGTCGTTATTCAGTGCTATTTCTTCGCTCGGTTCTTATGTACTACAGTTTCATGCTCATATTGGAACTACTGTTATAAGTATATTCCTGCTCATAATATGTGTACTTCATCTAATCTCATGGATAATATTGATAAATTATTGAAGATCTATTATAGCAAAATCGAAAATAACCCCGAGAAAAATTATGAGGTATCTCATACTAATGTCAAGATATCATAATCTGTATTTAACATGTTACATAGAAATAAAATAAATATACATGATGAGATGTTAAGTAATAAGGATAAGGAGAAAGAATTATATAAATTGGAAGTTGAG
Organism: Otatea glauca; assembly: GCA_036346275.1. Lineage (NCBI taxonomy): Eukaryota > Viridiplantae > Streptophyta > Magnoliopsida > Poales > Poaceae > Otatea > Otatea glauca. Next base: position 21,456,482 of record CM070726.1, read on the forward strand.
ATTGAAAATATGACTACTCAATATGAGGATTTGCGTAATATATTTTGGATAATTCCAGATTTCATTAAAATTATTACGCCTAAGATATGCCTAGCGCTAAGGAATATCTTATAAAGAATTTGAAAATACTGGGTAAGGAAGAGTTACATGGTATTGAGATGTTTGATATGTATACATTGGAAGTAATAATTTTTATACATTGGGATATTTGTTTAATAGTACGGATAATAGCACCAAATTGCTCGTATCAACTCGATAGAACATCTTAACACGAATGTGAAAACACAAATTCGATTATTCACTAACGAAGAAATAATCCCGAGAGGGGTGAAAATCAAAATGATGATAATAAGAAGGTAAAAGATATTTATGCCATTGGTATTTTATTGATGGAATTTCTAATTGAAAGAAAAATGATTGTTCTATCGGCTGATTTAAGCTTTTCTCAACTGTTTGTTAATAAAAAGAAGAAAGGCAAGTATTATATACCTAAATCATTGTATGCTACATGTAATTTTGATTTACGACTCTTACCGGTCAAGTTCAATCTACCTATGGTGTGTCCAATTGTCGAATGGACATCCGCAAATAATATATGAGATGATGTTGTTAAAGCTAAATCATTCTCATTATCGGATTTGCGTGGTGGTTATTTAAATAAACCCATGGGTGATATTTATCATCGCTATAAATTATTATCATCTCGGGATACATCACATTTTCACATTGTGTTAGAAACTCACTACAAAGAATTGTGCAAACATATGAACGCTGCATAAAGCGCAGCTTTTGAAATAAACACTCTTTTTCTCGATTATATAGAATTCAATTACGAGAAATTAGTGGAACATAAATTACTTATGCCTAAATTTTTGGCATCATTAAATATACCAAACGCAATCAACGTATTGAGGGTAACATTTTATGAGGTGATATAGATTGTAAATATACGGAATTACAGAGTGAGTTTTTAAGTCGTGTTCAACAAGCTCGTTATGAAAGCTTCATAATCGATTTGGCGAAGCTTCACAGAGGATATCAATTTATCTACCAACCTTCCGGATTTCAGTGGTAGGATATACCGCCGAATATTACATTTCCATGAGCGTTATTTAGCAAGAAGTCTTATAATATTTGCTAAAAATACAAAAGGGATATAGTAAAACCTCTAACTTATTCATCTTCTAAAGAGTTGTTGGGTCACTATTTCTTAATATATGCAGCAGTTAGACTTTTCATTATAAGTTCTCTAGATATAATGAGGGTTGTAAATATATGGTTGAAGTTTTATTACCTCGTATATATAATAATCGCGATAATGATTATATTAAAGTATTAAATAATACTGATATTCATATAGATGAATTATTAATGGAAGCTATTAAAGCGAGAGAACCCTTTCAATTCATATGTAAGTGTGTATGTCTCCTTAGAGCACAAGATAGTAGTGATATATTACTTGGATTACCTATCACACAAGATGCATCCGCAAGTGCTTATCAGATTATGAGTTACTTATTGTTAGATAGAGAATTAGCTTATATGTCAAATCTCACAAGATTAGTAAAAGTTTTCAATGATAATGAAAATAAATATGAAATAAATGAAGGTGAATATGCTATAGTAGATATTTATGAGTCTATTCTTGAATGTTTGAAGTTATATTTCTCGGAAAGAAAACCTCAATATTATGATATAATATGTAAAGCATTTGATCGTACTTTAATTAAAAAATTCTTTATGCCGTTGATATATGGTAAATCTTTGATAAGCATGGCAAATGACATTTTTATACATTTTTAGGGCGTTTTAGGAAAAAAAGATACCTATACTTTAGCTCAATTTATCATGGATTTCTTTGTAGAACATTATCGAAATATAATAAACTTAATGGATTTGATAAGTAATGTGGCTTGGGTATTATCATCAATTGATAAACTGTTTACTTTAGCATTCTGAATTAACAACCATACAGATTATATGAAATGGAAAACGTAAGTATATGGGTATACGATCGTCACAATAAAAAAAGACGTCAAGTAAGTCTACAAATTCCTACTAATGTTAGAGATAAAAGGAAAACTAAGGTTTCTACCTTTGCCAACTTCATTCATCAGAAAGATGCCAATATAGCTATGTCTATGATTAATTATATGAATGAAATAGGAGCTCCATTATACACAGTACACGAGAATTTCATAACAACTTCATATTACGCTAATACTTTAGCATCTCATTATATAAAGTAGTTTACTCAATATCACCCTATATATTACATTAACCGTTTTTATAGTACGTAATCTGTGGAGTGACGATAAAATCAATATTGAGGAACCTATTCCGTTAGATATACTATCTAAAAAGTGAGATGAGATAAAACCTAAAAATTGAACCAAAGTTAAGAAAAGAATTTGGGATAAAAAGGTGAAATTAATTGTTAATTGTTACAATACATATGTTATATCAATTTGCAGTGACAATGCATTTAAGAATTTAGATAATTTTAATAATAATTGGTATAATTACCAACACTTTTTGGAGTCGAATTATGATAATTCATTATTTAAATTCCATTATAGTTTGCATTTATGATGATGATGATGATGATAAATAAAGTGTATTTCTTTTGGAGTTACTTACTGAAATTGATTGCTATGGATTATTATCGTGATCCCTATCCAGGATTGAGAATCGCCAAATCCTTATTTAAGGAGCCCTACATAAGATGTAATTCATGTGATATCATAGTGTTAGCCGTTATGCGACTAGTAATAATGTACGCTTACACTACAAAGTCTGAATATGGTAAGTTTACCATATCTTATAGCATGAAGAGTAATAGCGGTGATGTATCCTTTACTATAATGAAAGCTATCACCTTTTAGAGAGGGTGGTATTGATTTACCGATCGAGATATGATTTCACAAATAGTGAGAGCTAAAGGTGAAGAATACGATGAATCGAACTAACCGGCATTTATCTTGAATCTATCTTTCGAAATGTTGATTCTACATTACCCCTGCCCCTATATCCAATGAGGAGGTTCTAAGCAAGATCTTGGAATGCATCAACCGCAAGGTTGAATCCGTAGATGCTAGGGAAGTTCGAAAAACCGGAAATCGTCCAACTCGATCTCGTAATATTATTACTGCACTCAAAACGAGTTGTAAAGAAAGGGAACCATTCATTGTAGTCGATATAGAGACATTATTAGTAGACGAAGATACATTAGATCAAGTGCATGTAGCCGATATAGAGACCATGGATAAAGTTCAAGTTCCTTACGCTGTAGGATTCTTAGTAATTAGACCTAATGATGATTTCAAGGAGTCACATGTTATTGAGACATATTACAGTGGATATTATCCATCTATAGTATTCAATACATTTGAAAAGAGAAGCGATAAGATGATGTTCGACTTTATCGAACGTTTAGGGGTAGTATCTACTCAAAATCCCTCTATTTGCACTATCTACTTCCACAACTTAGCACGATTCGATGGTATTCTATTGCTCGGCATTTATCTAGTAGACATGGGTATAAATACACATTCAATCCTCTTTTGAGGAACAATAAGGTTTACGAGATAATAGTATATCGACGAGGTAATAAGAAGCGGCTATTCTGTCTAAGAGATTCCTTAACTCTACTTCCAGCGCACCACGACTCATTCAAAAGAGAGAGTAAAAGGAAGGATTTCCCATGCCAAAGGATCGAAACAGATCGGGTCTCAATCCATCTGTACTTGCAATTTCATCATGATCCTTATCAACTGAGCTAATCGATACATTTATAAACAATGATCGATACATCCCTGATACCTTGCTTTGTGTTTCCCATCTGTTCAAGTAGATATCTGTTCAAGTAGTTTCGTTTTGACGAAAAGACGAATTCTACTGCTACTATGATAAAATGAACTTCAATTTCAATTTCTTGCAGATTTCCTTAATAAGTAAAGTAATGGAATGCCCTAAACGAGTTGATTAACTAGAGTGCCCGCTCGTTGGGTGTCTTCTGCCTCAGCCCCTTCTCTTCCGAGTCTGACCTTAGCCTATGATCGAACGAGATGCAGGAAGAAGCGAGTCGCTTTAGTTCATACTGAGCTGGATCGCCCTGTAGAGCATAGAAGACATAGATACTGACTCGCTCTCTAAGCAGCTGTAGGCGCGCAGCGAAATGTTGATTTCCTCAATCGCCGAATGATTCAAGTTGCAGCAAGTCGCCTTTGCCACCGCTTTGTCGCTTTGTAGAACAACCTCATGGTATCCCATCTTAAAGAGATAAGTTGAACAAGTAAGGTGGTCGTCCGGATGTACTATTCAACCCGCGGGGATTATTTAAGTGGAGCTTTACTATCTATCCATGCTAGGTATTTTTAAGGTGTTACAGCTTCGATTACTGCTGGCATGAATCCATGATATACTCCTCAAATCTCAGAGCATTGTCCGTAGAACACACCTTTACGTTCGATAAGCACAGAAGTTTGATTTAGTCAGCCTGGAATTGCGTCAATTTCCAGTCCTAGTGATGGAACTGCAAAGTCGTGAATTACGCCTGCACCTGTAACAATAAATCGGATGTGTGTATCAATTGGTACTACTACTCAGTTATCAACATCTAGTAGTCGTAGTTGTCCATCTTAAAGATCTGTTTCAGGAACCAGAATCCAATAAAATTGATTCTCCATCTTCATGTTTGAAGTCTGAGTACTTGTATGACCAGTACCATTGGTGTCCTGTGATCCTCAAATATCTTTTTGGAAACATCTCATCGCTTCACAGGGCGAAGCAAGAGCTTTCTTTGAAAAAAGCGCCTGGCAGGCTTCTTAAGTTCGGCTTACCTGGTGTGCTTTAGTTGGTGGGCCTCAACAGATCTCTTGCTTTGTAGTTCCGCCATCCTGAAAGACTACTTGCGCTTAGCTTAGGATTTCCTGCGGCCAGTGAGTAACTACTAATGTAGAGAACTAATAGTGGTCTGACTGCTCTCTTTGTTTACGAGGATAAGATTGCGGTCAATCGACTTGCTTGCTCGAGTCCAATCTCGCTTTTCCAGCTTGAGAACAAGGACTGAGACAGAAGAAAATGGATAAACGGAAACAAGCTCGGGTTATTACGTAAAGAGGGGCTGCTTCGAGGTCATAGATCTCCCATTCCTCCTGCGGCCTTCACCAGGTGTTGGGACAGTGGGCTTTGGAAAGATCATTCTTTCATGCTTGAGTGAGGCTTGCGAGTTGACCTAACTGCTCGACTTGAGCATTCCTCGAGGTGCACCCATTCATTATCAAATGTAATAACTTCCCAATGTTATATGTAATTACAAGGTCCATCTTTTGAAGCGAATACGAGGACGACCCCGGTCGCGATAAGCCGCTCGACCGCAGTAAGCCGACCATTCCCCCGTGGCCAAGTGGCCAGGTTCGAATTTCTAAACTGCCCTCTGAGGGAGCCCCCGAGCTTGAGCATTTTCGAGCTCGCCGAGCTGGACCCGAGGCCCAAACCTGGCTCGAGCCTGAGTGTTTCCAGGCCGACCAGTCCGAGTTGTGCCCAAAGCCTGAGTATTTCCAGGCTCGACCTCGGTTAATCTGACCTCGAAGTATTCCCGAGGCCCAAACCTGGTGTGAGCCTGAGTGTTTCCAGGCCGACCAGTCCAAGTTGTGCCCAAAGCCTCAGTATTTCCAGGCTTGGCCTCGGTTAATCTGACCTCAAAGTATTCCCGTGGCCCAAACCTGGTCCGAGCCTGAGTGTTTCCAGGCCGACCAGTCCGAGTTGTGCCCAAAGCCTGAGTATTTCCAGGCTCGGCCTCGGTTAATGTGACCTCGAAGTATTCCCGAGGGCAGCCAGCTTGGCCTAAAGGGCACAAGTAAGGTCTGTCTCCTTTTCCATTGATATTTGTGCCTCGAGCAATGTGATCTCGCGGCGTGACCATAAGGACTGCCTCCGGGAGGTCGACGCTACAGATGTAAGCCAATTCTCATCGCTTCAGAGCTCCTTCCCGTCGTAGGTCCGGACCAGAGGTCACGCGGAGCAGCTCCCGGACCTTAAGGCACCTGTGCGTTCGTTCTGCGTGTTCCTTTTTTGCAGCACCGGAGGTCGTGTTCTCTAGGTTCGCCTCGGGGATGTCCCCAGCCTGATGTGTTCCCTGGCTCAGAGGCCGCAGTAAGACGATCTTTATCGGAATAAGCTGGCTATTCCCCCATGCTGCCAACCAAAGAGCGTTCTCAGAGGGCGCCCCGAGCCTGATGCGTTCCCGGGCTCGGAGGTCGTAGTTTCTAAATTCACCACTGGGGACGATCCCAGTCGCGATAAGCCGCTCCGCCCCAATAAGCCGACTATTCCCCCACGGCCAGGTTCGAATTTCTAAACCACCCTCTGAGGGAGCCCCCCGAGCTCGAGCATTTTTGAGCTCGTCGGGCTGGACCCGAGACCCAAACCTGGTCTGAGCCTGAATGTTTCCAGGCCGGCCAGTCCGGGTTGTGCCCAAAGCCTGAGTTTGTCTAGGCTCGACCTCGGTTAATCTGACCTCAAGTATCCCCGAACTCGGTCAACTTAATCCTGGTGGTCCAGGTTGAAATCGATAGCTCGCCCAGCAAACACCTCCGGCTATTTTTGCCCCGTGTGTCGCAATCCGACGTCGCTCGGACTCTTCTATGAAGCGGACTAAGCAAGCTTTCGAAGGCGACGAAGAGCAAAAAAGCAAGCTAAGTCTTCTAAGAACGCGATTTTATAAATCATGGCAAAACGATACATTGTCTTTACAAGGGGTGCGAATATTTCGCCCCCACCTATCCATTAACCTATTTTTCTAGTCTACAGACATCTCCTGAGCAAGTTTTTCCTGCTCGAGGTCGGAGACTCTTCTCCACAGTGACAGCACCTCAGCCTCGACTTTATCGACCCGGTCGCAGTCGCTCAGGAGTTGGGCCAAGGCGCTCTTCCCCGCCTGTGTCACCCGGGCCAGCTTCTCCTCAAGACCGATGACCTTCGCCTCGGACGCCACAGCCTTCGCGCCTACCTCGACTGCCCGCGCCTCGGCTTCAACGGCCCTCGCTTCGGCCTCGATCGCCTTCGCCTCGGCCCCGGTTGCCCTCTCCTCGAGCGCGGCCACCTGCACCTCGTCCCCGGTCGCCCTGGCCTTGAGCTCGGCCACCTCTGCTTCGAGCTCGACGAAGGCCTTCCCCGGGGCTGTGGAGAGCTCTTCGAGCCACGCCTGAAGGCCTGCTGCCTCCTCGTGCGCAGCCTCTGCCTCTGTTTGTGCGGTCGGCAGGTCTGCCAGTCGCACCTGGAGCCCCTCCACCTACTTCCGTGCGGCTGCGAAGTCCTCGAGCGCGGACGACGTGATCCCGTAGCTTTCCTCTCAGGCCATGAACGAGACCTCAAGGCGCTCCCAGAGCTCCTGCGCATCTTTCCGCGTGGCCTCCGACATCGAGCGAGCGCCAGAGAGCTCGAGCTCGAGGCGCCGGATCGTCACCGACGCGCTAGAACGGTTCTCATCGAGAGTTGCCTGCACCTTCTGCCGGATGCGGGCGAGGGCCTCCTCCGCCTTCTTCTGCTCTTCCTCGATGGCTTTGGAGAGCGTTGCGGCATGGACGTCCCTCTCAAGGTTCTGCTCCCGCGCGACCTCTCGGGCCCCACACTCCCGCTCGACCTCGATAGCCCGCGCGAGCTCGAGGGTTTGAGCCTCTTTTAGCCGCTCAACCTCCACTCGCCCGCACGCCGCGCTGGCCTCGAGTTCGGCGGCATCCCTCGGGTTGGCTTCGATCGCATCCTGGAGGACCCGAAAGTTGAGCACGTGCCCGCGCACGACCCCGAACCCTTGGGAGATCAGCCGCAAGCCCTGCAAAAACAAAGGAAATGTCACCACGGCTCCAAGGGAAAAGAAAAGGATAAGAAAGAGGGAAGAGTTCAAGGCAAGCACGCCAACCGCTGCCAGCCGGTCCTCTAGCACCTGCAAGTTGATGGCGCCGTCGGGTCCTCGGGGCAGATCCGTAGCAGCCCCATTCTCGGCGGTCCCTGTCGCCGCGGCAGCACCGGTGTTCTCAGATGTCCTGGCTCAGTCCGCATCAGCCGGGACGGTGGCGGCCGAGGGTGTCCGTCCCGCGATAACAACATGACCGAACTCGCCCTCGCCCGCCGCGGCGGAATCCCTAGGGCCGGCGACCGGCTCGGGGGCTCCTTGGTCACCCTCGCCCACCGCAGCGGAACCCCCAAGGCTGGTGTCTAGCTCGAGTGCTCCTTCGTCGCCCTCGGCCGTGCCCACCTTGGCCGCGTCGTCCTCCTCGAAAGCCATGGCGAGTAGGACTCACCGCGACCTGGACCGCGGCACGAGGCGGAAGTCGTCCTCTTCCTCCTCCTCCTCGGCCTCGCCCTGGACCACAGGAAAGGTCGGTGCCCCTCGGACGTTTGAACGCTGCGGCGGAGCGGAGCGGCGGAAAGCGAAAGAGGACCGTACATGGCGCGACGTCTCCGCGGTGGTGGCAGGAAGACTCCTTCCCCGGGTGCTTAGCGCCAGAGGTCGTTGCTCGTCACAAGATTCGGGCTCGCGCGCGGCCGCCGCTCTTGTCTGCCGCGAAAAGCAAAACTAGTAAAAGAAAAGTTGGAGGGAAACATCAGAGAGGCCCGAACGTCCCAGATGCCATCAAGCCCACTCAGGGATGAAGCACTGAAGCTCAAGTGTCTCCAAGAACGACCACAACGAAAACACCCGCAGAAGGAGCCTCCCCCGGATCCCAAAAGGAGCTCGGGAATTTCCGGGCTCGACCAAGGGGACAATCCCTCCTCGAAAGACTTCAGACTCAAGAACGCCTGGAGCCTCAGACCGTTTCTTGAGCCTCGAGGCCTGGTTGTCGGGGATCGGTCACCCTAACACGTGTCCAGCATCCCCGGGGCTTTAGAATGTTTTTCCCGAGCTCGAAGGACTGTTCCCGAGCTCGGGCGAGGGTCTCCCAGAGCTCGAAGGATGGTTCCCGAGCTCGGGCGAGGGTTTTTCGAGCACATGCTGGCTCCCGCGACCTCTTCGACCTCAACCCGGTCTCCAGCATAGTATTCCCCTTTCTTGCGTTACCTCTCTCCCCTGCGTGGGAACAAGGGTCAACTGCTCCTGTTAGACCCCCTGCGTGGGAACTGGGGTCACCAACTCCTGTCAAATCCCCTGCGTGAGAACTATGGTCAACTGCTCCTGTTAGACCCCCTGTGTGGGAACTAGGGTCAACTACTCCCGTCAAGCTTACAGACACCGCCCGACATCAGCATTCGAGATCAACGCCCAGGGGTCTATAAAACGCTGGGCTACCTCGATCAAGAGAGAACAGACAGCAAGAAACCAAAGGAGACGCGCTGATACACCTGCAGGCACACTTGTACATCACACCACCTCGTAGAGCTCCCCTCGGCCACCACTTCCGCGCGGCCTCGAGGTCGAGCTCCCTGTTCGTCCTCCCCCGAGGAGCTTTTAGCCACCTTTCACCTACGGGCAAGACTGGAGTAGAGCTATTACCCGACCCAGGGGGCTCGAACCAGTATAAACGATGTGTCCCCTGTTCGCTTGCCCTTCTTCCCCGAGCTGTGCGCCTACCGACGCTCCCCCCTTCCCGGACGAGCATGACTCTGGGCCTTGCCCCTTTACACGATCCTTCCCCCCTTCTTTGCGGTTGACTGTCCCGATCGTCGACATCATCCTATTCCTAGGTTAGATGATATGCTAGATGAATTGAGTGGTTCTGTTGTGTTCTCTAAGATCGATTTGCGTAGCGGATACCACCAGATTCGCATGAAATTGGGGGATGAATGGAAAAAAGCTTTTAAAACAAAATTTGGATTGTATGAGTGGTTAGTAATGCCCTTTGGACTCACTAATGCACCCAGCACTTTCATGAGATTAATGAATGAGGTTATGTGCCATTTCATTGGAAAATTTGTGGTGGTATACTTTGATGATATTCTGATTTATTGCAGAACACTAGAAGAACATCTTGATCATTTGTGTGCTGTTTTTCATGCTTTACATGAAGCTGCTTATTTGGTAACCTTGAGAAGTGCGCCTTTTGCATGGATCGAGTCTCTTTTCTTGGCTATGTTGTTACTCTGCAGGGAATTGAAGTTGATCAAGCCAAGGTTGAAGCAACACACAGCTGGCCGGTTCCAACAACGGTCACACATGTGCGAAGTTTTCTAGGACTTGCTGGATTCTATCGCTGCTTTGTGAAAGATTTCAGCACCATCGTTGCACCATTGCATGAGCTCACTAAGAAGGGAGTGCCACTTGCTTGGGGCAAAGCACAAGAGAACGCCTTCAACATGTTGAAAGATAAGTTGACACATGCACCACTTCTCCAACTGCCAGATTTCAATAAAACCTTTGAACTAGAATGTGATGCTAGTGTAATTGGGTTGGGAGGTGTGTTGTTGCAAGAAGGAAAACCTGTTGCTTATTTTAGTGAGAAATTGAGCGGGCCTAGTTTGAACTATTCCACTTATGATAAGGAGTTATATGCTCTAGTTCGAACATTGGAAACATGGCAACATTATTTATGGCCCAAGGAATTTGTTATCCATTTTGATCATGAGTCACTAAAGCTTATTCAAAGTCAAGGGAAATTAAACCGAAGGCATGCTAAGTGGGTTTAATTCATTGAATCTTTTCCTTATGTCATTAAACACAAAAAGGGAAAGGAGAATTTTATAGCTGATGCTTTGTCTCGGCGATATGCTATGCTGTTCCAACTTGACTTCAAAATTTTTGGGCTAGAAACGATTAAAGGGTAATATGAGCATGATGCTGATTTTAAGGATGTGTTGCTGAATTGTAAAGAGGGAAAAATGTGGAACAAATTTGTCCTCAATAATGGGTTTGTGTTTAGAGCTAACAAGCTATGCATTCCAACTAGCTCCATGCGTTTTTTGTTGTTACAGGAAGTGCATGGAGGTGGTCTGATGGGACATTTTAGTGTGAAAAAGACGGAGGACATACTTGCTAGCCATTTCATTTGGGCAAAGATGAGGCGGGACATGGAACGTTTCGTCGCTCGCTGCACAACATGTCAGAAAGCTAAGTCACGACTTAACCCACATGGTTTGTACATGCCCCTTCCTGTTCCTAGTGTGCCTTGGGAGGATATTTCTATGGACTTTGTTTTAGGGTTGCCTAGAACAAAGAAGGGGAGAGATAGCATCTTTGTTGTGGTGGTTAGATTTTCTATGATGGCACACATAATACCTTGTCATAAGAGTGATGATGCTACCCATGTTGCTGATTAGTTTTTCCATGAGATTGTTCGACTGCATGGTATTTCAAACACAATTGTTTCAGATCGTGATGCTAAATTTCTTAGCCACTTTTGGCGAACTTTATGGGCTAAATTGGGGACTAAGCTACTGTTTTCTACTACTTGTCACCCCCAAACTGATAGGCAAATAGAAGTTGTCAATAGAACTTTGTCTACCATGCTTAGGGCTATTTTAAAACAAAATCTTAAGATGTGGGAAGAATGCTTGGCTCACATTGAGTTTGCGTATAATCGTTCGCTGCATTCTACTACTAAATTGTGCCCTTTTGAGATTGTGTATGGCTTTGTTCCTCGTGCTCCCATTGATTTATTGCTTATTCCGCCTTCGGAGAAGTTGAATTATGATGCTACACAACTTGCTGAAATGATGTTAAAATTGCATGAGACAACGAAAGTGAACATTGAGTCTATGAATGAGAAATATAAGCTTGCTGGTAGTAAAGGAAGGGAACATGTAACTTTTGAACCTGGAGATCTTGTTTGGTTGCACTTGCGGAAGGACCATTTTCCTCAATTAAGAAAGTCTAAGTTGATACCTAGAGCTGATGGCCCTTTTAAAGTATTGGAAAAAGTTAACGATAATGCATATAAGCTTGAGTTGCCTGCAGATTTTGGGGTCACTCCCACATTTAACATTGCAGATTTAAAGCCATATTTTGGAGAAGAGGACGAGCTTGAGTCGAGGATGACTCCAATAAAAGAAGGGGAGGATGATGAGGACATCACTTCTATGGATATAGCCACACATGCAAATCCATCACCTACACATCAATCGGAACCCGCTGCTATAATACAAGGACTGATTACTCAAGCTCGCGCACGTCAACTCAATTACCAGGTGAATGCGTTCCTCGGGCTACATATAAACATTTTAATGAATGGAATGCTATTTAATTCTTGTGATGATGTTCATTGCCTCGGAACCAGGGCGAGGAGCCAAGCAAGCTGAACTATAGAAGAGACGTGCATAAGATGGGTTCAGATTCGACTCCAGGATAGGGCTGATTTGTTTCAGCCGCCACGGCTGCATCCGGACTCCGTTTGGAGCGTTCTTGTACTTCACCGAAAGCTTATCGAGTCTACTTTCCAACGGATTTGGAATAACATCTAAACCCCTTCCGAGTCAACAGGAATCGTCCATACAAGTGGTGTCACTTTTCCATGATGAGTCAAAGTGGGCCTTTGGCCCTGTAACAAGGAGAGCCCACTTTAGCCTACACCCTAGGGTTCCTGGACGCACCCTCTACCATATAAACAACCAACCGCTGCCATTAGGGTGGCGGGTTTTCTTTTAGATCAAAGATAGTAGTTGCTACTTCTTGTAATTGCGCGTGTTGGCTAAACCGCCCGAATTACTTGTCATCGGAAACCCCTCTTTTGTGATTATGAATGAACTCGTGGTTTCAATTCTAATTTCAGTTGCTTGTTCATCTTGTTCTTGCGTGTTCTTCGATTGCTTGCAGGGACAAAGACCTTCGTGGTCAGGTTGATCGTGCACCAGCAAGATCAATAACAACTTCGAAAGTCGGTGTAATGATTGCTAAGGCGCATCATCTGGGGATGGTGTAGTCGGATCGCCAACGTCTTCTCCCTCCCAATCAAAACTATTCCCTCTCATCGAAAGGTCGGGACCTATCCTCCTATCATCACGTCCAATGGTTGAGTGATTGTGGAGAAATGAAGATCACACACATGGTGAAGGTGCAGTTCAAGATTGCTGATTATAATGACACCGTTGAGTGTGACGTTGTGCCTATGAAGGTGTGTCACTTGCTATTAGGAAGGCTGTGGCAATATGATCTTACAGCTTAGCATTGTGGCAGAACCATCCAATACACCATTAAGCTGAAAGGGAAGGATTTGGTGTTTAGACCCAAGACACCACAATAAATCATGGCTAAGCACTTCCAAAAAGTTTCTGAAGTAAAGATAGGAAGTGAGAAGGAGGGAGAGAAAAATGATTTGAGAGACATCCACAAATTAGCGAGTGGGCGCCACAAGCCAGATGTGAAGATAAACAGAAAAGAAAGGGAGGAATCTTAGTCATGATAGCCACAAAATCATAATTGAGAGATGTGAGGCAAAACCTAGTTCAGGTGGTCCTTGTACTCATGTACAAGGATGCCTTGGTTGCTGCTAACGACTTAACTTGTCTTCCTAGTGTTGTTTCTCATGTTTTGCATGACTACAAGGATGTCTTTTTGCATGTGGTACCAGCTGGTCTACCTCCATTGCACGGCATAGAACATCAAATTGACCTCATTCAAGGAGCATCACTTCCAAACCGACCTCCCTACCACACCAATCCTGAAGAAACAAATGAGATACAAAGGCAGGTTCAAGAACTTTTAGATAAAGGATATGTGCGTGAAAGTTTAAGTCCTAATTGTGATGTACCTGTGATTTTGGTGCCTAAGAAAGATGGATCTTGGCGCATGTGTGTTGACTGTAGGGCCATCAATAATATAACTTTTAGATATCATCATCCTATCCCTATGTTAGATGGTATGCTAGATGAATTGAGTGACTCTGTTGTGTTTTCTAAAATTGATTTGAGAAGTGGATACCATCAGATTAGGATGAAAGAAGGAGATGAATGGAAAACAACTTTTAAAACAAAATTTGGGTTTTATGAATGGTTAGTCATGCCTTTTGGGTTAACCAAAGCACCTAGTACATTCATGAGATTAATGAACCATTTTTTGAGAGCTTACATTGGAAAATTTGTTCTTGTGTACTTTGAATATATCCTAATCTATAGCAGATCCATAGAGGAACATATTGATCATATCAAACAAGTGCTGAATGTGCTAAGGACAGCGAAACTACATGCTAACATTGAGAAATGTTCCTTTTGCACAAACAAGGTTGTTTTTCTTGGCTATGTTGTTTCAGGGTAGGGAATTGAACTTGATGAATCCAAGGTGGAAGTGATCAAGAATTGGCCAACTCCTATTAATGTAAGCCAGGTTAGAAGTTTTCATGGCCTTGCTGGTTTCTATAGGAGGTTTGTGAAAGATTATAGTACCATTGCTGCACCTTTGAATGAATTGAAGTAGAAGGGAATTGTTTTTAAATGGTGATGAGACCATGCTCGTCCTAGATATGATCAACGCTATATCAATTTGGCAGTACTTCACGGCATCCTCTGCATCCTCTACATCTAGTAGGATGGCTTTCCTTCATGGAGGGGAGGAAGCATCAAAGAGTGCAAGCTTTCAACATGCCTTTATATGGTGGAAAGAAATATTGAGCTATGTGGATGATTTTCAGATGAGAATATTTTTTGTTGAGGACAAGCTAAAAGATGAGCATGAGTTGAGGACGACTCAAATTCAAGAAAGGGAGGATGATGAGGACATCACTACTACGGATATGACCACATTTGGTTGTGCTAACTCCAACACGTCATCCACGGGCCAAGAAGAGAGGGAGATCAAATCCATCACGTTCTGGAATCCAATTCGGCCTCCGGAGACAGCACCGACTTCAAATATGAATAACTTTTGCATACGGACTCCAATTTGGGAGATCTTGGACTTCATTAAAAGATTACAATGAGATCTTTCCAATAGATCAAATTCCAGCTCCAGATTCATCGTAGATAAATCAGAATCATGTAAACAATACACTACAATACTGTTTTGGGCTGTTTCGGACCTTGTAAGCATGTGGGGGCCAAGCCCAAGTTGTGTGCAGCGATGATGAGGACATCACTACTACGGATATGACCACATTTGGTTGTGGCAACTCCAACACGTCATCCACGGGCCAAGAAGAGAGAGAGATCAAATCCATCACGTTCTGGAATCCAATTCGGCCTACGGAGATAGCACCGACTTCAAATATGAATAACTTTTGCATACGGACTCCAATTTGGGAGATCTTGGACTTGATTGAAAGATTACAATGAGATATTTCCAATGGATCTAATTCCAGCTCTAGATTCATCGTAGAGCAATCAGAATCTTCTAAACAATTAGCCAGAAATCTTGCTCAAGACTGAATGACGTCTGCTCGAGACTTAGCCAGAAATCCTTCTCAAGATTAAATGAGGTCCGCCCGAGACTTAGCCAGAAATCCTTCTCAAGATTTTGGCCTTTGCTTCGCCGCCCTGCCTTAGTCGGCGGCTGGGGGCGCAGAGTTGGCTGTTAGAACCCAAGGTCTGACCAACATTCTTGACCTGAAAAAAGGAGGCCCACGACAGAGTTAGGTCACTGGATACACCTTTGATCGGGGGCAAACCTTATCCGTGGCGTTGGGTCGAGGCGGCAAAACCTGGAAACATTTGGTTCTGCCTCACCGCCACGTGCTCGCCACCGATCTCATGTCGCAGGAGTCAGTTACTGAGGCCTGAGAGTTTAGCCGATGTTTTTTGACCTGAAAAAAGGAGGAACCCATGCTGAAGTCAGGGCACAGGGTATGCCTTTGATCAAGGACAAACCTGAACCAAGGTGTTTAGGACAGGATGACCAAGCCTGTGGTTAGAACATCCCCGAAGGAATTGCCATTAAAATCACTCGACGGAGGAATAGTCGTTAAAATCACTCGACAGGGGAATATAGCAACCCTGGAGGATATTCTTAAAAATTCGCGACCTCCGAGCCTAGGAGTGCTTCAGGATCGGTGTTAGGTCAAGATAGCCAAGTGTGTGACACTCGAGTTCGTGGGCTCCCTCGGCAGGGTGGCCTCTCATTAAAATCACTCGATAGGGGAATAGAGCAACCCCGGAGGATATTTTTAGAAATCCACGACCTCCCAGCCCAAGAGTGCTTCAGGCTCGGTGTTAGGTCAAGATGGCCGAGTGTGTGACACTCGAGTTCGGGGGCTCCCTCGGCGGGGTGGCCTCCCATTAAAATCACTCGACGGGGGAATAGAGCAACCCCGGAGGATATTTTTAGAAATCCGCGACCTCCGAGCCCGGGAGTGCTTCAGGCTCGGTGTTAGCTCAAGATGGCCGAGTGTGTGACACTCGAGTTCAGGGGCTCCCTCGGCGGGGTGGCCTCCCATTAAAATCACTCGACGTGGAAATAGAGCAACCCCGTAGGATATTTTCAAAAATCCGTGACCTCCGAGCCCGGGAGTGCTTCAGGCTCGGTGTTAGGTCGAAGTGGCTGAGCCCGAAAATATTCAGGCTAGCCTTGATTTGGGGCGTCAGGTCGAGAGAGCCGAAGTCAGGAATGCATCGAGTCCGGGGCTTCCCATGAGGGCGGTCTCTGATTCGAACCTACTGCGGGGGAATAGCCGGCTTTCTGCGATACAGATCGTCTTACATTGACTGAAGCATCACCGGAGGTGAATCTAGAGTCCATGTCTGTCGAGCGCGGGAATCGTCATCAGGCTCGGGGTGCCCCTTGAGGACGGTCTCCAGGTTGGCTTGTCGGGGGGATGGTCGGCTTACCCCGATAAAGATGGATTTACGGTGACCACGACATCCCCGAGGCGAACCTAGAGACTGCGACATGAGGCCAAGGCACGCGGGGTGCAACAAGGAAAATATTCACAGATATAGATGCTAAGAAAAAGCCAAGGACACCCCGAGGTTCGAAAGTTCTCGACGTGATCTTTGGTCCAAGCTCTGCTACAAGGGGGACCCGAGATGCGATAAGAATCGTCTTACAGCTGACTGCGACCCCCTGGAGGTGATCCCTATGATCACGTCTCATGCTCGCGTTGCTCGAGGTGCGGGGACACATAAATGCTGGTAATTAATGATGGAGAACTTTGCGGGAAAGACACTTGGCCGGGTCCCGGGCGCGGGTCGCTTACCAGGCGGAGCCCTTGGCCTGGGGCTCGATGCAGGGGAGTAGTCGGCTTACCGCGGCGAGGGCTGCTTTGCCACAGACTCGACCCCCCAAAGGCGGACCTTGAGAACGCAACCCGGCGTCGCGCCCCTTGAGACGCAAGAGAGGCGTTAGCACAGGTAAAAAAAGAATCTTATGCCGAGCCTGATCAAGTGGTGCACGGGCGCAGATCATGCTTGAGATGGCGATTATCCGGATGTGGGAGAGCAAGCAGAGAGTCATAAGCACAAACGATAAAACATGCTTGTAGTAAACAAAAGGTCAGATCGGCCCCTAGCTCAAACGCCATCGAGGGTGGTCTCGCACGGTCTCGCTATACAGGCGACAATCGGCTTATCGCGACGAGTCGACTTACAGCGGACATGGTCCCTGGAGTCGTGCCTTGAGCCACAATTTTGTTCGAGCAAAAAAAATAGGGCCATATCGAAGCCCAAGTATCCCGAGGTCGAGGGATTCGCGGGCGTGATCGCCAGGTCGGACCCTGCTATGGAGGGGAACATTAACGCGATGAGAATCGGCTTACTACTGGCTCGACTTCCCCCGGGGGTGAACCCTCGGATCACGACCCAGATACGCACTTGCTCGGGATACAAAGAGATATGAAAACGGCACAACCATAGCCGATAAAGTAAAAGCATTTCATCATGAAAGTGAGAGGCAGAGTTTAAACATAGAATTTTTGGAGCTGGTCAATGTTCCACGAGTTTGCGAGCTTTCGACCGTCGGGCATGGCCAGCCAGTAAGCACCTGTGCGACCAACTGAGACGACACGGTAGGAGCCCTCCCACAGCGGGGATAACTTGTTGGTGTTGGACCGGTCCTGAATTCGCTTTAGGACCAGGTCCCCAACAAGGAGCTCCCTAGGCCGTACCGATCGAGAGGCATGCCTACGAAGTGCTTGCAGGTAATGCGCTGATCGCAGCAGAGCATGGCATCTTACCTCCTCCGCCAGGGTGAAGTCAAGGTACCACTCTTGCTCGAGGTCGACCTGGTCGACCGAGTTGACCCTGGTGGAGCCCAACGTGACCTCGGGGGCAGGACGGCCTCGTAACCAAAAACGAGCCGAAAGGGGGTAGACCCCGTTGCCCAGCTCGGCATGGTTCGGATGGACCAGAGGATGGTGGGAAGCTCGTCCACCCAGCCCCGGCCTCGATGCTCGAGTTTTTCGAAAACTCGCTTTTTGATGCCTTGGACGATTTGCCCGTTGGCAAGCTAGACCGCCCTGTTGCTTTGCGGGTGGCTTACCGAGGTGTAGCAGACCTTGGTTCCCCTATCTTCGCAGTATTCTTGGAACAGCTCGCTGGTGAACTATGTCCCGTTGTCGGTAATGACCCTGCAAGGGACCCCATACCTTGAAACTACGAATGGGCGGAGAAACCTCACCGCAGCCTGGGTCGTGATGGCCGAGACTGGCTCTTCTTCAACCCATTTTGTGAAGGTGTCGATGGCGACAAATAACAACTTCCCCCCGACCGCTCGTGGGAAGGGGCCGAGGATGTCGATGTTAGTGCTATGCCCTTGAGGCAATCATTTAGATGATTGTAACATGACTATGTTTATGAATAATAATATGATTATTGGTCCAATGAATGTATATCATTATATTGATCAACAAGTATGTGACTTGCTTATGAAGCTCTTTACTTATTGATATAATTCGATAAATATCTCTGATCGGATATCATCGTATAGGACAACGATGAATAGATCAGCACATGTAGTGATCGATGATCATGATTCATAGATCATGGGATATAGAGATATCATTTATACATTGTGGACGCATGTTGAAGAACATGGGTTAGATAGACCCGCAATGGGACACTGCGAGAATGTTTCATTCTTATGTGTCATCAGTGTATCTCATACCTAGTAGATGTATGATCCTTAGACCTGAGATTGTCATATTCCCTACATGTGTAATAGTTTTCCTTGGGGCTATCAAACACTACTTCCTAACCGGATAGTTATAAAGGTAGCTTTCATGTTTACTATGAAACGTGCAGAGGGAAGTGAGCAGTCAAGATGGAATTTGCCACTCCAATGAAACGGAGATATATGACAAGGCCACTCGTGTGATATGATTAAGGAAGTGCATGGCCATGCCGTGATTGAGGAGTCAATCACAACTTATTAATATATCACGGATACGAGAGATGGATTGAATCATCAAAGGATGACATGCTTCTCGCCTTGAGTTCAATCTTCATATACTTGGCAAAGGGATTATTACATGAGTACTTTTGATAGGTTCTGTCCGATTTGATCATATTATGTTTGGGAGTTGGCATACTTTGCAAGGAGCCGCTACCAACTATTGGATTGAAAAGGAGTTTTTCGAATCCATCTCCAAATGTACGTGAACCTGAGGGTCACACACTTAAAGGGCTGGGACGCATTAATTTGGATTGGATCCATAATTAATGGACCTCGTGGGCTTAGCACGCTGATGGGCCTTGTTTTAGGGTTTCATCTCGTGGCTATATAAGGAAGGGAGGAGGGTGGGCGCAGGGTGTGCTTTCCCACGGTTTAGAAGTGATTCACTCGAAACCCTTGCCTCCTCTTCTCGTTGCCCCTGCCGAACAACCAGTGCTTGCACACGACGACGGCGCTCCATCCTCGGACGTGTGGACATCGCGGTGACGCTGCTGCGATCATGGTGTGGGAGGACGATCCACGGCGAGGCGAGGACGATCCGCTCCATCGACGCAACGACTGCGGCGAGGACGATCCACTACATCGACGCGCGAAGGATTCCGCAACTGCGCGTTTAGTGGTAATCTTATCTGTGATCCCCTTCTTCCGAGTAGCTTTCTGGTTACGCGGTAGATTTTTTTTGTGCTAGTGTAGCATATCGCGTTCCTCTTCAGTGGTATAAGAGCCATCTCGCTTAGATTTGTGATCTGGATGTTGCACATATGATGTGTGAGGTTAGTAGATCGGATCTATTACATGTTCAGCCGGTTCATGTGTTCAATTGGTGACGGCAGCCATCGATGAGATCGATCGGTTTAGGGTTTGAGGAATGTGCAAACCTCAATCTTGATTTGGGTGAGTCCGTTCATGGTACAACGTTACCCTTACCGGTCGGGTTACCGCCATCAGGGTTTCTGAAACGTATCCATATGGGACCCAGCCAATCAGATTAGATCGGATTGGGTCAATTTGGTTGATCCGTGAAAATTTTGAGGGTGTTTTCCTTTAACAGAAGACATGCCTCTAAATAATTTTCCAAGGGCGCTGCCCCTTGGACCCCGCCAGGGGCGCTGCCCCTCAAACCCCGGAGTCGTAGGGTTGCTTTTGTTTAACTCATTTTTGCAGGGGATTATGTGAAATAGTATGGCCTATGTGTATGTGATGCATGTAATTTCCACATGGCCTGTGTGCCATGTAAAGCCATAAGGCTATTTAATTTGTATAACGACCTGCGTGTCAACTTGTAATGCTTCCAACCCTCATGTAAAATTCATTATCAAAAGTTGTAAGGTGTTGCATCCAAAATGATGAAGACGATGGTATCAAGCAAGGTGGCTAGGTGAACAAATCAAGCAAGGTGGCAAGGTGAACAAACAAGCATGATGATGGAGATCTTAATGCTAAGGGCCATGCTATTTCACAGCTTATTCTGATTTTCTGTGGATGTGTGTTTAATCCTTGCTATTTTATTTATGCTCATTGCATGTGATGCCATGTTCTTAGTAGATTTTGTTCATCTCTATAGTTAAAATTTTAAATCAAAATGTCCATCCAATTGTTGCACCTATCAAGAATTTATATCGTTATTGATATGACTGCCAAAGTAGTATATCAATGGCTATCTTAATAGATGATAGGGATGTGTTGGACACATCACACATAACAATGGTAGATTTAATCAAGCTATCAAAACGGTTTTGGGCTTGAGGACATAAGTGGTTGGGATTTGATTTCAGTAATGAAGGAACCTATACAAGACAATCGGTGTCTAGGAAAACACACATGAGGCAGAGTTTCTTAATTGGCACCGAATACGGAAGTGCTCCTCCTCATGTGAGCCCTAGGGGCAGGTTGACCTAGCCATGAGTCAAGTTGACGGAGGCATTCATTACTTGTTTTCATACTCAACAAACAAGAGTTACATAAGATGTAATTAGCAAAGGTGTTGCTTACCTATGTCATTAAATTTCTAGCAGTGATGCCAAAGCTCACTAGTGTTTGATGAATATGGATCTTGAATACTCACTATGTGTCTATAAAAGGGACATAAAATAGGAGTGTCTTTTATTAAAATGTTTAATAAAATTTTTACATAAACATAGTGCTTAGAATCTTTGCATGTTTTTGTTGTAGTTCAATGGCACCTTCTCCTACTCCTACTACACCTGGTTTTGCTTTGAGATCAGTTT
The DNA here is from genome assembly GCA_036346275.1 of Otatea glauca. Classification (NCBI taxonomy): domain Eukaryota; kingdom Viridiplantae; phylum Streptophyta; class Magnoliopsida; order Poales; family Poaceae; genus Otatea; species Otatea glauca. The sequence goes on from CM070726.1 coordinate 21,477,953, forward strand.
TGGAAAGGGAAAAACTTAATGGAACTAATTTTGTTGATTGGTATCGCAACCTGAGAATTGTTCTCAAGCATGAAAAGAAGGACTACGTTCTAGAGAATCCAATTCCTGATGAACCAGCTGAAAATGCTCCTCGCAATTTGAAGGTTGAATATGAAAAGCATGTTAATGCTTCTGTAGAGGTCAGCTGTCTCATGCTAGTCACCATGGACTCTGAGCTCCAAAAGCAATATGAGGACCAGGATGCTTACAATATGATTGTGGGCTTGAAGGGCATGTTTGGGAATCAAGCAAGAGCTGAGAGGTATGGTATCTCAAAGCTTTTATTTGCTTGTAAGTCGGGTCAAGGCGATCCGGTCCACCCTCATGTGATCAAGATGATTGGTTACATTGGGAGATTGGAAAACTTGAGTTTCCCTTAGCCTCGGTTTGGCCACAGATGTTATTCTCCGCCTCTACTCAGAGCTTTGAGCCATTCATTATGAATTTTCATATGAATAGCATGGAGAAGAGCCTAACCGAGCTACATGGGATGCTCAAGGCTGCCGAGGAAAGCATTAAGAAAAAACCCAATCATGTGATGATGGTTTAGAAAACAACTTCATTCAAAAAGAGGAAGGCTAAGGCTGGGGGAACGGGAAAGAGCAAGGGCAAGGACAAGGGCAAGGCTCAAGATGAGATCGCAAGCCTCAAAAATAAGCTTCAGAAGCTTAAAGTTGGCCCTCAACCTGATACCCAATGCTTCTATTGCAAGAAATCAGGACATTGGAAACGGAACTGCGAAAAGTACCTGGCAGATAAGAAGAATGGAAATGTGGTTTCCACTTCAGGTATTAATGTTATAGAAATTAGTCTTGCTACTTCTTCACTCAGCTCATGGGTATATGATACCGGTTCGGTTGCTCACATTTGCAATTCGATAAAGGGGCTGATAAAGAGTAGAGACTTGGCAAAAGGAGAAGTGGATCTTCGCGTGGGGAATAAAGCAAGAGTTCTTTGGTCTTGCTGCTGGCACATACCCATTGCATTTGCCTTCGAGATTAGTTTTAGAAGTCAATAATTGTTATTTTGTTCCATCTTTGAGTAGAAACATTATTTCATCTTCTTGTTTGGAACATGAAGGTTATGATTTCATAATAAAGAACTTTGTTTGTTCGATATTTTGAATGATATGTATTATGGTCGTTGCCCCATGGTGGATGGGTTGTACGCCTTGAACTCAAGAGAAACTGTCTATAACATTAATGTAAAAGGCATCGCCTAATGATTTGAACCCTACCTTTTATGGCATTGTCGCTAGGTCATATAAATGAGAAGCGCATGAAGAAGCTCTATGGTGATGGGCTTCTAACCTCATTTGATTTTGAATCATTTGAAACATGTGAATCTTGTTTACTTGGCAAGATGACAAAAGCCCTTTCACAGTGTTTTAGTGAGAGAACGAGTGAGTTATTGGCCCAAGTACAAGCAGATGTATGTGGACCAATGAGCTCAATCGCTAGGGGTGGGTTTCAGATTTTGTAACTTTTACTGATGACTTTAGTAGATATGGATATATCTATTTAATGAGGCATAAATCTGAAACTTTTGAAAGGTTCAAAGAGTTTCAAAATGAAGTACAAAATCAACTTGGCAAATCAATAAAACACTTACGATCGATCGTGGTGGCGAATACTTGAGCCAAGAGTTTGGTGATCATCTAAAGCAATGTGGAATCGCTCGCAACTTACTCCGCCAGAACGCCTCAATGGAATGGCGTGTCCGAACGATTTAAACCGAACTTTATTAGATATGGTTCGGTCAATGATGAGCCAAACAGATCTGCCATTATCCTTCCGGGATTTCGCTCTAGAGACAAAGAAGATTCACTTTGAATAGGGTCCCATCAAAACTGCTGACAAGACGCCATATGAGATATGGATCGAGAAGTCCCATGTTGTCATTTCTCAAGATATGGGGATGTGAGGCTTATGTAAAACGCGTTTATAATCGATAAACTCGCACCTAAATCGGAAAAATGCTTTTTGTGGGGTATCCTAAAGAAACAAAAGGATATTACTTTTACAAAAGAAACGAGAACAAAGTTTTTGTTGCTCGAAATGGTGTCTTTTTGGAGAAAGAGTTTCTTTCAAAAGAATTCAGTAGGAGTGATGTGTATCTTGATAAAGTTCGAGAATCACATGAATATGAATATGTTCAAGCTACCACTGAACCTTCACAAGATGTACAAAGTGTTGTACAACCTGTGGAAGAGACTCCAACCCCACGTAGGTCGGGGAGGCTACGTCATGTACCTATAAGATATGGGAATGACATATTATTGTTGGACAATGATGAGCCCACGACTTATGAAGAAGCAATGATGGACCCAAACTCCGAAAAATGGCTTGAAGCCATGAGATCCGAAATTCAATCCATGCATGACAATCAAGTTTGGAACTTGGTCGATTCTCCGATGGTGTAAAACCATTGAATGCAAATGGATTTTCAAGAAGAAGATAGACGTAGATGGAAATGTTCAGATCTATAAGACACGGTTGGTGGCAAAGGGTTTCAAACAAGTTCAAGGAGTTGACTATGATGAAACCTTCTCACCGGTAGCCATGCTCAACTCTGTCCGGATCATTTTAGCTATTGCTGCATATTTTGATTATGAAATATGGCAGATGGATGTCAAAACAGCCTTCCTTAATGGGAATCTTTCTGAGGATGTATACATGATACAACCTGAAGGTTTTGGTGATCCTAAATATGCTAAAAGGGTATGTAAGCTTCAAAGATCCATTTATGGATTAAAGCAAGCATCTCGGAGTTGGAATATTCGTTTTGATGAAGTAGTCAAAGGGTTTAACTTTATTAATAATGAAGAAGAGCCTTGTGTTTACAAGAAGGCTAGTGGGAGCGCACTTGTATTTCTGATTTTGTATGTGGATGACATATTATTGATCGGGAATGATATTCCTATGCTTGAAGATGTTAAGACTTCATTGAAAAGGAGTTTCTCAATGAAGGACTTGGGAGAAGCATGCTATAACTTGGGCAAAAAATCTATAGAGATAGATCAAAAAGGTTAATTGGATTAAGTCAGGAAACGTACATTGACAAGATATTGAAAATGTTCAATATGCATGAATCCAAGAGAGGTTTCATGCCAATGTCACATGGCATTAGTCTCTGCAAGAATCAGTGTCCTTCGACATCTGATGAGCGAGACAGGATGATCAAGATTCCATATGCTTCAGCTATTGGGTCTATTATGTATGCCATGATCTGTACACGCCCAGATGTCTCATATGCTTTAAGTGTCACGAGCAGATACCAAGCGGATCCTGGTGATGTCATTGGATAGCCGTAAAAAATATCCTGAAGTACTTGAGAAGAACTAAGGGTATGTTCTTTGTTTTTGGAGGTGAGGAAGATCTGGTTGCAAAGAGTTACACTGATGCAAGCTTCCAAACTGACAAAGATGATTTTCGATTGCAATCCGGGTTTGTGTTTACACTTAATGGAGGAGCGATGGTGGAAGAGTTCCAAGCAAAACACGGTGGCGACTCTCACGACGAGCGGAGTACATTACGGCTTCGGAGGCCACAAAAGAAACTGTGTGGATTACGAAGTTTATCACAGAGCTTGGTGTGGTCGCTAGTGCCTCTAGTCCAATGGACATCTATTGTGATAATAGTGGTGCCATTGCACAAGCAAAAGAGCCTAGATCACATCAAAAGTCTAAACACATAATCCGGCGCTTTCACCTTATTCGCGAGATTGTGGATAGGGGTGACGTGAGAATATGCAAAGTACATACGGAAGCCAATGTGGCCGATCCGTTGACAAAGCCACTGCCACAGCCTAAGCATGAGGCGCACACGAGGTCTATTGGTATTAGATACTTAATTGATTGACTCAAGTGCAAGTGGGAGATTGTTAGTGCTATGCCTTGAGGCAATCATTTAGATGATTGTAACATGACTATGTTTATGAATAATAATATGATTATTGGTCCAATGAATGTATATCATTGTATTGATCAACAAGTATGTGACTTGCTTATGAAGATTTTTACTTATTGATATAATTCGATAAATATCTCTAATCGGATATCATCATATAGGACAACGATGAATAGATCAGCACATGTAGTGATCGATGATCATGCTTCATAGATCATGGGATATAGAGATATCATTTATACATTGTGGACGCATGTTGAAGAACATGGGTTAGATAGACCCGCAATGGGACACTGCGAGAATGTTTCATTCTTATGTGTCATCAGTGTATCTCATACCTAGTAGATGTATGATCCTTAGACCTAAGATTGTCATATTCCCTACATGTGTAATAGTTTTCCTTGGGGCTATCAAACACTACTTCCTAACCGGATAGTTATAAAGGTAGCTTTCATGTTTACTATGAAACGTGCAGAGGGAAGTGAGCAGTCAAGATGGAATTTGCCACTCCAATGAAACGGAGATATATGACAAGGACACTCGTGTGATATGATTAAGGAAGTGCATGGCCATGCCGTGATTGAGGAGTCAATCACAACTTGTTAATATATCACGGATACGAGAGATGGATAGAATCATCAAAGGATGACATACTTCTCGCCTTGAGTTCAATCTTCATATACTTGGCAAAGGGATTATTACATGAGTACTCTTGATAGGTTCTGTCCGATTTGATCATAGTATGTTTGGGAGTTGGCATACTTTGCAAGGAGCCGCTACCAACTATTGGAGTTTTTCGAATCCATGTCCAAACGTGCGTGAACCTGCAGGGTCACACACTTAAAGGGCTAGGACGCATTAATTTGGATTGGATCCATAATTAATGGACCTCGTGGGCTTAGCACGCTGATGGGCCTTGTTTTAGGGTTTCATCTCGTGGCTATATAAGGAAGGGAGGAGGGTGGGCGCAGGGTGTGCTTTCCCACGGTTTAGAAGTGATTCACTCGAAACCCTAACCTCCTCTTCTCGTTGCCCTATTTGAACGACTGTGCTTGCACGGCGACGCAGCGTTCCATCCTCGGACGTGTGGACTCATCGCGGTGACGCTGCTGCGACTGCGGTGTGGGAGGACGATCCACGGCGAGGCGAGGACGATCCGCTCCATCGACGCAACGACTGCGGCGAGGACGATCCACTACATCGACGCGAAGGATTCGCAAGCTGCGGCGTCTAGTGGTAATCTTATCTGTGATCTCCTTCTTGCGAGTAGCTTTCTGGTTACGCGGTAGATTTTTTTTTTGTGCTAGTGTAGCATATCGCGTTCCTCTTCAGTCGAGGCCCCAGGTCGAGAACGACCAGGCGATGGGGATGGTCTGGAGGGCGTAAGCCGGCTGGCGAGCCTTCCCGGCGTGGAACTGGCAAGCTCGACAGGCACGAATGATGTCCCGCACTCCTGGAGCGCCGTCGGCCAGTAGAATCCCATTCGGAACGCCTTCTCGACCATAGTCCTGAAAGAAGAGTGAGCACCGTAGAGGCCCGAATGGATGTCGTTAAGCAAGTATTTACCTTCCTCCTGGGTGATGAACTTGGCGAGGACGCCCAGGGTGCCCCGCAGATACAGTTGTCCGTCGACGAGCTTGTATGAGCTCACATGGCGCTTGAGCCTGCTTCCCTCAGCTGGATCGGGCGGGAGCTTGCCAATCTTGAGGAACTTGACAATCCGGTCCATCCATGATGGAATGCCCACAAGGAGGGCCACCGAGTCTTCTGGGCCGTTGACGGTCGGGGCCGGCAGGGTCTTGAGGATGACATCCAACGAAATTTCGTCGTCGGATGACCCGAGCTTGGACAGGAGGTCGGCATCGGAGTTATCCTTCCTGGGGTTGTATCCGACCTCAGGGTTCTTGAACCACTTCTCCATCTTGTGTACCTCGGCGAGGTACTTCGCCATTGACGGTTCTGAGCTTTGGTAGTCTTTGTTGTATTGGTTGATGACGAGTTGAGAATCTCCTCTCATGACCAGCCGGCGCGCGCCCAGCGACTTGCACGCTCAGAGGCCGACCAAGAGGGCTTCGTACTCTGCGACGTTGTTAGTCGCGGGAAAGCCGAAGCGGACCACATATTTCAGACGGTCCCCCCGGGGGGTGACGATGAGGACGCCAGCCCCTAAGCGCTTAAAAGACTGCTACCCGTCGAAGAACATGGTCCAAGGACCTTCTTCTTTAGGCTCAGGTTCAGCGCCTGCGACTTGATGGTGGAGCGCGCTACAAACCGAATATCGAATTCGGCTAATTCCATTGCCCACATGGCGATGCGGCCTCCTGCCTCCGGGTTCTTCAGGATCTCGCCGAGCAGGAACCCACTCGGGACGACCACGGCGTGCGCCTGAAAGTAATGCCGGAGCTTGTGCGAGGCCATGAAAAGGGCGTAGAGCAGTTTCTGGACCTGGGGGTACCTCTCCTTTGGCCCGTGAAGCACTTCGTTGATGTAGTAGATCGGCCGCTACTGGCCATCTCGCTCGGCTACAAGGACAGCGCTAACGGCCTGTGCTGCGGCAGCGAGGTAGAGTAGCAGCGCTTTGCCCAGCTGCAGAATTGTGAGTAGCAGTCGGCTCGAGAGGTACAACTTTAGCTCATCGAAGGATCGCTGGGCCTCGGGGGTCCATTCGAAGCCCTGATGCCTATGCAGGGCCTTGAAGAATGGCAGCCCGCGCTCCCCGAGCCTTGAAATGAACCGGCTGAGGGCGGCCACGCGGCCGGCGGGACATTGGACCTGCTTTATCGACACCGGGGCAGCCATCCTGTCGATCGCCTCAATCTTCTCTGGGTTCGGGCCTACGCCCAAGCCCCCGATCATGAAGCCGAGCACCTTGCCTGAGGTTGCGTCGAAGACACATTTCTCCGGATTGAGTTTGATCCCGTGCTTGTTTTAGTTGGTGAAGGTCTCTGCCAGGTCGTTGACATGGTCATCCTCGGAGGCGCTCTTGACAATGATGTCGTCGACATAGACTTCGAGGTTCCGCCCGATCTGGGGGTCGAAGGTCCTGGACATGAGCCGCTGGAACGTCACTCTTGTGTTGCGGAGACCGAACGACATGGTGGTGAAGCAGAACATCCCAAACGGCGTGATGAAGGCCGTCTTGTCCTCATCGCCTGCCGCGAGCTTGATCTGGTGGTAGCCGGAGTAGGTGTCGAGGAAACTTAGCATCTTGGTGTTGGCGGTGGAGTCCACGATTTGATCTATGCGTGGAAGAGGAAAGTTATCCTTCAGGCATGTCGAATTCAAACCCGTGTGGTCGACACACATTCTCCACTTTCCGCCTTTCTTCTATACGATTACGGGGTTGGCTAGCCATTCGGAGTAGTCGACCTCACGAATGAAGCCGGCCTTCACGAGTTTGTAGAGATGCTCCCTTATTATTGCCACATTTTCGGGGGAGAAACATCATAACTACTGGCGCACGGGCCTGCATCCATGCCTCATTTGCAATTTGTGCTCGATCACCTCCCTCGGGACCCCAGGCATGTCAGCTGGTTCCCATGCGAATATGCTTTTGTTGTTGCGGAGGAAGGTGACGAGCTCGAGCTCCTATTTTGGGTCGAGTTAGGTGGCGAGGTGGACACATTTGTCCGGGTTGTCCTCGAGCCGCACAGCCTTGGTCGGGCCGCCGGGCTGGATCACCACCTTCCGGTGGGCGTCCTTTTGTGCCGCCTCAGGGCCCCGCTGAGGGAGCATGCCCACGATCGTGAGGGCCTTCTCTTCGCAGCAGTGCACCATTTTGAGGTCGCCCCAGACGGTTATGACGCCCTGGGGCCCAGGGAGCTTCATGCCATGGTGGCCGTAATGGTTTTGCCGCCATGAACTTGATCAAAGCCGGCCGCCCGAGGATGGCGTTGTAGCGGATGTCCACGTCCACCACTTTGAAGGTGACCAGCTCTGTGCGGAAGTTTGACGAGTCACCGAAGGTGACATGCAGGACCACCAGCCAGAGCGTGGTGGTCGAACTTCCCGACACGATGCCGAAGAAGGGGACCGCTATGCTTCTGATCATGGACCGGGGCATCTACATCCGGTCCAGCGTGTTACCAAGAGCAGGTTGAGGGAGCTCCCCCATCAACCATAACCCTCCCGACCACGGTGTTGCTCATGGTCGGAGATATGACCAGGGCGGTCTTAAGGTCCTTGGACATCCCCGGGGGAGCATCATCCCAGGAGAAGGTTATCGGAACACCAGCCCATTTACAAGGTTGGTCATTGGGCTTCCCGGCCGAAGCTTGATATACGGTGCGCGCGGCGATTTTGAGCTCACGCTGGGATTGGTATGCGGACGAGCCGCCGAATATCATATCGACGCGACGGTCGCCCTGCTAGAACTCCAGGTCGAGGCCCTCCGACCCATCGCAGGCGTCGCCCTCGTCGGGCAACTCGTCCCCATTCGGGAGCGTGGGCATCTCTCCATGCCCATCGTAGAAGGCGTTCAGCTTGAACTGCCACGCCCTATAGCCCCTTAGGTCATGGCTGGCGGCTTGGTGAAATAGGCAGAACTTGTCCGGGTCATACCCAGGCCCGGCCTCGTTGGCGGGAGGTTGGGCGGCACCTCGCTGTAGGTCAGCCCGACGCTGCCCATGTTGCGGCGCGGCGTGACACTGCCCTGGTTGGGATTGACGCTGCGCTTGCTGACATCGCGGCTGACCACACTGGGGCCAAGGCTCATTACGTTCGGGTTGCTGTATCTCCATTACCTCGCGCCCCGCGCCGGCCGTGGCGACCACGCGTAGCTGGCCGCCACCATCACGGCGACCTTTCCCTTGCTTCTTGGCGCACGGGTCCGGGCCAGCAGCCTTGGTGGCAGAAGGCCCGGGCTCGCTGGGGATGCGGTCGACCTTACCCTAGTCGTAGTCGCGCTTCCAGCGGACGACGTCATCCGCGTCCGCATAGCGCTCGCCATTCGAACGACCGCTGACACCGAGGTGGCGGTGATCTCTGGTCCTCAGAAGGCGCTCGTCCCGACGCCAACTTGAAGGCATTGATGACGGCTTCGCTGGAGACATTTGGGAACGAATTTCTCGCGCGGGTGAATCGGCGGACGAAGTCGCGAAGAGGTTCACCTTTGCCCTGGATGATGCGATCCAGGTCCCTTTCTCGTCCAGGGTGCTCGTAGCAGCTCTGGAAGTTTGATCGGAGAGAGCTTCACACCTAGCGCCATGACTGGAAGGCGCTAGGAGCCTGGTTGAAGAGCCAGGTGCGAGCAGCACCGTCCAGGACAATAGGGAGGTAGTTGGCCATTACAGCCTCATCCCCGCTGGCCGCCAAGATCGGGGTGGAGTAGATCGAGAGGAACTCGTCAGGGTTCTTGGTCCCATCGAACCGCTCCATCACGGTGGGCCTGAAACGAGTCGACCAGCACACCTGGCGAAGGTCGACGGAGTACGCTGGGCAACCGTAGGTCGGGGCAGCAGGGTCACTGCTGCTGCGGTCGGAGTCACCGTCAGCGAGGTGAACGAACTCGAGTCGACAGCGCACCCCGCGTCGGCCTCGGTGGTTAGGAAGGGCATCGTCAGGGCGGTGATGATCGCGAACCTTCTGACGCATGGGCGGAATGTCCGGAGACAGACCTCCGGAAGCGTCGCTGCTTTAGCGAGCGCTGCAGCTACTCTGTTGATTGCGAAAATTCCCGCGCGTTAGGCCGGTGTCCGAGTGAGGCGAGGATGGTTGCGGCAGGCTCTGGCCTGCGGGTACGGGGTCGACCAGCGAGAGCGGTGGAGGCCGCGCGACGAACTGTCGTCGCTTCTTAGGGAGTGAGGTTCGGGGGGCTGACGACATTCTTGCTGCGAGGGTGTGACCTCATCGGCCTCCCTGCCAAGCTCCTCAACAAGGGATCGACGAAAGAGGGCTAACCTCGCCTGGGTAGGATCAGCCATGACCCGGGCGATGGCCCGCAAACGTTCCCGGTTGGGATCGTCCAGGCGAGTAGGGCTATGATGCCCAAACGAGGTGTCGGAGGGCGGTGATGGCCTGGTTGATGGCGACCCAGACCAACCGACGCACCTCCTCCGGGGCTTTTGGGTCACCGTCACTTGCCCCCGCGCTCGTCTCGCGGCTGCCGGCCATGAGGCCAGGCTCTCACGCGGCGACAGCGAAGGCGAGAACATGGAGGTGGAGCCTCGCTAATGGTGACATACCGTCATCAGAGCCGAAGGTGCTGGTGACGCTGGAGCAGTGAACTCCGAACGAGCGAAACTCGGGCCCCACGGTGGGTGCCAGCTGTCGACGATCTGGACGGTCAGCCACAAAAAGGGGGGATGCAAGGAGTTAACTCGGGAGCGGGACCCGAGGTCGTGTTCATTCGGAAGCGCCTAGCGTTGCGGGATACAATTCGGGGAAGAGACGCAGGACACAAGATTTATACTGGTTCGAGCCCCCAGGATCGGGTAATAGCTTTACTCCAGTCACACCCTGCGGCGGAAAGTGTATATGCGGTTCTCGCGGGCGAATACAGACGGGAGCCCGAGCTGAGGGTCGCTCAGAGGCTCGACCGTGAGAGGGAGACAGAGCTGAGGATCGCTCAAAGGCTCGGCCTTGTTCCCTCCTTCTCTTTGGTTGTCATCTTCGATTTGTCTCCTGGTGTCTTGGTTGTTCTCCTTTTCGGGTTGTTCTCTTTCTTTCTTTTTTGTCCTCCCCTTTTGGTCGGGGTGACCCGATGCTTTTGTAGCCTTCTTGGATCCTTGCTGCTTAGTCCCGAGGTTGACGTTAGGAGCCCGTGGCGAGTTGACGGGGGCTGACGAGAGGCGTTGATAGTCGTCGATTTTTGATGGGAGCTAACAGGAGCTGTTGAGCCCTAGTTCCCACACAGGGGGCAGGTACAGCGCTGATTCCCACACAGGGGAGAGTTTTTACACGAGATAAATAAAATCATTACAATCTGCTTTTTACTCTATGTAGAGGCGTCGAGGTCGGGGCGGAGGGTACTTGCTTGCCTCACCCGACCCCGATTTCCGGGGGCACCTCCTAGGTCGGGGACAAGCCCCCGGGCTCGTGGAAAGCTGCCACGAGGCCCCCATGGGTGCTAACACATAGCGAGGGTACCGATCCCCGACAGGACCTGTTGTGAGGAGTATTTAACACCGACTTGGACAGATTCGAAATGCATGTCGAAATGAGCTAAGGCACATAGGAAGTCCATGGAGGTGTTTGGCACCCAGTTTCATTATGTGACTTATTTCCATACGCATAGTTTATAGTGCCAATTGGGACCCGTCGTGTGGAATATATAACACTGACTTAGATGCATTTGAAACGCATGTCAAAATGAGCTAGGGCGTATATCAAGTTCATTCGGTGTGTTTGGCACTCTGTGTCATAATGTGGCATTTTTTCGTACGAATGGAGTCAATTGGGACCCGTTGTGATGAATATTTAGCACCTACTCGGAAATAATCGAAACACATGCCGAAATGTGATAAGGCACATATGTTGTCCATTCGGGGTGTTTGGCACTCAGTTTCATTATATTTGCATACGCATGGAGTCTACACTACTTACTGAGACACGTCGTGAGAAATATTTTACACCCTCTCGAACGGATTCGAAACACATGCCGAGATGAGCTTAGCGCATAAGAAGTACATTCGAGGTGATTGGCACTCAGTATTATTATATGACTTTTTTCGTACGTATTGAGCTTACAGTGACAATTGGGACTCTTCGTGAGGAATATTCAGCACCGACTCGGACGTATTCGAAACGCATGCCTAAATAAGCTAGGGTGCATATGAAGTCCATTCATGGAATTTGGCAATCATTTTCATTATGTTAAGTTTTCCGTAAGCATGGAATCTACCTTGCCAATTGAGACCCAACATGACGAATATTTAACTTCATCTAGGACGGGTTCAATACGCACGTCAAAATGAGGTAGGGCGCATATGAAGTCCAATCGGGGTGTTTGACATTCAGTTTCACTATGTAACTTTTTTCATACGCATTGAGCCTACTACAGTGCCAATTGGGACTCGTCGCCAAAAATATTTAACACCGACACGGATGGATTCGAAATAGAGTCCAAAATGAGATATGGCTCATATAAATTCTATTTGGGGTGTTCGGCACTCAGTTTCATTGTGGCTTTTTTTGTACGCATAGAGTTTACGATGCCAATTGGGACCTATCGTGAGGAATACTTAATTTCTACTCGGACAGATTTGAAACGTTTGCAGAAATGAGCTAGCACGCATATGAAGTCCATTCGTGGTGTTTCACACTCAGTTTCATTATGTGACATTTTTTCGTACGCATAGAGTCTACAGTGCCAATTGTGACATGTTGTGAGGAGTATTTAACACTGACTCGGATAGATTCGAAATGCATATCGAAATGAGCTAGGGAGCATATGAAGTCCATGGAGGTGTTTGCACTCAGTTTTATTATGTGACTTTTTTTCATACGCATAGTTTACAATGCAAATTGGGACCCGTCGTGTGGAATCTATAACACTGACTTAGATGCATCCGAAATGCATGTGAAAAGTGAGCTAGGGCGTATATGAAGTTCATTCGATGTGTTTGGCAATCTGTGTCATTATGTGGCATTTTTTCATACAAATGGAGTCAATTGTGACCTGTTGTGAGGAATATTTAGCACCTACTCAGAAATAATCGAAACACATGCTGAAATGTGATAAGGCACATATGTATTCTGCTAGGTGTGTTTGGCACTCAGTTTCATTATATTTGTGTAGCATGGAGTCTACACTGCTTATTGAGACCCGTCGTGAGAAATATTTTACACCCTATCGTACGGATTAGAAACACATGTCGAAATGAGCTGGGGCGCATATGAAGTCCATCCGAGGTGTTTGACACTCAGTATGATTATGTGACTTTTTTTGTACGTATTGAACTTACAGTGACAATTGGAACTTTTCGTGAGGAATATTCAGCACCAACTCGGACGTATTCGAAATGCATGCCTAAATAACCTAGGGTGCATATGAAGTCCATTCATAGAATTTGGCAATCATTTTCATTATGTTAATTTTTTCGTACGCATGGAATCTATCGTGCCAATTGAGACCTAATATGGTGAACATTAAACTTCAACTAGGACGGGTTCGATACGCACGTCGAAATGAGCTACGGTGCATATGAAGTCCAATCGGGGTGTTTGACACTCAGTTTCATTATGTAACTTTTTTCGTACGTATTGAGCCTACTACAGTGCCAATTGGGACACGTCGTGAAAAATATTTTGCACTGACACGGATGGATTTGAAATAGAGGCCGAAATGAGCTAGGGCTTATATAAATTCTATTCGGGGTGTTCGGCACTCAGTTTCATTGTGGGATTTTTTGTACGCATAGGGTCTACGATGCCAATTAGGACCTATCATGAGGAATAATTAATCCCTATTTGGACATATTCGAAACATATGCAGAAATGAACTAGGGCGCATATGAAGTCCATTCATGGTGTTTGACACTCATTTTCATTTTGTGACATTTTTTCGTACACATAGAGTCTACAGTGCCAATTGTGACCTGTTGTGAGGAGTATTTAACCCCGACTCAGACGGATTTGAAATGCATATCGAAATGAGATAAGGCACATATGAAGTCCATGAAGGTGTTTGGCACTCAGTTTCATTATGTGACTTTTTTTCATACGCATAGTTTACAGTGCCAATTGGGACCCGTCGTGTGGAATATATAATGCTGACTAAGATGCATTCGAAATGCATGTCAAAATGAGCTAGGGTGTATATGAAGTTCATTCGGTGTGTTTGGCACTCTGTGTCATTTTGTGGCATTTTTTCGTACGAATGGAGTCAATTGGGACCCGTTGTGAGGAATATTTAGCACCTACTCAGAAAAAATTGAAACGCATGCCGAAATGTGTTATGGCACATATGTAGTCCATTCGGGGTTTTAGGCACTCAGTTTCATTATATTTGCATACGCATGGAGTCTACACTGCTTATTGAGACCCGTCGTTAGAAATATTTTACACCCTGTCAGACGGATTCGGAACACATGTTGAGATGGGCTGGGGCGCATATGAAGTCCATTCGAGGTGTTTGGCACTTAGTATGATTATGTGACTTTTTCATACGTATTGAGCTTACAGTGACAATTGGGACTCTTCGTGAGGAATATTTAGCACCGACTCGGACGTATTCGAAATGCATGCCAAAATAAACTAGGGTGCATATGAAGTCCATTCATAGAATTTGGCAATCATTTTCATTATGTTAATTTTTTCGTACGCATGGAATCTACCGTGCCAATTGAGACCCAACATGATTAATATTTAACTTCAACTAGGACGGGTTCGATACGCACGTCGAAATGAGCTAGGGTGCAAATGAAGTCCAATCGGGGTGTTTGACACTCAGTTTCATTATGTAACTTTTTTCGTACGCATTGAGCCTACTACAGTGCCAATTGGGACTCGTCGTGAAAAATATTTAACACCGACACGGATGGATTCGAAACAGAGGACGAAATGAGCTAGGGCTCATAGAAATTCTATTAGGGGTGTTCGGCACTCAATTTCATTGTGGCTTTTTTTGTACGCATAGTCTACGATGCCAATTGAGACCTGTCATGAGGAATATTTAATCCCTACTCAGACAGATTCAAAACATATGCAGAAATGAGCTAGGGAGCATATGAAGTTCATTCGTGGTGTTTGACACTTAGGGTGTGTTTGGTACGGCTCCAACTCCACTAGATCCGTGGATCTGGTGGAGCTGGGTATTTCTAGCTCCATAGATCCGTGGAGCTGGAGTTATGGATATATTAAGAGTGTTTAGGTGGGTCATTTTATTTACATTTTAGACTAAAAATATAAACTTAATTCAATTTATTTTAGCCTACAAGATTTAGATCTGAGGTGGAGCTAGGATTTGGAGCTCTACCAAACAGGGCCTTAGTTTCATTATGTGACATTTTTTTTGTACGCATAGAGTCTACAGTGCCAATTGGGACCTGTTGTGAGGAGTATTTAACACTGAATCGAACATATTCGAAATGCATGCCGAAATGAGCTACGACGCATATGAAGTCTATGGAGGTGTTTGGCATTCAGTTTCATTATGTGACGTTTTTCATACGCATAGTTTATAGTGTCAATTAGGACCCGTCGTGTGGAATATATAACACTGACTTAGATGCATTCGAAACGCATGTCAAAATGAGCTAGGGCGTATATGAAGTTCATTTGGTGTGTTTGGCACTCTGTGCCATTATACAACATTTTTTTGTACGAATAGAGTCAATTGGGACCCGTTGTCAGGAATATTTAGCTCCTACTCGGAAATAATCGAAACGCATGCCGAAATGTGATAAGGCACATATGTAATCCATTCGGGGTGTTTGGCACTCAGTTTCGTTATATGACTTTTTTCATACGCATGGAGTCTACAGTGCCAATTCGGACCCGTCGTGAGGAATATTTAACTCCGACTCAGACGGATTCGAAATACATGTCGAAAGGAGGTGGGGTGCATATGAAGTCCATTCGGGGTGTTTGGCACTCAGTTTCATTATGTGACTTTTTTCGTATGCGTGAAGTCGACGGTGCCAATTTGGACCCATCGTGAGGAATATTTAACACCGACTCAAACGGATTCGAAACGCATGGAAAAATGAGCTACGGTGCGTATGAAGTCCATTGAGGGAGTTTGGTAATTAGTTTCATTATGTGACTTTTTTTCGCACGCCAGGAGTCAACCATGCCGATTGGGACCCGTCGTGACGAATTTTTATCACAGAGTCGGATGGACACATATGAAATCCATTGGTGGGTGTGGTACTCTGTTTCATTATTTCAGTTTTTTTCGTGAGGAATATTTAACACCGACACGGATGGATTTGAAATGGAGGCCGAAATGAGTTAGGGTGCATAGGATGTCCATTCGAGGTGTTTGGCACTCAATTTCATTGTGCGACTTTTTTTCGTACGCATGGAGTCTTTTGTGCCAATTGGGAACTATTGTCAGGAATATTTAACACTGACTTAGACGGATTCAAATGCTCTCCGAAATGAGCTAGGGCGCATATGAAGTCCATTCGGGGTGTTTGACACTTAATTTCATTATTTGACTTTTTTTTGTATGCATGGAGCCTACATCTTCAATTGTGACCCGTAGTGAGGAATATTTAACCCTTGCTTGGATGGATTAGGAACACATGCAGAAATGAGCTATGGCGTATATGTAGTCCATTCGGGGTGTTTGGAACTCAGTTTCATCATGTGACTTTTTTTCATGCTCATAGAGCACTACAAGAATCAGGGAAAAATTCGTGGGCCAAAAACCCACAAATTTAAGCTAAAACCCACGAATTTAACTTAAATTCGTGAGCAAACCGTCGAATTTAGTTCACGAATTTAACTCGACGAAATTAATTAATTAAATTCGTGGGTACCCACGAATTTAAGTTAAATTTTGTGGGTTTCTACTAAGCCCACGAATTTAATTGGGTTTCTGAGTTAAATTGTGGGTTTAAAAATCCACGATTTAATCGATTAAATTCGTAGGCTAAAAACCCACAATTTAATCGATAAATTCGTGGGTTTTTAAACCCACGAATTTAATGTCATTTTTACAAAAAAATGTATACTCCAAATGTATGTTTATATATATATATATGTATCGCACTCAATACATATATGTATATATATCCAAATGTATGTATTTTTATATATATATGTATCGCACTCAATACATATAACAACTAAAGAAGAAAAGAAAAGGCAAAACGAAAATTGAAACTAAAAATTGCTAAGTTTAAGAATAAATAAGATCATCTATTTTGTTCAAATCGATCGAATCAGAACACAAAAGACAAACTCCACAATGAAGTTGAAGCGAACGAATAATTAACAAACGAGACACCAAACCTATTACAGATTTAAAATCTGAAACCAACCTTTTAACTCTTCAAACCGGCTTAAAACTAAGTCTCCGAATGTACAAAATTTCGCATGACCTCTCTTGTAAATAGGACATCCACTCAAACAGACAAAAAATATTTGCGTTATAATATATATCAATCTCTCAAACCGAAGGAGACATTCTAGCAGATCCTCGATAATCCAAACACACATCCAACGGCAATTTGTAAACTACGCAATGACGCACAACATATTACAACCACAATAGATACAATCCACAGCCATTAAAATAAGTCCATCACAATAAGTCGATCACAACGTATCCATCACAACAAGTTATAAAGTACAACAGTTATACACCAATCGAGCTCACAATGGAATTCATGCCTCGGGGTTGTTGGAGTTGTGGGCGCTACCACCACCGTCGGCGCTGTTGAAGATGTCTTCTATGATGTCGTCGTTAGAACGTGCTGGAGGGCGTGACCTAGAAACCTGCAAGTTCAAGATTAACTTAGGTTGTGCTGCAAGTAACATTATGCTGATTCACATGAATGTCAATATGAGAATATCAATAGTACTATTCAACCAAGACACAATATGAGAATATCAATATGACGGGTTAAGCTAAACAAGAATAGGTATTATATATAAGAACTACACGTACGAGCTAGTCAAGATATGCTGCAATAATAATATGAACATCAATCTCATATTCAATGAAGTATCAAAGTAATACTCTCTAGTATTAACATAAGGTCAAGATTACAACTACAATTATTTAATTCAACTTCCAAAGACCCCAATTGCATCACCGAGTATTCAAAAGATAACAAAGCAGTGAAAATAGTTCAAAGAAGCAATAAGAGTTTTGGTAGTCATTTTAAGAGTTCAATATACAAAGTACAAATATAAAGCATTCTACAAGGATAAACAATCGATTGTACATGGGCAAACAACACTCTACAAGGATGCCATATGAAGCATTTAAAACATAAGTTCACAATTGAACAAGTTGTCTTAAGATAACTTTTCAATTCCAAGAAGTCAGCACAATATAAGGTTCGAAATCAAAAAGTTATTGACAGAAAGAAAAAATCAAATAGCACGTAATGGGTTCATAATTTGGTAAACCATCACTTATCTACAGGAGCACAGCAATGAACTTTCATAAGCACACAAGTTAACCTTTCCAAGTATGAACATTGAGATGATTTGTGCAAGGTTTAAGAAAGAGTTGCCTAAATATCCTAAAATCGACTAGTTGTGCATTTCAACAAAAATTATCACTTTTGCAACAGATTACTAAGATTGATATATACTAAAAGAATGAACTAGATTTCCTACTAAGTATATGTCCATCCATTGCACACGTAATCTCATATTCAATGAAGCATATGTAATCTCATATTCAAAGAATGAACTAAAGTTCCTACTGAAGCATATGTTTCTAAATTTGAGCAAGAGAAAGGAAGGGATGGGCAGGTAGCTCACCAAGTAATCAAACTCCACAACAAAGTTCAAGCTAACGAAAAATTAACAAATGAGACACCAAACCTACTACCTCTACTAAAAGACTGAAACCAACCTTTCAACTCTTTCAAACCGGCTTAAAACTAAGTCATTGAAATGTACAAAATTTCGGCATGACCTCTCTAGTAAATAGGACATCCACTCAGCAGACAAAGAAACATTTGCAGTTATAATATATATACCAATCTCTCAAACTGTAGGAGACATTCTAGCAGATCCTTAGATAATCAATCACACATCCAAAACGGCAATTTGTACAAGAATTGACAAACTTAGCTCGTGTCGCAAACTTATAATATTTTCGACATCCATACATGTGGTGTCGTCCGAGGTGGCTGCAGGCCCACGGGTTGAAGTAATAGGCATTCCTTGGCTTGGCATAGGTGGTGGGTACATGTAGAACGGGTTTGGAGGTGGGAGCCCTGTAAGGCATAGACAGTACATCATGCCACATATAAATCATTCATTCAAATTTTAAATAACGAATTGAACCGATCCGTCTTTACCTGTGGTGCCTCTCCGTAGAAGGTGGTCAGCATCGTGGATTGAACATGTAGAAAGGAGGAGGAGGTGGGAGCTCTGTGGATCATAGTTTGTGATATGAAGTACACATAATAGAGTTTTTGAAAATAAAGAATGCATGTGAATATCATATAACCCGAGGTGCATCTCCTAGGGTGGTGCATCCCAAAGAGGGTTTATGAAGGACCAGGGGGCCGAGCACCTGTGATGCTTCTCCTTGTGGTGGTGGCTGCATGTGCGGAGAAAACATGTAGAAGGGAGGTGGTGGGAGCCCTATGACATAATAGTCCAGCTTTGTGAATTCGTGATTTTACGAGCTAAGTGAATTAAAGAGTAATGAACTCAAGTATCTTTACTGCTGAACAGAGGGCGAAACACCGCACGTTAGGTCCAAGAGATTGTGATGATTCTTTGCATATAGATTGTTTGTTAGATTTTAATCACAAATGTAACCTTGAGCATTTTGTTCAAAGTTGAGATTGTACTGCAGATACATTTTCATGTATTCGAGTATACGCGCGGGGGCGTGGCGGGCGGCGGCGTCGGCGGGGCGATCGGGCGGTTCACGCTGTCGCTGCGCTGGCGGAGGTCGGCCGGGCCGGCGGAGGGCGGCGCCGAGTCGGGCGGAGGCGGGCGGTACACGTGGCCGACCGGGCGAGGGCGCGGCATGGCGGCCGGCGGTCACGCCGGGCTACTGGCAGCAGCGGAGGTCGCCGGCCGGCGGCGGCGGGCGCGACGCGGGTCGACCGGGCGAGGGCGGCGCTGCAAGGGCGCGGCGGGCGGGCGGCCGCCGGCCGAGGCGGGTCTCGCGGCCGAGCAGGCGCTCGCGCTGACGGAGGGCGGCGGCCGAGTGGAGCGGCGTGTGGCTGGCGGGGGGCAAGGCAGCCAGGGACGCAAGACGGAGAGCAGGGCGGCCGACGACGCGGAGGGTAGGGGCGGGCCGACGGCGGGCAGTTGCATGGGGCGGGCGGGCGAGACGCGGGCGGGCTGGCCGGCGTCACATGGGCGGCGGCTGGCGCATGGGTGGGAATTTTTGGCTCACTTGGGCGCGTGTGCGCGGGCACGAGGGTTATTTTGCCCCGGTAAATTCGTGGGTTAGGTGGTTACGAATTTAAAATTTAAATTGTGGGTATTTGGTGGCCACAATTTAAATTTTTAAATTCATGGGTAATTTTGGCACACGATTTAAATAATTAAATTCGTTGGTTACTTCAAGACGAATTTAAAGGATTAAATTCGTGGGTTTCATTTACATTACGAATTTAATTAAAAACGTGGGTTTTTTACAAACCGACGAATTTAAATAAATAAATAAATTCGTGGGTTTTTTTTGGGCCCACGAATTTAAAAAACCCACGAATTTTTCTCTGTTTCTTGTAGTGGAGTCTATAGTGCCATTTGGGACACATCGTGAGGAATATTTAACACTAACACAAATGGATTCGAAACACATACCGAAATGAGCTAGGGCACATATGAAGTCCATTCGGGGTGTTTGGCACTTAGTTTCATTGTGTGACTTTTTTTATTAAGCATAGTCTATAGTGCCAATTGGGACCCGTCGTGAGGAATATTTAACACCGACTCGGATGGATACGAAATGCATACTGAAATGAGCTAGGGCACACATGAATCCCATTCGGGGTGTTTGGCACTCATTTTCATTATATGACTTTTTTTCGTATGCTTAGAGTTTATAGTGCCAATTCGGACGCGTCGTCAGGAATATTTAACACCAACTCAGCCGAATTTGAAACGCATGATGAAATGAGTTATGGCCCATATGAAGTCCATTCGGGGTGTTTGGCACTCAATTTCGTTATATGGCTTTTTCCGTATGCATAGAGTCTACAATGGCAATTGGGTCCCGTCATGAGGAATATTTAACACCGACTTGGACTGATTCGAAACGCATGCCGAAATGAGCTAGGGCGCATATGAAGTCCTTTCAAGGTGTTTGGCACTCAGTTTGATTATATTACTTTTTTTCATACGCATAGTCTACTATGCCAATTTGGATCCATCGTGAGGATTATTTAACACCGACTCGGACGGATTCGAAACACATGCCGAAATGAGTTAGGGCGCATACGAATCACATTCGGGGTGTTTGGCACTCAGTTTTTTTGATGCACACAAGATGGCTCGATCTTGCGGTGAGGGGATAACTTCGATTTGGCGGAGGATGACTTTGACGATCCAGTAACGAACCACACAAGGATAAACGCTCGCAATCGCTAGGCCACATTCCTTGTCGTTATCAACCATGTCAAGAACACGGATGGCCTGACCACGAATGTCTATTCTTGCAAGCAATCGAAGAACTAGCAGGAACAAGGATGATGCACACACTAAAGTTGAGGTTTTGAAACTTGTTTACTGCTGCTCTAGCCAAGTCAGGAGAACAAGGATAAAGTTCCACATGTGGGTTAACTATTCAAAACAAAACCTGAGAAGAAAAAATTGAGCTTGTCCACTAATTAACCAAGGAGATGGCTACTAGAAGGTGGACTCACACTACTTTGATTACATGGGAACTCAGCCCAAAATAATGGTGGCATAGCACCCAAGACATTGAAGAACGTTTCTCGACATTGTAGTTTTTTGACAATATCTCCCAGCTCATAATGAATTTGATGGTGAGGTCTGATCCCTTGGAAAGTGTACGAGATAAGCTTTTGATTGAGTACTAACACGCCCCAAATGGACTCTGTTTGGGCTCTCCCTGAGGGCGGCCTCTGATCCAAACCTACTTCGGGGGAATAGTCGGCTTTCTGCGATAAGGATAGACTTACTGCGACCGAAGCATCCCCGGAGGTGAATCTAGAGTCCATGTCCGCTGAGCTTGGGAATCGTCATCGGGCTCGGGGTGCCCTCTGAGAATGGTCTCTGGTTGGCTTGTCTGCGGGGGGATGGTCGGCTTACCCAGATAAAGATTGATTTACGACGACCGGGACATCCCCTAGACGAACCTAGAGACCGCGACCTGAGGCCAGGGCACGCGGAGTGCAGGGAAAGATTCACAGATACAGGTAATAAAGAACAAACCTTCGGGAACCTCGAGGTCAGGAGGCTCTCGGCGTGACCTCTGGCCCAAGCCCTGCTACAGGGGGGAGCCGAGATGCGATGAGAATCGGCTTACAGCTGGCTGCAACCCCTTGGGGGTGGTCCTTATGATCACGCCTCGCACCTATGTTGCTCGAGGTGCAAGGAGACATAAATGCGGGCAACAATAAGGAATAACTTTAAGTTGCGAAAAAGGCACAAGACCAGGTCGACCTAGTCGACCGAGCTAACCCTGGCGGAGACCAGCGCAATTTCGGGAGGAAGGACGGCCTCGGTACCGAAGACAAGCCGAAAGGGGTTGCCCCTGTCGCTCGGCTTGGTGTGGTACGGATGGACCAGAGGACGGTGTGGAGCTCATCCACCCAGGCCCGGCCCCGTCGCTTGAGCTCGTCGAAGACTCGTTTCTTGACGCCTTGGACGATTTGTCCGTTGGCGCGCTCAACCGCCCCGTTGCTCTGGGGATGACTTACCGAGGCGTAGCAGAGTTTGGTCCCTCTATCTTTGCATTATTCTTGGAAAAGTTTGCTGGTGTACTGCGTCTCGTTGTCGGCAATGATCCTGCAAGGGGCTCCATACTTCAAGGCTATAAACGAGTGGAAGAATCTCACCGCTGCTTGGGCTGTGATGGCCGAGACCGGCTCGACCTCAACCCATTTCGTGAAGGTGTCGATGGCGACGAACATGAACTTCTTTCCCCCGACCGCCCGAGGAAAAGGGCCGAGGATGTCGAGACCCCAGGTCGAGAACGGCCAAGAGAGCGGGATAGTCTGGAGGGCGTAGGCCGACTGACGTGCCTTCTGAGCGTGGAACTGGCAAGCTCGACAGGTGCGGACGATGTCCCAAGCATCCTAGTGCGCCGTCGGCCAATAGAAGCCCATTCGGAATGCCTTCCCGACCTTGTCCTGAAAGAAGAGTGAGCACCGCAGAGGCCCGAATGGATGTCATTAAGCAAGTATTTACCTTCCTCCGGGGTGATGCACTTGGTGAGGACGCCCAAAGTGCCCCACCGATACAACTATCCGTCGATGAGCCCGTACGAGCCTGTGCGGCGCTTGAGCCTGCTGCCATCGGTCGGGTCAGGCGGGAGCTCGCTGAGGTTGAGGAACTTGATGAATGGGTCCATCCACGAGGGAACACTTTCGAGGAGGGCCACCGAATCTTCCGGATCGACAACGGTCGGGGTCGGCAGGGTCTCGAGGATGACGTCCGAGCTTGGACAGGAGGTCAGCACCAGAGTTGTCCTTCCTGGGAACGTACCCGATCTTGAGGTTCTTGAACCACTTCTCCATCTTGCGTACCTCGGCGAGGTACTTCGCCTTTGACGGCCCTGAGCATTGGTAATCTTTGTTGTACTGGTTGACGACGAGTTGAAAATCTCCCCTCACGACCAGCTGGCGCATGTCTAGCGACTTGCATGCCCGAAGGCCGGCCAAGAGGGCCTTGTACTCCCGCAACATTGTTGGTTGCGGGGAAGCCGAAGCGAATTACATACTTCAGATGATCTCCCCGAGGGGTGATAATGAGGACGCCAGCCCCTGAGTGCTTAAACGACCTTGAGTCGTCGAAGAACATGGTCCAAGGACCTTCTT
Source organism: Otatea glauca (assembly GCA_036346275.1). Taxonomy (NCBI): domain Eukaryota; kingdom Viridiplantae; phylum Streptophyta; class Magnoliopsida; order Poales; family Poaceae; genus Otatea; species Otatea glauca. The sequence goes on from CM070726.1 coordinate 21,501,501, forward strand.
CCTCGACCTCGGGTTCAGGGGCAGGCTCCGTCGTCGTGCTCGACCACGAAGTCGGTGAGCGCCTGCAACTTGATGGTGGAGCGCACCACAAACCGAATATCGAATTTGGCTAATTCCATGGCCCATTTGGCGATGCAGCCCCCTGCTTCCGGGTTCTTTGGGATCTCACTGAGCGGGAACCCGCTCGGGACGACCACGGCGTGACCTGAAAGTAGTGCCAGAGATTGCGCGAGGCCATGAAGAGAGCATAGAGCAGATTCTGGACCTGGGGGTAGCGCTCCTTCAGCCTGTGAAGCACTTCACTGACGTAGTAGATCGGCTACTGCTGACCATCCCGTTCAGCCACCAGGACGGCGCTGACGGCCTGCGTCGCAACCGCGTGGTAGTGTAGTAGCGTCTCACTTGGCCGCGGGGTCGTGAGCAGCGGGCGGCTCGAGAGATACAACTTCAGCTCGTCGTAGGACCGCTGGGCTTCCGGGGTCCACTCGAAACCCCGATGTTGGCACAGGGCCTTGAAGAATGGCAGCCCGCGCTCTTCGAGTCTTGAGATGAATCGGCTAAGGGAGGCCACGTGGCCGGTGAGGCATTGAACCTGTTTTGTCGATGTCGGGGTGGCCATCTTCTCGATCGCATCAATCTTCTCCGGGTTTGGGCCCACCCCGGAGCCCCCGATCATGTAGCCGAGTACTTTTTTCGAGGTTTCGTCGAAGAAGTACTTCTCGGGGTTGAGCTTGATTCCATACCTGTTTAGGTTGGCGAAGGTCTCCACGAGGTCATCGACATGGTCAGCTTCAGATGAGCTCTTGACGATGATGTCATCGACATAGACCTCGAGATTCCGCCCGATCTGGGGGTCGAAGGTCCGGGACATCAGCCGCTGGAACGTCAATCCGACGTTGCAGAGGCCGAACGACATAGTGGTGGAGCAGAACATTCCGAACGGCGTGATGAAGGCCGTCTTGTCCTTGTTGCCTGCCGCGAGCTTGATCTGATGGTAGCCGGTGTAGGCGTCGAGGAAACTTAGCATCTTAGCATTGGCGGTGGAGTCCACGATCTGGTCTATGTGCGAAAGAGGAAAGTTATCCTTCGGGCACAACGAATTCAAGCCCGTGTGGTCAACACACTTCATCCACTTCCCGCCTATCTTTGCACAATCACCGGGTTGGCCAGCCACTCAGAGTAGTCAATTTCACGAATGAAGCCAGCCTTCAGGAGCTGGTCGAGATGCTCCCTGATTGTCGCCACCTTCTTGGGGGAAAAACACTTTAGCTTCTGGAGCACGGGCCTGTAGCCAGGCCTTGTTTGCAATTTGTGCTCGATCACCTCCCTCGGGACCCCCGTCATGTCTGTCGGTTCCCACGCGAATATGCTTTTATTGGCGAGGAGAAAGGCGACGAGCTCGAGCTCCTATTTCGAGTCGAGCTAGGAGTCGAGGTGGACACGCCTGTCTCGGTTGCCTTCTTCGAGCTGGATGGCCTTGGTCGGGCCACCGGGCTGGATCACCGCCTTTCGACAGGCGTCCTTTGGTGTTACCTCGCGGCCCCGCTGGGGGAGTATGACCGCAATCTCTAGAGCTTTCTCCTCACAGTAGTACGCCACTTTGAGGTCGCCACAGACGGTTATGACGCCCTGGGGCCCGGGGAGCTTCATGCAATGATGGCCGTAATGGTTCGTCGCCATGAATTTCATCAGAGCCGGTCGCTCGAGGATGGCGTTGTAGGGGAGATCCCCGTCCACCACTTTGAAGGTGATAAGCTCGGTGCGAAAGTTCGCTGAGTCGCCGAAGGTGACGGGCAGGACCACCTGCCCAAGCGGAGTGGTCGAGCTTCTCGGCACGATGCCGAAGAAGGGGACCGCTATGCTCCTGATCTTGGATCATTGAATCTGCATCCAGTCCAGCATGCTAGCCAAGAGCAGGTTGAGGGAGCTCCCTCCATCAACCATAACCCTCCCGACCACGGTGTTGCTCATGGTCGGGGCCACGACCAGGGCGGTCTTAAGATCCTTGGACATTCCCGGGGGAGCATCATCCCGGGAGAAAGTGATCGGAACACCAGCCCATTTACAAGGCTGATCGTCGAGCTTCCCGATCGAAGCTTGACACACGGTGCGCACGACGTTTTTGAGCTCACGTTGGGATTGGTACGCGGATGAACCACCGAAGATCATGTCGATGCGGCGATCGCCCTGCTGGAATTGCAGGTCGAGGCCCTCAGGGCCCTCACGGACACCATCTCCATCAGGCAGCTCATCCCCCTTCGGGAGCGTGGGCGTCTCTCCACGCCCGTCGTAGAAAGCGTCCATTTTGAACTGCCACATTCTACAGGTCCTGGACCTGGGCTCTATGGAACAGGCAGAACTTGTCCGGGTCGTACCCGGGCCTGGCCTCATTGGCGTTAGGTCAGGCGACACCCCGCTAAGGTCAGCCCGCTGCTGTCCCTGCTGTGGCACGGTGTGACGCTGCCCTTGTTGGGGTTGACGTTGTGCTTGCGGATGTCGCGGTTGACCACGCTGAGGGCGAGGATCATTGCGGTCGAGTCGACCCACCTCCATCACCTCGCGGCTGACAGTCACAGCGGCGACCACACGCAGCTGACCACCACCATCACGGCGGCCTTGCCCTCGCTTCTTGCTGCGTGGACCTGGGCCAACATCCTTGGAGACAGACGGCCCGACCTCGCCAGGGATGCGGCCGTGCTTGCCCTGGTCGTAGTCACATTTCCAACGGACGACGTCGTCTGTGTCCATGTAGCACTCTGCCATGTGGAACAACCTGTTGACACTGAGGTCGGTGGTGATCTCTAGGTCCTCGGTGAGGCGCCTGTCCCAGATGCTGAAATTGAAGGACTTGACGACGGCCTCACCGGAGACGTTCGGGATTGAGTTTCTTGCGTCGGTGAACCGGCGAACGAAGTCGCAAAGAGGTTCGCCCTTGCCTTGGATGATGCGATCCAAGTCCCTTTCTCGCCCCGGGCGCTCGTAGTAGCTCTGGAAGTTTGACCGGAGGGCGCTCCGCACCTGGCGCCATGACCGGAAGGCGCTAGGAGCCTGGTTGAAGAACCATGTGCGAGCAGCACCGTCCAGGACGGTAGGGAGGTAGTTGGCAATTACAGCCTTGTCCTCGCCGGCCGCCAGGATCGCGGTGGAGTAGATCGAGAGAAACTCGTCGGGGTTCTTGGTCCCGTCGAATCGCTCCATCGGGGCGGGCTGAACCGAGCAGGCCAGCGTACCAGACGAAGGCCGACAGAGTACGCTGGGCAACGGTAGGTCGGGGCAGCGCTATTGCCGCTGTTGTAGCCAGAGTCTTCATTGGCGAGGTGATCGAACTCGAGCCGATGACGCACCCTGCAATGGTCTTGGCGGTTAAGGAGGGCGTCGTCAGGATGGTGCTGGTCGCGAACCTTCTGACACCTGGGTGAAATATTCGGAGAAAGGACCCCGGAAGCGTCGCTATTTGAGCGAGTGCTGTCGCCGCTCTGCTGACCGCGGGGACGCCCGTGCGCCGGACCCGGGTCCCAGTGAGGCGGGGACGGCTGCGGTGGGCTCCGGACTCGCGGATATGGAGTCGGCCGGTGAGAGCGGCGGTGCCCGCGCGACGAACTGCCGTCGCTTTTTAGGGGGCGAGGCTCGGGGAGCTGGTGCCGCTCTTGCTGCAAGGGCATGACCTCGTCGGCCACCCTGCCGAGCTCCTCAATAAGGGATCGGCGAAAGAAAGCCGACCTCACCCGGGTAGGGTCAGCCATGACCCGGGCGATGTCCCGCAAACGTTCTCGGTTGGGATCGTCCAGGCGAGTAGGGCTGCGGTGGCCGGGCCTAGGTACGGAGCCCTTCGCGCCCCTCCCATCGGAGGGCGGTGATGGCCTGGTTGATGGCAACCTGGACCAATCGACGCACCTCCCCCGGGGCTTCTGGGCCACCATCACTCGTCCATGCGCTCGCCTTGTGGCTGCCGGCCATGAAGGCCAGGAGCTCGCGTGGCGGCGGCGAAGGCGAGAATATGGAGGTGGCGCCTTCATACTCAGGTCCATCGATCGAGTCCAGCCTTGCTGATCGTGACATGTCACCGTTGAAGCCGAACATGCCGGCGGCGCTGGGGCAGAGAACTCTGAACGAGCAAAACAAGGGCCCCACGATGGGCGCCAACTATCGACGATCGAGACCATCGACCGCAGAAAGGGGGGATGCGAGGAGGAAGTTCGGGAGCAGGACCCGAAGTTGTGCTCATTCGAAGGCGCCCAGCGTCGCGAGAGGATCGTCGGGGAAGAGACACTGGACACGTGGTTTATACTGGTTCGAGACCCCGAGGATGGGTAACAGCTCTACTCCAATCTAGCCATGAGGCAAAAGGTGTATAAGTGGTTTGGAAAGAGGGTACAAACTGGGCCCGAGCTAGAGGTCGCTCTGTGGCGCTGCTCCTCTCTGCTCGTTGTTCTTTTTTTCTTTCTTGTCCATTTTTGGTGTTGTTCCGTGTTCTGCGTCTTGGTCGGGGCGATCTGTTGCTTTTGTAGCCCTCTGAGGACCTTGCCGCTTGGTCTCGAGGCTGACGTCAGGAGCCCATGGCGAGTTGACGGGGGCTGACGAAAGTCATTATTAGCCGTTGAGAGCTTTGACAGGAGCCGTTGAGACCTTGACGGGAGCTGTTGAGATCTTGATGGGAGCTGTTGAGACCCTAGTTCCCACGCAGGGGCAGGTAGAGCACTGACTCCCACGCAGAGGAGAGTTTTACATGAGATAAATAAAAATGTTACAGATGTCTTTTTCTCTGGAGGTCGTGGAGGTGTTGAGGTCGAGGCGTCGAGGTCGAGGCCAAGGGTGCTTGGCCTTGCGCCCGTGTCCGAGCTCTCTGGTCTCGAGCCCGAGCATCGGAAGAGCACCTCCCAGGTCAGGAATGAGCCCCTGGGCCCAAGGAAAACTGCCACGAGACCCCGGGGGGATGCTTACAAGTGGCGAGGGTACCGATCCTTGATAATATTAAAACAAGAACTCAAAAACATGGAATTTGAAATACTATGATTAATTAAAGTAAGGTTAGTGTTCACCTGAGAATGCATTTCCTTCTCTAGTTATTTAGCTCTGCTCCTTGTAATTAGGGATGGCAACGGGGAAAATCCCCGCGGGGAGAACCCTCCCATCCCCGATCCCCGATAAGCAAAACTTTCCCGTCCCCGTCCCTGACCCAGTACACGGGGCTTAATTCTCCCCCGTCCCCGATCCCCGATGGGTTTGTGGCGCCCCGACGGGGACTAATCCCCGAAAATGCTATATAAAAGATCACATGCTATATGAATAAATCACTAGAGTAATGGTGCATGTGTGATTAAGTGTGAGTGAATCACTACAGTAATTCATATTTAGCATGTTTATTAATATTGACCTCACATATATTCTTTTTTCTTTTGAGAATAATCATTTGCTCCCACCTAGTAGTGATAACACGGGGATGGGGATGGGGACGGGGATCGGGGACGCGGAACATCCCCGTCCCCGCGATGCCCGACGGGGGCAATATTTTCCCCGATAAAACCCCCGCGGGGCGAGATTTCCCCCGTCCCCGTCCCCTAATAGGGGAATTCCCCGCGGGGAAACGGGGTTTGGGGCCCCATTGGCATCCCTAGTTGAAATTGGACCAACCATTTCAGAACTACTATTAGTGGGAAGTATAGAAGAGTGGATGCTAGGGATGTCCTCATCATCCTCCCCCTCTTGAAAGGGAGTCGTCCTCGACTCTGACTCGCCAACAAATGGAAGCAAATCTTTGACATTGAATGTTGCACTAACATTGGAATATTCAGGAGGGAGTTGAATTTTGTAAGCGTTATCATTTATCTTTTCGAGGATCGTAAATGGACCATCACCTCGTGGTGATAACTTACTCTTGCGCTGGTGGGGAAATCGATCCTTGCGCAAATGCAACCACACTAGCTCACCTAGCTGAAATATACCTTTTTTCTTACCCTTGTTTGCTTGCTTTGCATAATGTGGAGATTTCTTCTCAATATTCTTCCTTGTGTCCTCATGTAGTGTTTCAATCATCTCTGACCTCTTTGCAACATCTAAGTTAATTTGCTCCTGCAATGGTAAAGGCATAAGATCCATGGGTCTATGTGGCTTAAAACTGTAAACAATTTCGAAGGGACAAAAATTAGTTGTTGAATGTATTGCCCTGTTATAAGCGAACTCAACATGTGGAAAACACTCTTCCCACATCTTCAGATTCTTTTTCAGCACAGCTCTTAGCATTGTTGATAAAGTACGGTTGACAACCTCAGTTTGGCCATCGGTCTGCGAGTGACAAGTGGTAGAGAACAACAATTTGGTGCCAAGTTTACCCCATAATGTCTTCCAAAAGTAGCTTAGAAACTAGGCATCCCGATCTGAAACAATAGTCTTTGGCACTCCTTGTAAGCGAACTATCTCCCTAAAAAACAAGTCAGCAACGTGTGAAGCATTATCGCTCTTATGACATGGAATAAAATGTGCCATCGTAGAAAATCGATCAACAACAACGAAAATGGAATCTCTCCCCCTCTGAGACCGAGGTAACCCCAAAATAAAATCCATGGATATATCTTCCAAGGGTACTTTTCGAATTGGTAATGGAATGTATAAACCGTGGGGATTAAGATGAGACTTAGCTTTTAAGCAAGTTAAGCATCGCTCAACACGTCTGGACATCATGTCTCATATGTGGCCAAAAGAAATGGTCAACAAACATGTCTAATGTCTTTTTTACACCAAAATGACCAGCTAAGCCACTAGCATGTGCCTCCTGCAAAAGAACATTGCGAACCGAGCAAGCTGGAATGCATAGTTTGTTAGTACGAAATAAGAACCCATCATGCACATAGAACTTGTCCCAACCTTTTCCATCTATGCACTTAAAGAAAGCTTCTTTAAAATCAGAGTCATTAGAATAAAGTGTTTTAATTGATTCCAAACCAAGAACCTTTGCATCAAGTTGGGTAACCAATGCACATCTTCGTGACAAAGCATCTGAAATAATGTTATCTATCTTATGCTTGACAACATCAGGGATGTTTCAATGAACTCAACCCATTTAGCATGCCTACGGTTCAGTTTACCTTGGGTTTTGAGATATTTCAAAGCTTCATGATCAGAGTGTATAACAAATTCTTTAGGCAATAAGTAATGCTGCCAGGTTTCCAAAACCCGAACTAAGGCATAAAGCTCTTTGTCATAAACAGAGTAATTCAGATGTGGACCATTTAGTTTTTCAGAAAAGTAGGCAACGGGTTTACCTTCTTGTATGAGCACACCTCCAATGCCAATACCACTTGGGATTTTTTTTAAATAATATATTTTATAATTCAAATTGCAGAAATATACCACGAAAAAAAAGAATTGCAAAAATGTACCCTTGTCGCCCTATGGTACGGCGACATGTTGACTCACAAAAAATGTCGCCCAATGGTAGGGCGACATGTCACTAGTCACCCAATGGAATGGCGACACGTCACTAGTCGCCCAATGGTAGGGTGACATGAATAAATTGCCCAATGGCAGGGCGACTTGGCCAGAAAATTTACAAATTTTAGGAAAAAAATCTGAGAGACTTAAAGAATAAAATTTTTGGATAAACAGATTTAGGATTGAAATAATTTTCAAAATTCCCTTGAACAAGTAGAGTGCATGGTTTTTAGCTTTTTCGGCGGCCCGTACAATGTCATGTCTTAACGGTATTTTTACGAACAGTGGACCACATTTGATATTTAATACAAACACTTCCATATTATGGAGAAATATGTAATTTACAGCTTGCTTTGCACCTAATTTCCACTAGTGCAACAACCCTAAGTAATATAGTCGGCAATGTTTCTTAGCCTTTTTGGCGCCCCGTAAAATGTCATGTCTAAACTGTATTTTTACGAACAGTGGACCACATTTGATCTTTGATACATGCACTTCCATATTATGGAGAAATATGTAATTTACAGCTTGCTTTGCATCTAATTTCCACTAGTGCAACAACCCTAAGTAATATAGTCGGCAATGTTTTTAAGCCTTTTCGGCGCCCCGTAAAATGTCATGTCTAAACTGTATTTTTACGAACAGTGGACCACATTTGATCTTTGATACATGCACTTCCATATTATGGAGAAATATGTAATTTACAGCTTGCTTTGCATCTAATTTCCACTAGTGCAACAACCCTAAGTAATATAGTCGGCAATGTTTTTTAGCCTTTTCGGTGCCCCGTAAAATGTCATGTCTAAACTGTATTTTTACGAACAGTGGACCACATTTGATCTTTGATACATGCACTTCCATATTATGGATAAATATGTAATTTACAGCTTGCTTTGCATCTAATTTCCACTAGTGCAACAACCCTAAGTAATATAGTAGGCAACAACTCAGGTCATGTTTTTAGCCTTTTCGGCAGCCCGTAAAATGTCATGTCTAAACGGTATTTTTATGAACAGTGCACCACATTTGATCTTTGATACATGCCCTTAAATCGCGTTATTAAACTTTGATATGTAATCATGTGTTAAACTATTTGTTGAACATACATGAGGGCAGATGCACCGAAAGTTCAGATGGTAAAATAAGCAATAGACTAGATTATATTACAAGGGCATTACAGCAGTGACGAAATTGCTTGGCGAACTAACTAACTAACGAAAGCAGTGTTTGTCATGGTGGAACAGATGATCGTTCCGCCTATCTGGGTACAGCCAAAATGATGTCCTACATTTTCTGCATATTACCTGACCCGTGTAAATTTTGCGATTTGTCCTCGGACACTGCTCAATCCCCACTATGAAAGAACTCCACGGGGATCCGCAGTGCCCCCAGGTGTCGCCGATTGAGTGGCCTATGCCGTACGTCTCGGGTGTGTAAAACATAATTTTTTTGTCGTACCGATTCCCGGCGTCCCCTATGTTTATACCACCCGGGTTCCCGGATGGTCTGCGTCCCCTATGTTTATACCGATTCGTAGCAGGTTGGGGTGGACTTCTTAACCCTGAAAGTTCATCTTAGTGATAAGGCCCAATCTTTGATAGCATCCTGCACTGCTTCTTTTGTGGGGTACATGCTGTTAGGTCTCACCTCATTGTCGCTATACTGCCAAGGTGTATCATTGCCTTCATTCACAACCAGGTTATTAAATTGATGTGTGCTCCAATCTGCTGGCACAAGTGGCTCAACATCTTCATCTTCCTCATCCGAATCATCGCCGTCTTCCACTTCTACTTGTTCATATTCAAGGTCTTCCTCTTCCATCTGTGCTATTACTTCCTCAATTTCCTCACCTTCGTCTACTTGCCCCCGCGCATCTTACCCAATGTTTCCCTCATCCTCCCCAATCTCAACTTGCTCACCAGTCTGGTAGCCAATATCCTCATTGCAATCCTGAACATGCTGCTCCCGGCTAGACTCCCCAATTTCAGTGTCACCATAAGTGAACTCATTTTGAGCCTCGCTACGCTCACCGGCGTCCAGCTGCTGCTGCGGTGCAATAGCCCTTTCATACGCTTGCACCAAAAGCACCCGACACCATCCACGTTGCCCAGCCCCCCTCACATATGACCTCCAAGATGCAGTTCCTTTCAGCTCAACCAACTCCCAATAAACAGGATCATCTCGCATGGTGCAAAGGCAAGATAACTTGAGCTGCCACTTCTCTTGTTCCATCCGAAACGTATAATACAACCAATTCAACACAGAAGCAAATGTCCGCTCTTCGACCCTACTTAAACTTCTATCCACATACTGAAAGTTACTCAGATTCGCACCCTCCGAACCATACATGACAACCCCTTCTCCATAAAAGATTCTAAATGGAACTCGTTTTGACATATCTGCGAACCTATTCATTACCACACGAATTAATTACTCTTCATAAAAAGTACTATAAACTATACGTATGTATATCTGCACTTGCGAAAAATATCTACATTACTAAAAATATTCATCACTGCACTTGTATTTCTAAAAATATCTATAGCCCTAACAATATATATCGTGCACTTCTATATGTAAAAAACATATCCATCGACATCTATCTCAAAAACCGTGAATAACATATTATTATTAAGTAAAAACAACTATGTACATGCGTTTCCACAAACCGACTAAATTACTAAAAAATAACTAGATTGAACTACATTTTGTTGGTAAACACTACCATGATTTCTTGCTACACAACTAAACAAATCGGATGTCGCTAAAGCCGCCACCCTAAACACTAAACAAAATAAACACTACATTTAACTAGATCTAACCTAAATAATAAACAAAATAAATACTACATTTAACTAGATCTAACCTAAACACTACGTAGAAAATAAACATGAAAATAACTAGAGTAATCGATCGTATGTACAACGAAATAATCGTATGTTTTACGAGATAATTACTCATGTTTTGGACCGGTGTTTGTTCATGGGCCATCTTTACCCTAAACACTAAATTACTAAAAATATGAACACTACATTTAACTACATCTAACCCTAAACAAAATAAACCGTGAAACTAATTACATCTAACCCTAACCCTAAACACCACGCAAATTAAACCGCGAAAATATTTACATCTAACCCTAACCTTCCTAAAAAAACCGCGAAACTAATTAGTACTAACCTAACCCTAATCCTATCCCTAAACTACATAAAATAGAGCGTAAAAAAATTACCTGCGCAGTCGCCGCTCTTCTTCCCCTTCTTTTCTTCTCTTCTTCCCTTCTCTTTCTTTTTCTCTCTTCACCCTCACCCTCTTTTTTTCTGCCGTTTCTCTTCTCTCGGCCGACCACGCCCCTCTTTTTATTTCGGCTCAAGTCGCCCTCCGGTTGGGCGACAGGAGGCCGCTCGCTCCCCTGTCGCCCAACCGTGCATCGATTTCATCCTTGTCGCACTTGGGGTGGGTGACTTCGCCACTTGTCGCTTTTTGATAGGGTGAGTAGCCCCTGTCGCCCAACCAACGGGCGACAGGGGTATATTTCTGCAAAAAAAATATTTCGTGGTACACTTTTGCAATTTGTATTAAAAAATGTATTATTTAAAAAAAATTCATACCACTTGCATCACACTCAATGTCAAAGGTCTTACCAAAGTCCGGTAGTTCTAGCAGTGGTGCTTCACAAAGTCTGCTTTTTAGCTCTTGAAAGGCTTGGTCCTGTTCATCTCCCCACTTGAATGGAACATCCTTCTTAGTCAAATTGTTGAGTGGTGCAGCAATTGTGCTGAAATCTTTGACAAATCTCTGATAGAAACCTGCAAGACCATGGAAACTTCGAACTTGTCTCACATTTTCAGGTGTAGGCCAGTCCTTTATTGCTTTGATCTTCTCTTCATCAACCTAAATGCCCTGTGCAGTCACAACAAAATCAAGAAAAACAACACGATTTGTGCAAAAGGTACACTTAGCAATGTAGCCATACAATTTGTCAGCTCTCAAAACAGCAAGTACTTAGCGTATATGATCAAGATGCTCATCATAAGATTTACTATAGATCAAGATATCATCAAAATATACAACCTCGAATTTGCCAATGAAAGCTCTCAAAGCATGATTCATTAAGCGCATAAATGTTGAAGGAGAATTCGTCAAACCAAAGGGCATAACAAGCCATTCATATAAACCAAATTTTGTTTTAAAAGTTATCTTCCATTCATCACCAACTTTCATGCGAATTTGATGATAGCCGCTGCGTAAATCAATCTTGGAAAAAATAAGTTAACCACTCAATTCATCTAACATATCATCAAGCCTAGGAATAAGGTGATGATATCGCACAGTTATAGCGTTGATAGCTCGACAATCAACACACATTCGCCAAGACCCATCTTTCTTAGGGACCAAAAGTACAGGAACAACACAAGGAGAAATAAATTCTCGAACATACCCTTTGTCCAAAAGCTTTTTTACCTGTCGTTGAATTTCTTTTGTTTCTTCAGGATTGGTGCGGTAGGCTAGACGATTTGGAAGAGAAGCACCAGGTACCAAATCAATTTGGCGCTCAATGTCACGTATGGGAGGAAGGCCAGCCGGCATGTCATCAGGAAAAACATCTTCAAAGTCCTGCAACAAATCCAAAATAGCACTAGGCAATGTTGAGGGTAAGTCGTTAGTTGAAAACAAAGTGTCCTTGTACAATAGCACAAAGAATGGAGCTGTAGTGTTCCTCATGTCTCCCAAATTATTCTTGCTCACTAATAAACAGTCACTCTGTTGTGGCCCTCTTTTATGTTCAAGGGGTTTTATGGAGTGGGATGGTTTAGGATTCTCTCCCTTACTACTTTGTGGGTCTCACTCATTTTTCTTTTCTCACTCTCCTCTCTTTTCATACGAGCAACATCAGAAGCATGTATGTCTTCAGGAGATAATGGAACCAGAACCACCTTCTTGTCTTTATGAACGAATGTGTACTTGTTTGAGCGACCAAAGTGCATAGAATCTACATCAAATTGCCATGGACAACCCAAAGTAAGTGGCACGCTTGCATAGGAACAATATCACAATCCACCGCTTGTTTGAGCAACCAAAGTGCATAGAATCTACATCAAATTGCCATGGACAACCCAAAGTAAGTGGCACGCTTGCATAGGAACAATATCACAATCCACTGCATCATGATAGTCACCAATAGAGAATGATAATTTGACCATGGACGAAACCTTCACCGTCCCAGAATTGTTCAACCATTGCATATGGTACGGATGTGCGTGACGACATGCTTGTAGACCAAGCTTTTCAACAAGCATGGCACTAACAATATTGTTGCAGCTCCCACCATCAAATTATGAACTGACAAACTTGTCTTTTAACTTTGCACCGTGATTGAAACAAGTTATGATGTTGCTCTTGCTCAACTGCAACTAATTGAGTAGAAAGAACACGACGTACGGCCAAAGAGTGATTTTGTGTACTCAACTTAGGCGAGAAAAATACAGGTTGCAACAAGCTACAATGGGGTTGTGAGGTGCACGAAAATAATGGCAATTCACCACCAGATTCTAGAGCACAAATGAGTTCATCTACTACTTGAGATATTGTAGCAGCTGTAGAAGTGGACTTTTGGCTATGATAAATGGGACATGGAGCAGCCAACAAGGTGGTAGAAGCACTTTTGGAGGAATTAGCAGCAGCCTCAATTGGACTATCTTGTCGTGGACAAATTTGAGCTTGCAAATCATGGAAATCATCAAGGAGATCATCAAAATCAGCACGAGTAATCTCATCCATACTGCTAGGAACAATAGCTTGCTTCATGTGCTTCGTATCAAAATGGTGAACAGGCTGTACTGCTAAACAATTCAAACCCAATTCACACTCACCTTCCTCCGCTTCATACTCAAAAGTTTATAAATTTCCATCTTTTAAATCTATGTCATTGTGTCCATCCTGCTCCTCACTTTGTGAATCATAAGAGCCATCTGCTAGTGTGAGAATAACACGTCGATTGGGACATTCAGCTTGCTTATGCCCATGGCCACCACACTTAAAACACTCAATTTTACTTGTCTTCTTGGCTGGAGGAGTAACACCTTTGGTCTTCACTTCAGATGGTTTCGTTGAAGTGGAAACTGAATGAGAAGGTGTAAAAGGTGCACGAGAGGAAGGTGTGCGTGACCCTGAACCTTGCTGTTGCGGAGTGCTCCATGAAGGAGTACTGTGAGCAGCAGGATATGTGAGACGACTCTTATAAGGTTCAACCACCTGCCGTTCTGCCATCTTAGCAAAATGCACCAATTCTATGAGATTTGTGTAGTTAGTCATGTCCACTTTGTCCACAATTGGTTTATTTAGTCCAACCAAGAAACGAGCCATCACAGATTCCTCATCATCAGTGATGCCTGTACGAAGTAGGCACATTTCCATTTCTTGAAAATACTCATCAACACTACGATACATTGCACAAGGCGTTTCAGTCGCAAATGTATGTGATGAGGACATCACTACTATGGATATGACCACATTTGGTTGTGATAACTCCAACACGTCATCCACGGGCCAAGAAGAGAGAGAGATCAAATCCATCACGTTCTGGAATCCAATTCGGCCTCCTGAGACAGCACCGACTTCAAATATGAATAACTTTTGCATACAGACTCCGATTTGGCTGATCTTGGACTTGATTGGAAGCTTACAATGAGATCTTTCCAATGGATCTAATCCCAGCTCCAGATTCGTCGTGGATCAGTCAAAATCATCAAAACAATACACTATAATACTGTTTTAGGCTATTTCGGGTCTTGTAAGCGTGTGGGGGCCCAAGCCCAAGTTGTGTGCGCCCTCCTAGCCGCACACAACCCTAGGACATCCCTCTCACTTCTATCCCTCTTATAAACTCAGTAGCCGCCGCTTTATACACTTGGGTTTTATTTAATTAGTTTAGCCAAGTGCAAACTTTGAGTCTTCGAGTTGTGCTGGACAACCACCTTGTCAAGACCTTCAATAGAACCCCACCTTGATTTTGCTTTCAATTCTTATTTGCAATTCCATATTGCTTTTACTATTGTTCTTGCTTGTTCTTCGGTTGCTTGCAGGAATTGAACCTCGTTTTCAGGTTGATCGTGCCAACGGCAAGATCAATAACACTCCGGAGTTGGTTTAGCGATTGCTAAGGCGCATCGTCATCGTACGTTGTAGTCAGATCGTCAAAGTCGGTTCCACCAAATCGATAGTTATCACTCTCATCGAAAGATCGGGACACAACCTTCACATCAATATGTCACTAGACTAATATGCAGGAACAAAACGACGCCTCATTTCCCTCTTCATCTCTTCCCAAGTGATACGATCATGCCCCACACGATGGTATTCAGCATGAACTGGATTCAACCAAGTGATGGCATAACCTTTGAACTCAATTGCAGCCAACTTTTCCTTCTTTGCAGCAGGGTAATCATATAAATCAAAAATCTGATCCACCTTTGTCTCCTACTCATAATAAGCATCAGCATTTTCCTTGCCATTAAATGTAGGTATGGACACTTTAACTTTGCCCAAACCATCTTCATCGTGGCGATGAGGATCACCACGACGCTGGTCATGGTGGTCATCATTCCCAGCAAACCGATGATCACCAAAAGCACCAAAGCGACCAAAGTTAGCACCTACTTGTGCGTCATATCCACCATGGTCACCATGTTGGGCTGCTCGATGTTCATCATCATCAGCAAAATCAGCATCACCATCAAAACCTTCAGCCCCTCCAATAGGTATACGTCGTGCATGACCAAAATATTGTGGCCTCATATTAGCTACACCAAAATTGCCCAAACTAGGACCATGACCTTGACCAACACCACGTCCTCGGCCACCACCACCTGCAACGGCACGACGTGTGGCCTCAGCTTGCAAGGTAGCAGGATCATCATCCTCGATGTACTGATCATTATCATGTTGGTCCTCCATGTTAGTTGCATGCTGTAGATTATGCTGAAGTGCTTGTAGTTGTTGCGTCAATTGGTTCATTTGTGCACGCATCTCCTGGAACTCCACCAAAACAGAACCATCTTGTCCTACCATGTTAGTGTAGGAAAAAAATATACATATATGTGTATATGTGGAAGCACTCCCTCACCACTTACTGAACAAGTTCTTTGTCTACCTGAGAAAGTGAGAACCAGGGCAACTAGCAGTAGTGGAAAAACGATTGTACCAGAGACGATGGTGTACAGCCTCATGGATGCTTTCGGTGGGGCTGGGTGGGATAAAATTTTAATGTAGTGCAAATTGAAAAGTAGGGATGCAAAATCGAATAATAATCCAAGAGAGACACAAGTTGATGTTGCTGATCAGGAGAATAAAAATGGTAGAAAACAAGCAAGAAGAACAAAGTAGAAGAAAGGATAATATTTGCACCAGTTTCAACGCAGCTCAAACCTCTTGTCTTGCAAAACTTGAGTCTTTTCTTTGCTACTATTTTTTTTATGGATGGAATCTCCTTTTCTTTTTCATTCTTTATTTTTTTAGGACCACTTGATACCAGAATTCTAAAGTTAGAGTGGTGCAGAACAACAAATAAAACCCGGTGCAGATGGCTATGTCGATGTGGAAGAAAAGAAGGGAGGGAGGGTGGGATATTTGTTTTGCGCATTTCAGACCAGGAGAAATCAGCAACAAGACAAGACTCAGAGGATTGAAAACTTGAGAATGCAAACTACAAATCAGCTGCAAAGATAAAGGCTATAGGTATGTATCTTTTTTTGTGGCTTTTTGTGGACTGTAGGTGCAGAAAAAAATCTATCCAACACAAAACAACAATGATCCTACTGAGTCAACGTAGGCTCTGATACCAGATGATGTGCGCATGCGTATGGATTACGCAGGAGCAACTGTTGTGGCCCGATCTTCTCGAAGGATACTAGGAACTTGATAACTATCAGTACGTGACCTGACAATCGCCCTTCCACGTACCAACGAACAACTGAGATAATCGCCCTTCCACGTACCGACGAAGCCAGCCCATGCAATCACGCCGTATAGACGTGAAGGCACAAACTAGTTGAACCGCAGTTTAAGGGTCAGCAATAAGTAATCCCGTGGAGCCTCGGGTAGCCCTTCCAGCTTTTGTGAAGTCTCCATTAAAACAGCCATAACTCTTTATTCGGAAGTCAAAATGACAAGCCGTTTGTTGGAGGTGTAAGTAGAGTTGATTATCTTTCCATCCATGTATAACATGCCAACTGAAATATGATGGTTTGATCCTTAGGATTCTTTGAATTAGAGGTATCATCATCATGCACTGGATCAGCACAAATTTGGAGGGCAAAAACCATCATCATCCCATGCACTCTCGTACACTCCATCAATCCTAAGAATATTAAAACAAGAACTCAAAAGCATGGAATCTGAAATACTATGATTAATTAAAACAAGGTTAGCGTTCACCTGAGAATGCATTTCCTTCTCTTGTTGTTTAGCTCTGCTCCTTGTAATTGGACTAACCATTTCAGAACTACTATTAGTGGGAAGTACAGAAGAGTGGATGCTAGGGATGTCCTCATCAAATATTCGAAGGATTCACCTGATAATTGTCCACATAACTCAACACTTCTTTCCAGCATATAAAGACTTGATGAAAGCTAGTACTCTTGGATGCTTCGTCCCATCCTTGAAGGAAAACCATCCTTGGTTTTGTACAAGCTGGAAAAGAAACAAGCAGCAAAAAGAACAACGTGTACATATATGTATATATCCCATATTTCATTGTTCTTTTGGTTTCGCGTAATTCTACATACATAACAGCAAATGAGGAAATTTGATTTAAGCAAAGCACCCTTCCTTATATTTTTGCAACTCAATTTGTGATTATAAGTGAAGCATATAACATAAATATTAACATGATTCAGTTTGCAAATTAATTTGCAAATATAAGTAAAGAACATATCCATCCCAGTCCTTGGATAAAGAATAGTCATGTTTTGTAAGCCTTGTTCAGTAACATATATGGGAAAAACTACTACAAGTTTTGATAACAAGCATAGCTCATTCATGTGATCAGATTGTAAACAAGCAATATCAAACCATTCCAACAACGGTGACACAATTTAATGTTCTTCCACTCATTAACTATGACATGCTGATTTGTAATACAACTCAATGTAATAAAATTCGAACAATGAGGTAGCAAGTTTTGGGTATCACACATATCAAGAAAATTTGATGGTACTACACATGAAACAAGCTGTTGCATACAACTAGGATTGCCCAAAACAGCAAGCTTCAATTAAGTAAGTTTATCACAAGTTATGCATATTCTGTAGACAAGAAACTTGCCATCTATACCATAATCCCCAAATAAATTGAATTTAAAACAGTTGGCATATGTGCTAGATAAAGACTTAAGAGATGAAATTTTAGAAATCTTATCCATAGCACAATTCAAGCTAACAGGCTCATTTAACATGATATAGTACAAAACAGTGGTAGGGAATATTCTAGCTATCACTTCCTTATGCGTAATCAGCACCACATTACCAAAATTATAAGCATGCAATTCATCACGTGGTTCTACAATTGTGGCACAAGGTGGTAACTCACTAGAATTAAGTACATCAAGAATTTACTCACAAATTTGCTCTCTTTCTTACTGTAAAATTAGATATGTACCATGGTCCTTAGCGTCCTCCTCAAAAGAAGTAGGTACCTCAAAACCTTCACTTGATAACACTTGGTTTTCAGCTTTTAACTCCCCTTCTTCAGAAGTAACCTGCATATCACATGGAACAGCAACAACAAAAATAACAAAAGTAGATTGGGTTACGCTAGTACAATCATCCTTGCATGTACTATCCTCTACTTCACTCGAATTTTCTTGTATTTATTTCACAACCTTGGGGTGTTTGCTCTCATTAAGGTTTGGTGCAGTGCATGCAATAGCATTGGCATGTAACTCTGTAGGAACTTGAACTGTGGTTGATTGTTTTCTCTGTATTTTTCTTTCAGCTTTACGTGAAATATTAAGCAAGCATGACATAGAATTGAATTCTTTACAAGATATCATAATATGAATAAAAAAATCTAGTCCACAATAAAAGCTGTTCATCCTAGTCTTTTCGGTCTATTCTAACCCACAATGCAAATACTACGCTGAAATTCTTGGTAGTACTCGCCCACAGTTTTACTACCTTGTTTTAGACGTTGCAATTCATTCCGTAATTGGCGAGCAACATATGAAGGAATAAATCTAGCTCTTATAATTTTCTTCAATTTAATCCATGTGCTAGGGATGTGCTGATTTTTACGCATATAATCATTCCATCAAAGAGCAGCAAAATCAGTAAATCCACTAGTAACAACCTAACCTTATCATGCTCAGGAATTCTATTTTTATCAAATGATTGTACTACAGCTAATTCCCAAGAAAGATAACCTTCAGGATCATATTTACCAATAAAAATGGGTACGGTCAACTTACTTTTGTTACATGTGCTACGTCGTCGTACCTCCCGTGGTGGTGAAGCTGTGGTCGCCAAGTTTTTAAAGCGATTGGAAGGAGAACGGTACCTATTTGGCTAGTAGAAGGTAGAGCTTGGACAGGCAATATTTTTTTCCTATGCAATCTGATAATTCTAGTTATTGTAATGATAAATAATGACCCGAACTAGAATTCACAAGCCCTAGTTGGCGATCTCAAAGATATAAGTGAATTTCAAGACAACACACTCACAAAGATAATGGAACTTAATGCAACCAATGGAATGAGCTAAATAAGAAAAAATTTAGCAGCAAAGCTCGTGTTGCATAAGTTATGGAAAAACACTAGCTAATTGCTTCAGAAAAGGTAAAAGGGACAAGATTGCTCACTAATTAATACAATTGCACAATCTGAAAATAATGAATACAAATTAAAGCTTTGCTCAATGTAGTGCTGCCATCCAATATTCTGTTTTCTTTTCTTTTCTTTTTTTATGCCTTCCGGCTCTTTATTTCTTTTTCTTTTTTTGGTGACTTTTGGCAAACACTAGTATGAACAAAGTTTTGGAATCCCTAACTTATTGTCACAACATGGTATGATATTATATTTCAAGATTATGCAATGTATCAATTAGAGCAGCCCTCTGCAATATCAACAAGCTAGTCTCAAATAGGATCAAAGTATTCAAAAGGGATGAATTGGTTCCCAATGGTAGGTGTACTGATATTTTTGGGGTTTTAGTCTTTGTAGATGCTATTGTACTCAAAGAAACAAGCTTAATCTTAGAACGATCTAAGAAACCCTAATTCAGTGTTTGTAGGCGGCAGAGTTGTCGCCTAGATTAAGGTTTAAAGACAGCTGAATTTGGAGATTTCAATAGAGTACAAGAACATGCAATTTGGAGCTCGAGTGTGAAAATTATGGCAAAAAAACCAAACACCAAAGAATTGTCCCAATTTCAGCCTGAGGAGACCAATTTTGAATCCGAATTAAATTCGGTTTGAATGAGTCCGAATCACAAATGACAGCTAAAAATTTTTTTGTAAAGGACTTTTCAATCGGAGTTTGGATGTGAGAATTATGAACAAAATACCGAACCGATCTGGATTAGAAGTACATTTGCTTCACCAACTTTGATGTCCACATTAAACAAATTTGGGTCCAGAATTTGAGTACGTGCCCAACTAGGTTTTGTAGAGCTCATTCCCAGGTTTTAGGAAATTGCAAAAATACTAGAATCCGAGCTCGTATGCGAAAGTTATGAACAAAACAATGTACTGGACAGATTGAAATAAAAGCTACGCAAAGGAAAAACAATCAGCAACTAAAATAAGGACTCTAATGGATCAAAACCTAACAAAACGCACTAAAATACCATATTGAATCTAAAGGTTGAATTTTTAAGGAGTAATTTTCAATTTAGGACAGAAAATAAAAACTAACTAAGGTACTAATGAGGACATCACTACTACGGATCAGACCACAACTAGTTGGATCAACTCCAACACGTCATCCTTCGGACACGAAAAGAGATATATCAAATCCATCACGTTTTGGAATCCAATTGGGCCTCCAGATACCAGCCCGAAGTAAAACGGTCAAAACTTTTGCATACTGAGTTCAATTATAGAGTTCTTGCACTTGATTAAAATCTTACTTCAAGATCTTTCCAACAGATTTGACCCCACCTAAAAATTCCTTCGGAGTGCTTTGCAATCAAAAAAACATTTAGGATCAAATTTCTAGTTATAGTCAAACTTGGGCGTTGGGCCTTGTAAAAGTCCTATTCGGCCTCTCCTTTGTGCTGGCCGAATCCACTTTCTCTTTTACCTATATATAGCTAGAGACTCCCACAAAAATTACTTGGGTTTTGTTTAGTTGTAGTTTTCCTTGGTGAAACTATTTGGTATTCTCTTGTTCGACGAGATCAACAGCTATACCGTGCTTCGGATCCCCACATCAATACTTCATTTATATTTGCAATTTTAGATTGCTTTCGCATTGTTCTTGCTTATTCTTTGATTGCTTGCAGGAATTGATCTTCGTGATCAGGTCAATCTGGTTTTGGCACGGTTGATAACAATTCGGAGTTTGGTTTAACGATTGCTTGGTATCGATCGTGTTTCGGTCATAGCCTAGATTGTGAGGGTCATCTTCACTAATCGATAGTTATCCATCTCACCGAAAGATCGGACCTCCAAATAGCGTCATCAGGTGGTATTAGAGCTTTCGTTGATCGGTGAGAATTTCAGTACCTTAGATTAGTTTTTGTTTTCTATCCTAAATTAAAAATTACTCCACAAAAATTCAACCTTTAGATTCAATCTAGTATTTTAGTGCGTTTTGTTAGGTTTTGATCAATTAGAGTCCTTGTTTTAGTTGCTGATCACTTTTTCCTTCACGTAACTTTTATTTCAATCTGTCGAGTAAATTGTTTTATTCATAACTTTCGCATACGAGCTCAAATTCTAGTGTTTTTACATGTTCCTAAAACCTGGGAACAAGCTATACAAAACGTAGTTTGGCACAGACTCTAATTCTGGACCCAAATTTGTTTAATCTGAATGTCAAAGTTAGTGAAGTAAGTTGTACTTTCAATCCAGATCGGTTCGGTATTTTGATCATAATTCTCATGTCCGAACTCCGATTGAAAAGTTTTTATAATTTCCTGAATCCTTGAAGAGTCCTCTACAAAAACGTTTTTGGGTGTCCTTTGTGATTCGGATTTATTCAAACCAAATTTAATTCGGATTCAGAATCGGTCTCATCAGGCTGAAATTGAGCCATAAATTTCACTCCCGAGCTCCAAATTGCATGTTCTTATTCTCTATTGAAAGCTG
The DNA here is from genome assembly GCA_036346275.1 of Otatea glauca. Lineage (NCBI taxonomy): Eukaryota > Viridiplantae > Streptophyta > Magnoliopsida > Poales > Poaceae > Otatea > Otatea glauca. The sequence continues at coordinate 21,523,233 of CM070726.1, forward strand.
AGGATATAAGCTTCAATTCTTTCCATAGTGAACCTTCCAAATTCAGTCGTTTTCAAACTTTAATCTAGGCGACAACTTTGCTGCCCTACAAACATTGAATTACAGTTTCTTGTATTGTTCTCAGATTAAGCTTGTTCCTTTGAGTACAATAGCATCTACAAAGCATAACATCCCAAAAATATCAGTAGACCTACCATTGGAAACCAATTCATATCTTGTGAATACTTTGATCCTATTTGAGACTAGCTTGTTGATATTGCTGAGTGCTTCTCTACTTGATACATTGCATAATCTTGAAATATCATATCATATTGTATTGTGACATCAAGTTAGGGATTCCAAAACTTTGTTCATACTAGTGTTTGCCGAAAGTCGCCAAAAGAAAGAAAAAAGAAAGAAAGAGCGAGAAGACCAAAAAAAGAGAAGAAAATAAAACAGAATAGTGGCCAACCGTACTACATTGAGCAAAACCCTAATTTGTGTTCATTATTTTCAGATTGTGCAATTGTATTAATTAGTGAACAATCTTGTGCCCTTTTACCTTTTCTGAAGCAATTAGCTAGTGTTTATCTATAACTTATGCAACATGAGCTTTGGTGATGAAATTATTCTTATTTAGCTCATTCCATTGGTTGCATTAAATTCCATCATCTTTGCATATGTGTTGTCTTGAAATTCGCTTATATCCTTGTGATAGGCAACTAGGGCTTGTGAATTCTAGTTTGGGTCATTACTTCTCTTTAAAATAACTAGAATTATCAAATTGCATAGGAAATATATATTGCCTGTCCAAGCTCCACCTTCTACAAGCCAAATAGGTAACGTTCTCCTTACAATCGGTCTGCCAATCTTCAGTGTGTTTATCACGAACCAATCGCCGGTTACCACCTGTTTGCTTGGTAAGAATTTGGTAAAAGCTTGAGTGTGAGAGACTTTGAATCACCAGATCCTAGTACTTGATAGGAACTTATATTTGTGATTAGTTTGTTGTCTTCACTAACAATGGCAGGTTCTCAACGTCGTAGTGCTTGGCCAACAACATCCTAGGAGAAGAGTGTAACATCCCAAAATTTGGCCTATAGTTCCACTTATGTGCATCTTGGTGATTTTCTGAACTTATTGGATTTTCTGGAATTTATTTGAATTTATTTTAATTAAGTATATTGAACCTTTGGTGAAAACTAAGTATATATAGATAAAACTAATATGAAGTTTTGCGAAAAATATTTTATTTGAGCTCAGAATGTCTCAAAGTATTTATGAGAATTTTCTTGGATTTTTTCTGATATTTTAATTGCCTTAAATGAATTAATCTAATTTCAGGAATGATTTTAAATCAAAAAGCTTTTGAAAAATCGGTGAACAGTTCTGGGCCGAAGCCCAGCAACGTGCGCGCGTGGCCCAGCGCTATGCGGCCCGCTAGTCCGCTTCGCCGCCGCCGCGCATGCGGACCGTTGGATCGGATCGTGCGGCCCTCTTTCCTCGGCGAAACCCTAGCGCGTGAGCCGTTGGATCGAGATCAAGCGGTCGGGATCGCTTTGCGTTGTTTTGGTAAGTTTAGATCTCGCCCGTTTGATTTGGAAAGAGCGGATCGGATCGTATCGCCCGAGAATCAATCGTGGCCGTTCATCTTAGATCGGACGGTCGTCAGTCGTCGTCTCCGATCCGATTTTCGTTTCGCCGCCGCGCGTCATCTCAGTCGCGGATTGCTTAGGGTTTCCTTCCCTGCGCGCATGCCGAGGCTATAAATGCCGCCGCCTGCACCCCGAGGATCGCCATCCCAGTGCGCATCTGCTAGCCTAGCCTCTTCGCCGGAGTCGCTGCCGTTTAGCCCCGAGAGCTCGCCGTAGTTCCTTGTAGCACCGCCGCTCGTTTTCTCGCCGTTTCGCCGCCGTCAAGACTCCATCCGTTGTGTGGGTTCCAGTTTCGGGTTCACCGCGTCGAGCCGCGCCGAAGCTGCTATCTCTTCGTCGCCGGTAGGACCTAGTTCACCATCGGAACCGTCGTCGTTTTCATCTCTGGGAACTCAGCGCCGCCGCGACATCGCCGTGCTTCGGAGCTTCACGCAGCCGTTGGATCTTTGCCGGATCATCCAGATCGAGCCACGTCTCCGCAGTCAACAGTGATTCGCTCGGGTAAGCCTTGGCCGTTAGATGTGCGATGAGCGATCGGTATTGAGCCTCGTAAGTGTAGATCGGTAGCCATCGGATTCCCTCCCAGATGTGCGCCGTGTGTCGAGCATCAGCGCGGGTGGCGTCGTAGCCAATCAGGGCGCGCCGCGTATCGGGCGCGTGGCGCTAGGCGCCGTGGGCCGCGACCACGGTGGACCAAGGCGGTCCCGTGAACCAAGTCCATGGACCAGGCTGACGTGTCAGTACCCGATTAGCTCAGGTTAGGGCTGACGTCAGCGTTGCGCAATAAAAATCTTTTTCGATAGAAAAATAATTCGGGAAAATCAGTTTTTCCTAATTTCTGTATTTTCAGTATTTATTCAAACTTCAAAAGGCCATATCTTTTGAAGTTTAACTCGGATTTGAGTGATTCAAATTTCTAAAAATTTGTAAAATCAACATCTATTTATTGGTGAATTTTAATTTATTTTTGGAGTTTGTGTGCTCTCTGTTTTGGTGTTTATTTGCTATTTTGGCATCGTTTCGCATAGACATTGAACTGCTCGGTGATCCGGAGGAAGATTCATCGCTTCAAGACCCAAGCTCAAAGCAAGACCAGCACCTACTCCAAGGCAAGTTGTGCTTTGATCATGTTGCACCCAATTTCACCAAATTGCTATTTTGTCTTTTAAATTATGCATGATATTTTATGTGTATAAATGATTTCAATTAATCTGGGAATTAGATAATATGCCTATTTGAATCAAATCATACCTTGTCAATTATATGCCATGATCTCAATGTCACCCTAAGATGGTTAATTAATAGTTGGTTAATATTGATAATCAACATGGGCTAGTTAGATCGTCATAGATTGCTTAGCCATGCCACATCATCACATGTGTCCGAATGTTGATACTTAATCTTGACTAATGGAATATGGAACAATGTTTAAGAATTGGTGTGTCATGTGTTGTCACACAGTGATATCAAGTTGTCGTGGCGAGGAGGTCACACAACTAGATTGAAATGTTGGTGGCACGTGGTGCTTGGTAATCAACTGGGGTGGTAATGTTTTAGATTGGGGCAAGTGGCAAGGGGCAGTGTGCCAAGGTGGGCCAGAATTGGCAGGGGTATGTGGAAGTCTTGCCTTAATCACTTTAAGGACTTAACCTTGCAAGCCTTTGACCTGAGTCTTTCTTGCAACCGCATGTATGGAATGGGACAGCCTAGTTGAATAATTTGTGAAGCCTAGATTTCGGTGTTGTCGTGGTGAATAGTGAGTGGGTTTACGGTTTAACTCACATGGCGCAAGAGGGGGGCCCTATTGTGGTGGTTTAACCCTTCAGTGTTGAAACCTTAGCGAACAGTGCTGGGTCTAGGTGTAGCATTGTAAAGGCTTTGTTATGGTCACTCTCCTTGGTGGTGTTTGGTTGTATCGTGTCGGTAAAGTGCATTACCTCTGCAGAGTGTACAATCTATTCGAATAGCCGTGCTCACGGTATTGGGCAATGCTCAGGAATTACAGTTAGGGGTTAGACTTTTGTTAAACAAAAACCAGTTGGGATGGCAAGGTGCCATGTGAAGTGGAAATTGATTTAGGATCGGAGACTTGGTTTATTTCAGAAATGCTGAATCTATTAATTAATGTATTTGTTTTACTACTTTTCAATATATTTATTGTATTATTGTTAAATGCTACTTTATTGCAAAATATCCTTATTAGCCATTCCTTTGGATTAAGCCAAGCATATAGAATATTAGACTTGCATTGCTGTGCACAACTTGTTGAGTGCTTTATGTACTCACCCCAACAACAACAACTTCAGAAGAGGAAGAATATACGCCTTTCGAGGAGGAGGATTATATGGATGCGAATGCTTAGGGTCCGAGCCTCGCGGTTACTGCATGTGAATCGGGAGTCGCTACGCTTATTTATTTTTCCGCTGCTGCTTATTTGCTATTTCTTTTATAAGCCTTGCATGGCAATCATCATGTAAGACAACAGTTACTATTAATTATGAAAGTTATGCAATATTCCGCTGTGTATGACTGTGATAGCATCTATGTTGAGCCTGTGTGCACTAGCGTGATCCTGGACTAGTGCAGTATACACAGAGGGTCCGGATTTGCAAATTCTGGTCCCGACAGAGGTGGTATCAGAGCCATACTAACTATAGGTCTTGGCCCTAGGTAGTTGGTATCTCATAGGAGTGTCCAAAATTATTTTCTAAAGAAAAAGTAAAATTGACTAATAAGAAACTCTTGGCTTATCTCATTCTTCTACTCTCATCCTTGCTAAATTTCCTTCTTTCCGTTGCCGTTTCGAGTGGAAATCTTATTCAAAATTTTGTTTTGAATAGACGCCGATCTTCCAGTCCTTCGAGTCGAGGTAGGGTGGCTATGCCATGGAGCTGTGGAGAGTTCTTCAAGTAATTGGAGGCTTCGATCGTCTGCTCTACCGAGGAAGCAACTGGAACGTCAACGTTGTGCATCGGGGGTTCTTCTTCAAACTGATCATCTTCTCTCGAGAGTGCGACGAGACCACCAGACCGATCCACATCACTACCCGGAGGTTCACGTACGAGGCGGGAATTCAGGAGGCTGCTAGACTTGCCCTACGATGGATCTGCCACGACTACGCCTACGAGCTTCGCGACACCGTGTTTCGGCTTCACCCGACAGTGCGAGCGTGCCAGTGTCGACGAATCGTGGAGGGGGAGTGTGCTACTGCAGTACACCTTGCTGAGTTCACCACCGCCCAGGAGGAGCACTTGAGGGACACTGCTCAGGAGTTGGAGACAGTGTACGAGGCACTGAGGGTGTCCGAGCGAGAGCTTCAGAAGACCCGTGACGTAGCAGCCAGGGTCATCAACGAGCTGGAGGAGGCCTTGCAGGTAGCCGATGAGGTGGCGGACCAGGTCGTTCAAGAGCCAGATGGGGTCACCGAAGAAGAAGAAGAAGAAGACCCAGAGGAGCGTGAGTGGGAGCCGGAGGAGCCAGCAGAGGGTCACCAGGATAGGTTTGCACCCATGACAGCCCACCCACCGGTGTATGCGCCGGATCAGTCTCAGCCAGGGTGGCTGGATGAGTGAGAGTCGGTCTTAGAGTTGTGTTGAGACTCGAGTGTTGGGTTGCGTCTTTAAGTTAGTCTTTACCTTTTAGTAGACGTTAAGGTTGCATTTTTAGTTTGGTTCTTAATTGTCTGCTGAGTGTGCAGTATGTGTTGCAAAGCCCTTAGGCATTGTAAGCAACCATACCAAGTATTAATAAAGATTGTTTAAGTTGGGTTTAACCTGTTTGCCCCGCCTTAGAAATTCTTGCATCTTATCTATGCTACATATATCTTTCCTAACCCAAGAAGCAATCAAGCAGATGGTGAACACCCGCAGCAACAACGGAGCTTCAGGAAGTGGTCTGCGCCCAGGCAACAATCCCAATGAAGGAGCACCACCTCAACAAGCACCGCCAGTGGATATGCAGAACTTGGGAGCTTTTCTCGCTGCGCAAACTCAGTTGATGCAGACAATGATGCAGCAAATGACCAATATGGCTGCAGTCAACAACCCTGCTGCCCAGAACAACAATGGCGGGCCTCGTCCTTACTCCAAGCTATCAGATTTTATGAGGACCCGACCGCCAACATTCTCAGGAAATGTCAACCCCTTGGAAGCAGATGATTGGCTAGGAACCATTGACAGGAAGTTGTACATCACTCAATGTGAAGGCCATGAGAAGGTTCTTTACGCATCCCATCTGATAGAGGGAACAGCTGCAGAATGGTGGGAGAACTATTGTGCCGCTCATAAGGCACCCATGGAAATCACATGGGAAGAGTTTGCAACCGCCTTCCACCAGTATCATGTACCGAAAGGGATGATGGACCTGAGAAAGGAAGAGTTCAGGGTGCTTAAGCAAGGAGGCCAACTGGTGGCTGATTACTTGAATAAATTTACGCAGTTAACCCGCTATGCTCCTGAAGACGTAGCGACGGACAAAGCCAGGCAGTCCCGCTTCATGAAAGGACTAAACTCAGGGCTACAGGTGGGGCTAATTACCCACACTTTTCCGGATTTTCAATAATTGGTAAACAAGGCTTTGATTCTGGAGGATAAGCGCAAGGAGCTTGGGGAAAATCACAAGCGCTTGATGACCAACCCAGGTGGACGCCCTAACCACCTGCGATTGAAGATGACACCGCAACAGTTTGCCAGGTTCCAACCGCAAGCTGTTAACAAACCAGCAACACCTGCACTGCGACCACCAGGACAATGCTCAAGAAAGAGTGCAGCAGTCAGCCGCGAGAAGGTGCTACAGTTGCAATGAGCTGGGGCATTATGCTAATAGATGTTCCCAGAAAGGAGGTATCACGCCAGTGCGTTTTAATCTTGGAACGACACCTGCTAAGGCATCGATGACAGGAGCAAGCCGAGGATCTGGACAGGCAGGAGCGATGCCTCAAGCTACTATTCAGGGCAGAGTCAACCACATCATCGCAGATGGAGCTCAGGAAGCATCAGACGTCGTGTTGGGTAAGTTTTTGGTAAACTCAGTACCTGCAACAGTCTTATTTGATTCAGGAGCTTCGCATTCATTTGTCTCTCGAGCTTTTGCATCTGAAAATAGTTTGATTATGAAAAATCTTAAATGCGTGATGTTAGACCAAGCCCCGGGATCTGAGTTAAGATCTAGCCTTGGGTGCTTGGGAGTTAAGCTGCTAATTAATGGGGTAGAGTTCCTAGCGAACTTGATCATGTTAGATACCCAAGTTTTAGATGTTATCCTCGGTATGGACTGGTTGACCAAGCATAAGACAGTATTGGATTGCGGTCGAAGGGTTGTATCCATTGAGAGCCCTGGAGGAGAGAAAGTGAAAATCCAAGCGACAGCAGTTCGTGATGGTCAATTAATGGTTAATAACGTGAAAGCCGTCAGCATAGAAGATGTTCCAGTGGTTAGGGAATACCGGATGTATTTCGGAGGATCTCACGAATGCCGCTGATCGTGACATCGAGTTTGTCATTGAGTTAGCGCCTGGAACAGCACCGATAGCAAAAAGACCCTATCAGATGCCTACTGATGAACTAGTAGAAATGAAGAAGTAGATTGAAGAGCTGTTGGAGAATGGCTTCGTAAGACAAAGCTCATCGCCATGGGGAGCGCCAGTTTTGTTTGTAAGTAAAAAGGATGGAAGTTTAAGGATGTGTATCGATTATCGAGCACTTAATGAAGTAACGATTAAGAATAAGTACCCGTTGCCAAGAATCGATGACTTATTTGATCAGTTGAGGGGAGCAGGAGTCTTTTCCAAGATAGACCTTCGTTCAGGATATCATCAACTGAAGATTCGAGCAGAAGATGTCCCGAAGACCGCATTCTCGATGAGATACGGACATTACGAGTTTACAGTTATGTCGTTCGGATTGACCAATGCGCCGGCATATTTCATGAATATGATGAATAAGGTTTACATGGAGTATCTGGATAAGTTTGTTGTTGTCTTTATAGACGATATCCTGGTTTACTCGAAGACAGAAGAAGAGCATGCTGAACATTTGAGGTTGGTTTTAGAAAGGTTGCGAGAACAACAGTTCTACGCTAAGTTCAGCAAGTGTGATTTTTGGAAGGAGAAGGTTGAATTTCTTGGTCATGTGATGATCTGCAAAGGAGTGGCGATGACCCGAGCAAGGTGGAGACAATCCTGACCTTGGGAGCACCAAGTGCATTACTCAAAGCGTAGTTTTACAGGAATGGCAGGTTACTACCGACGGTTTATAGAGGGATTCTCAACAATTGCGAGACCTCTCACGCAATTGCTGAAAAAGGAAAAGAAGTTTGCGTGGACCCCAGAGTGTGAGAAGAGCTTTGAGGAATTAAAGAAGCGGTTGACAACAGCCCCAGTGCTAGTTTTGCCTGATGTACAGAACAGTTTTGACATATACTGTGATGCGTTAAGACAGGGTCTTGGATGCGTATTGATGCAAGAGGGTAAAGTGGTCGCATATGCGTCAAGGCAATTAAGACCACATGAAGGAAATTATCCTACGCATGATTTGGAATTGGCTACCGTGGTGCATGCCTTGAAATTGTGGCGTCATTATCTCATTGGAAATAGATGTGAGATATATACAGACCACAAGAGTTTGAAATATATTTTCACTCAGTCAGATCTTAACATGAGGCAAAGAAGGTGGTTGGAACTGATCAAGGATTATAATATGGGAATCCACTACCATCCGGGAAAGGCTAATGTAGTGGCTAATGCTTTGAGTCAAAAAAGCCACGTTGCAAATATGATGGTACAAGAAGATCAATCGGAGCTATGTAAGGAGTTTCAGAAGTTAAAATTGGAAATGATTCGAGAAGGATTTATATCTGCATTGGAAGTAAAATCGACGCTTGAGGATCAGATTCGGGAGGGCAGAAGGATGACGAGAAAATCGATCGAATCAAAGCTAGAAAGGATGAAGGATTAGCGGCAGATTTTACTATGGATGACCAGGGTACCATGTGGTTCAAGGGTCGAATCTGTGTGCCACACAGACCAGAACTTAAGCAATTGATTTTGGAAGAGGCTCACGATTCCAAGTATTCAATCCATCCAGGAAGCGCCAAGATGTACCAGGACTTAAAGGAGAGGTTTTGGTGGCCGAATATGAAGCGTGAAGTCGCTGAGCATGTTGCGTTGTGTTATATATGCCAGAGAGTTAAGGCAATACACCAGAGACCAGCAGGATTACTACAGCCATTAAGGGTTCCAGAATGGAAATGGGAAGAAATCGGTATGGATTTCATCACTAGGTTGCCAAGAACTCAAAGTGGGTATGATTCTATATGGGTCATTGTGGATCAATTGACCAAAGTTGCTCACTTCATTCCGGTTAGGACAACTTACTCAAGAGACCGGTTAGCAGAATTATACATGGCTAGAATTGTGTGTTTGCATGGTGTGCCTAGGAAAATAGTGTCAGACAGAGGTACTCAGTTCACCTCGAGATTTTGGATAAATTGCATGAAGCTATGGGAACGCGATTGAACTTCCGTACAGCATATCACCCACAGACCGATGGTCAGACAGAAAGAGTAAATCAGATTTTGGAAGATATATTGAGGGCTTGCGCTTTAGCCTACACTACTTCATGGGACAAATGTTTACTGTATGCAGAGTTTAGCTATAACAACAGTTACCAGGCTAGCTTGCAGATGTCGCCATTTGAAGCTTTATATGGTCGTGCCTGTCGTACCCCGCTGAATTGGAATGAGACAGGAGAGCGTATGATATTTTGCCCTAATGTTCTCAAGGAAGCTGAAGAGCAAGTTGCCATGATAAGATAGAGGTTAAAAATCACGCAGTCAAGACAAAAGAGTTACGCTGATAATCGACGTCGTGGTTTGAGTTTCTAGACAAACGATTTTGTGTATCTTAGAGTTACCCCTCTCAAAGGAGTTAAAAGGTTCCACGCTAAAGGAAGGCTTGCCCCAAGATATGTTGGACCATTCAAAATTTTGAGCCGTCGAGGGGAGGTTGTTTATCAGTTGGAATTGCCGCAGTCACTTGCAGGCGTGCATGATATGTTCCATGTGTCTCAGCTCAAGAAGTGTCTTCGGGTGCCAGCGAAGCAGACGCCTTTGGAAGAGATTGAGTTGCAGAAGGATTTGACCTACAAGAAGCAACCGATGAAAATTTTGGATGTCATGGACCGCAGAACCAGGAACAAGTCATTTCGTTTTTGCAGAGTTCAGTGGAGCAACCATTCTGAGAATGAGGCAACCTGGGAGCATGAAGAAGACCTGAAGTTAGAATTTCCAAACCAATTCCTTAGTTAGCCCTGAATCTCAGGGTCGAGATTCTATTAAGGGGGAGGTTTGTAACATCCCAAAATTTGGCCTATAGTTTCACTTATGTGCATTTTGGTGATTTTCTGAACTTATTGGATTTTCTGGAATTTATTTGAATTTATTTTAATTAAGTATATTGAACCTTTGGTGAAAACTAAGTATATATAGATAAAACTAATATTAAGTTTTGCCAAAAACATTTTATTTGAACTCAGAATGTCTCAAAGTATTTATGAGAATTTTCCTGGATTTTTCCAGATATTTTAATTGCCTTAAATGAATTAATCTAATTTTGGGAATTATTTTAAATCAAAAAGCTTTTGAAAAATCGGTGAACGATCTTGGTCAAGCTCGACCTCGCGCGCCGCCCGCCGATTAACCGCCGCCAAGATACGACCCTCTTTCCTCGGCGAAACCCTAACGCCTGAGCCGTTGGATCGAGATCAAGCGGTCGGCATCGCTTCGCGTTGTTTTGGTAAGTTTAGATCTCGCCCGTTGGATTTGGAAAAAGCTGAACGGATCGTATCGCCCGAGAATCAATCGTGGCCGTTCATCTTGGATCGGACGGTCGTTAGTCGTCGTCTCCTATCCGGTTTCTTCCCTGCACGCATGCCGAGGCTATAAAAGCCGCCGCCTGCACCCCGAGGATCGCCATCCAGTGCACATCTGCTAGCCTAGCCTCTTCGTCTGAGTCGCCGCCATTTAGCCCCGAGAGCTTGCCGTAGTTCCTTGTAGATCGGCCGCTCGTTTTCTCGCTGTTTTGCCGCCGTCAAGCCTCCTTCCGCCGTGTGGGTTCCAGTTTCGGGTTCACCGCGTCGAGCCGCGCCGGAGTTGCCATCTCTTCATCGTCGGGAGGAGCTAGTTCGCCATCGGAACCGTCGTCGTCTTCGTCTCCGGGAACTCAGCGCCGTCGCAACATCGCCGCAGCCGAGTCATACGCCGTTGGATCTTCGCGAACCGCCCGGATCGAGCCACGCCTCGCCGATCAACAAATGATTCGCTCGGGTAAGCCTTGGTCGTTAGATGTGCGATGAGCGATCAGGATTGAGTCATGTAAGTGTAGATCGGTAGCCGTCGGATTCCCTCACGAATGTGCGCCGCGTGTCGAGCATCGGCACGGGCGGCGTCGTAGCCAATCAGGGCGCGTGGCGCGAGGCACCGTGGGCCGCGTCCATAGTGGACCAGAGGCGGTCCCGTGAACCAATTCCATGGACCAGGCTGACGTGTTAGTACCCGATTGGCTCGAGTCTGGGCTGACGTCAGCATTGCGCAATAAAAATCTTTTTCAATAGAAAAATAATTCGGGAAAATCGGTTTTTTCTAATTTCTGTATTTTCAGTATTTATTCAAACTTCAAAAGGCCATATCTTTTGAAGTTTAACTTAGATTTGAGTGATTCAAATTTCTAAAAATTTGTAAAATCAAGATCTATTTATTAGTGATTATTTTTGGAGTTTGTGTGCTCGCTGTTTTGGTGTTTATTTGCTATTTTGGCATCGTTTCGCGTAAACGTTGAACTGCTCGGTGATCCGGAGGAAGATTCATCGCTTCAAGACCCAACCTCAGAGTAAGACCAGCACCTACTCCAAGGCAAGTTTTGCTTTGATCATGTTGCACCGAATTTCACCAAATTGCTATTTTGTCTTTTAAATTATGCATGATATTTTATGTGTATAAATGATTTCAATTAATCTGGGAATTAGATAATATGCCTATTTGAATCAAATCATACCTTGTAAATTATATGCCATGATCTCATTGTCACCCTAAGATGGTTAATTAATAGTTGGTTAATATTGATAATCAACATGGGCTAGTTAGATCGTTATAGATTGCTTAGCCATGCCACGTCATCACATGTGTCCGAATGTTGATACTTAATCTTGACTAATGGAATATGGAACAATGTTTAAGAATTGGTGTGTCACGTGTTGTCACACAGTGATATCAAGTTGTCGTGGCGAGGAGGTCACACAACTAGATTGAAATGTTGGTGGCACGTGGTGCTTGGTAATCAACTGGGGTGGTAATGTTTTAGATTGGGGCAAGTGGCAAGGGGCAGTGTGCCAAGGTGGGCCAGAATTGGCAGGGGTATGTGGAAGTCTTGCCTTAATCACTTTAAGGACTTAACCTTGCAAGCCTTTGACTTGAGTCTTTCTTGCAACCACATGTCTGGAATGGGACAGCCTAGCTGAATAATTTGTGAAGCCTAGATTTCGGTGCTGTCGTGGTGAATAGTGAGTCCCGGGTTTACGGTTTAACTCACATGGCGCAAGAGGGGGGCCCTGTTGTGGTGGTTTAACCCTTCAGTGTTGAAACCTTAGCGAACAGTATTGGGTCTAGGTGTAGCATTGTAAAGGCTTTGTTATTTTTCCACTGCTGCTTATTTGCTATTTCTTTTATAAGCCCTATGTGGAAATAATCATGTAAGACAACAGTTACTATTAATTATGAAAGTTATGCTATATTCCGCTGTGTATGACTGTGATAGCATCTATGTTGAGCCTGTGTGCACTAGTGTGATCCTGGACTAGTGTAGTATACACAGAGGGTCCGGATTTGCAAATTCGGGTCCCGACAAAGAGGTAGTCCACACTCCGAGATACGAAGAACGTAAGAGCACTGCTTCACCACCACGGGAGGTACGACGACGCAGCACACGTAACAAAAGTAAGTTGACCGTACCCATTTTTAGTAGTAAATATGATCTTGAAGGTTATCTTACTTGGGAATTAGCTGTAGTATAATCATTTGATAAAAATGGAATTCCTAAGCATGATAAGGTTAGGTTGTTACTATTGGATTTACTGATTTTGCTGCTCTTTGGTGGAATGATTATATGCGTAAAAATCAGGACATCCCTAGCACATGGATTAAATTGAAAAAAATTATGAGAGCTAGATTTGTTCCTTCGTATGTTGCTCGCCAATTATGGAATGAATTGCAACGTCTAAAACAAGGTATTAAAACTGTGGATGAGTACTATCAAGAATTTTAGCGTAGATCTTTGCGTTGTAGGTTAGAAGAGGTCAAAAAGACTAGGATGAACAGCTTTTACTGTGGACTAGATTTTGATATTCACATCATGATATCTTGTAAAGAATTCAATTCTGTGTCATTCTTACTTAATCCTTCACGTAAAGATGAAAAAAAAACAAAGAGAAGACAATCAACCACAGTTCAAGTTCCTACAGAGTTAAATGCTAATCCTATTGTTTGCACTGCACCAAACCTTAATGAGAGCAAACACCCTGAGCATGCGAAAGAAATACTAGAAAATTCGAGTGAAGTAGAGGATAGCACATGTGAGGATGACTGTACTAACGTAATCCAATCTACTTCTGTTATTTCTATTGTTACTATTCCATGTTATATGCAGGTTACTTCTAATGAACGGGAGCTAAAAGCGGAAAACCCTACGTTATCAATAGAAAGTTTTGAGGTACATACTTCTGAGGAGGATGCTAATGACCATGGTACGTATTTGATTTTACAGCAAGAAAGGGAGCAAATTTGTGAGTATATTCCTGCTGTACTTAATTCAGTGAGTTACCATTTTGTGCCACAATTGTATAACCATGTGATGAATTGCATATTTATAATTTTGATCATGTGGTGTTGATTACGCATAAGGAAGTGATAGCTAGAGTATCCCCTGTGACTATTTTGTGCTATATCATGTTAAATGAGCCTGTTAGCTTGAATTGTGCTATGAATAAGATTTATGAAATTTCATCTGTTAAGTCTTTATCTAGCACATATGTCAATTGTTTTAAATTCAATTTATTTGGGGATTATGGCATAGATGACAAGTTTCTTGTCTACAGAATATGCATAACTTGTGATAAACTTGTTGAATTGAAGGTTGCTATTTTGTGCAATCTTAGTTGTATGCAACAGCATGTTTCATGTGTGGAACCATCAAATTTTCCTGATATGTGTGATACCCATAGCTTGCTACCTCATTGTTTGAATTTTAGTACGTTGACTTGTATTACAAATCAGCATGTCGTAGTTGATGAGTGGAAGCCTATTAAAATTGAGTCACCATTGTTGGAATTGTTTGATATTGCTTGTTTACAATCTGATCATATATGAATGAGCTATGCTTGTTTCCAAAACTTGTAGCTTTGCCCATCTATATTATTGAACGAGGCGTACAAAACATGAGTATTCTTTATCCAAGAACATGGAAAGATATGTGTATTATTTATATTTGCAAATTAAGTTGTAAACTGAATCTTGTTAATATTTATGTTATATGCTTAACATATAATCACAAATTGAGTCACAAAATTGTGAGGAAAGGTGCTTTGCTTAAATCTGATTTCCTCATTTGCTGTTATGCAGATAGTATTACACGAATCCAAAAGAACAAGGAAATATGGGATATATACATATATGTTGCCTACACGTTGTGATGTGCACTAGGGTTGTCCCGACCTTCTGATGAGAATGATACGATGATCTTTGCAACCAAACAATCGCAACGTCACCACACGAGGCGAACAACCGAATCAAAGACCCGATCGATCCTTGAACCTGCTGCAACCAAGAACATGCAAGAACAAGATGATAGAAAATTCAATCCAAGAATCTCAAAGAAAAACAAGATGAGGTTCTGTTTCTCAACTCGGGTGATCTAGTCGACACACGCAAGATTGAGGAGGGACGCACACGGGGTCTACCAAAACACAACAAAACCTAAACCCCAAAGTATGACGGCAGGGGCATTATATAGGATAGAGACCAGACTTGGGCACCCAAAATAGGGTCGGCCACCACGCAACCCTTATGCATAGGCCATGGGCCCAAAAATACGGTGACGCAGCACCTGACAGATTTGGCCCGTGATATTGTTCTGCATGTTCCTTTTTATATGGAGCGAATTGGAAGGTGAGGATGGATCTATTGGAAAGCTTATCTCCTAAGCTTTCAAACGGGTGGTCACACGCCGAAAACGGAGTCTGGGAGCATCAGTTACGCCCATTTGAAGTTGGTGTGCTGCTGGATGGCCGAACCGGGTTTTTTTGGCATCTTGGGTTTCCAAACGAGTCTTCCTTGGCGCGTGGGCTGTCCTTGGCGTGTGCTTGAGGCGCTGGTTCTTTGTCTTGGGCTTGAAAGGCCAAGCTTCTGGATTAAGGCCCTTTTGCGATGATGTCGCAGCCGGAGGGAAAATAGTGGCAGCGGTCGTATCCTTCGGGTTGATGTCCTCATCACGTTGTTATTTTTGTTGCTTGTTTCTTCTCCAGCTTGTCCAAAATCGAGGATGGTTTTCTTTCAAGGAGTTGAGGAAGCATCTAGGAGTGCTAGCTTTCATCATACCGTTATATGCTGGAAAGAAGTGTTGAGCTATGTGGATAATTATCAGGTGAATCCTTTGAATGTCTTTCTTGTCTTCAAAATATATAAAGAGGCGAAGCTACTATTTTATTTAATTGAATGCAGGACCTATATAAGAATGTTTTGTGTTGAGGACAAGCTAAAAGGTGAGCTCGAGTTGAGGACGACACCAATTCAAGAAGGGGAGGATGATGAGGACATCACTACAACGGATACGATCACACCTGGTAGGACCAACTCCAACATGTCATCCTTGGGCCAAGAAAAGAGAGATATCAAATCCATCACGTTTTGGAATCCAATTTGGCCTCCAGATACCAGCCTCAAGTAAAACGAGCATAACTTTTGCATACGGAGTCCAATTGGAGAGTTCTTGCACTTGATTAAAAGCTTACTTCATGATATTTTTAGTAGATTTGATCCCACCTAAAAATTCCTTCACAGCACTCTGCAATCAACAAAATAAGTCAGGTCAAATTTCCAGTCCGAGTAAAACTTGGGCATTGGGCCATGTAAAAGTCCTATTCGGCCTCTCCTTTGTGCTGGCTGATTCCCCTTTCTCTTTTACCTATATATAGCTAGAGAGTCCCCCCAAAATTACTTAGGTTTTGTTTAGATGTAGTTTTCCTTAGTGAAATTATTTGGCTTCTCTTGTTCGACAAGATCATCAGCTATACCGTGCTTCAGAACCCCACATCAATACTTCAAATATATTTTCAATTTTAGAGTACTTTTGCTTTGTTCTTGCTTGTTCTTTGATTCCTTACAGGAATTGAGCTTCGTGATCAGGTCAATCAGATTTTAGCACGGTTGATTACAATTCGGAGTTTGGTTCAGTGATTGCTTGGCATTGGTCGTGTTTCGATCATAGCCTAGATCGTGAGGGTCATCTCTAGTAATTGATAGTTATCCATCTCATCGATAGATCGGGCCGCCAAATAGTCTCATAAGGTACTGAAATTCTCACTGATTAATGAAAGCTCTGATACCACCTGACGAGGCTAAAGGGTGTCCCGATCTTTCAGTGAGATGGATAACTATCGATTAGTGGAGACGACCCTCACGATCTAGGCTACGACCAAAACACGATCGATGCCAAGCAACCGCTGACGCAAACTCCGAGTTGTTATCAACCATGCCAAAGACAGGTTGTCCTAATCACAAGATCAATTCCTGCAAGCAATCGAAGAACAAGCAAGAACAAAGCAAAAGCAATCTGAAGTTGTAAATATAATTGAAGTATTGATGTGGGGTTCTGAAGCACGGTATTGCTGTTGATTTCACCCAACAAGAGAATACAAAATAGTTTCACCAAGGAAAACTACAACTAAACAAAACCCAAGTAATTTTGGGGGACTCTGTAGCTATATATAGGTAAAAGAGAGAGAGGATTCGGCCAGCACAAAGGAGAGGCCGAATAGGACTTTTACAAGGCCAAAGACCCAAGTTTGACTCAAACTGGAAAGTTGACCCGAATTGTTTTGTGGATTGCGGAATACTGCAAAGGAATATTTTGATGGGGTCAAATCTGTTGGAAAGATCTTGAAGTAAGATTTTAATCAAGTCCAAGAACTCTCCAATTGGACTCCGTAAGCAAAATTTATGCTCATTTAACTTCATACTGTTATTTGGAGGCCGAATTGGATTCCAAAGCGTGATATATTTGATATCACTCTTTTCTTTGCCCAAGGATGACATATTGGAGTTGGTCTAATGAGGTGTGGTCGTATCCACAATAGAAATGCCCTCATCAAACACATACTCGGACGGATTCGAAACGCTCCCCGAAATGAGCTAGGTCGCATATGAAGTCCATTCGGGGTGTTTGACACTCAATTTCATTATGTGACTTTTTTTGACCACATGGAGTCTACAGTGCCAATTGAGACCCGTCATGAGGAATATTTAACACCGACTCAGACGGATTCAATATGCAGGCCGAAATGAACTAGGGAACATATGAAGTCCATTCGGGGTGTTTGGCACTCAGTTTAATTATGTGACTTTTTTTCGTACGTATGGAGTCTAACGTGCCATTTGGTACTCGTTGTGCAGAATATCTAACACATACAAAGACGGATTCGAAACGCTCCCTGAAATGAGCTAGGGCGCATATGAAGTCCATTTTGTGTGCTTGACACTCAGTTTCATTATGTAACATATTTACGTATGCATGGAGTCTACAGTTTCAATTGGAACATGTCATGACGAATATTTAACACTGACTCGGACGGATTCGAAACACTCCACGAAATGAGCTTTGGTGCGTATGAAGTCTATTCGGCGTGTTTGGCACTCAGTTCATTATGTGACTTTTTTCGTATGCATAGAGCCTACAGTAACAATTGGGAACCAACGTGAGGAATGTTTAACATCAAATCAGACGAAATCAAAACGCAGGCCGAAATGGGCCAGGGTGCATGTGTAGTCTACAATGCAAAATGGGTCATGTCGTGCGGAATATTTAACATTGAGTCGGACGGATTCGAAATGCTCGACTAAATGAGATAGTGTGCGTATGAAGTCCATTCGGGGTGTTTGACACTGAGTTTCATTATGTAACTTTTTTTTCATAAGAATGGAGTCTATAGTGTTAATTGGGACCCATCGTGAGGAATATTTAAACCAGACTCGGACTGATTCGAAATGCATGCAGAAATGAGCTTGGGTGTATATGAAGTCCATTCGGGGTGTTTGGCACACAATTTCGTTGTGTGATATTTATTCGTACACATGGAGTCCACAGTGCAAATCGGGACCCGTCGTGTGGAATATTTAACACCGACTCGGACGATTCAAAACGCAGGAAGAAATGAGCTAGGATGCATATGAAGTCCGTTCGTGGTGTTTGGCACTCAGTTTAATTATTTGACTTTTTTTGCACGCATGGTGTTTAACATAACAATTTTGACCCATTGCACGGAATATTTAACACCGACTTGGACGGATTCGAAACGCTCGACAAAATAAGATATGGCACATATGAAGCCCATTCGAGGTGTTTGGCACTCAGTTTATGATTCTTTTTTTTGTAAGCATGGAGTCTAAAGTGCCAAATGGGACTCATCGTGATGAATATTTAACACCGACTGAGACGGATTCGAAATGCATGCTGAAATGAGCTAGGGAGAATATGAAGTCCAATCGAGGTGTTTGGCAGTCAGTTTCATTATGTGGCTTTTTTCGCACGAATAGAGTCAATTGGAACCGGTCTTGAGGAATATTTAGCTCCTACTTAGAAATATTCGAAACACATAATGAAATGAGATACAGCACATATGAAGTTCATTCGGGGTGATTGATACCCCGTTTCGTTATATGACTTTTCTTCGTAAGCCTTGAGTCTACAGTGCCAATTAGGACCCTTCGTGAGGATTATTTAACAACGAGTCGAACAGGTTCAAAATGCATGCCGAAATGAGCTGGGGCGCATATGAAGTCAATTAGGGGTGTTTGTCACTCATTTTCATTATGTGACTTTTTTCGTACGCATGGATTCTACTGTACCAATTGGGACCATCGTGAGGAATATTTAACACTGACTCAGACGCATTTGAAATGCATGCTGAAATAAGCTAGGGTACATATGAATTCTATTCAGGGAGTTTGGAAATTATTTTCAATATGTGACTTTTTTTCGTACGCATAGAGTTTACCATGCCAATTGGGACCCGTCGTGAAAAATATTTAACATCGACTCCGACGGATTCGATACGCACGTCGAAATGATCTAGGGTGCATATGATGTCCAATCGGGGTGTTCGACGCTTAGTATCATTATGTGACTTTCTTTGTACGCATGGTGTCTATAGTGCCAATTGGGATCCATCGTAAGTAATATTTAACCCTGACAAAGAAGGATTTGAAATGTATGCCAAAATGAGCTAGGGGCATATGAAGTCCATTCGGAGTGTTTGGCACTCAGATTCATTACGTGGCTTTTTGGTTTGAATGGAGTCAATTGGGACCCGTCGTGAGGAATATTTTACACCCACTCCGACGGATTTGAAACACTCCCCGAAATGAGCTAGGGCGCATATAAAGTCCGTTCGGGCTATTTGACACTTAGTTTCATTATGTGACATTTTTTCGAACACATGGAGCCCACAGTACCAATTGGGACCTATCATAAGAAATATTTAACACCGACTCAGACGGATTCGATACACACGTAGAAATGATCTAGGGCTCATATGAAGTCCAATCGAGGTGTTTGACACTAAGTTTAATTATGTGACTTTTTTCGCACGCTTGGAGTGTACAGTGGCAATTATGACCCGTCGGGAAAAATATTTAACACCGACTCGTACGGATTCAATATAGACAGTGAAATGAGCTAGGTCGCACATGATGTCCATTCGGGGAGTTTGACACTCAGTTTCAATGTGTGACTTTTTTCGTAAGCATGGAGTTTACGTTCCAAATTGGGACTCGTCGTGTCGAATATTTAGCACTGACTTCGACATATTCGAAACATAGGCGGAAATGAGCAAGGGCGCACATGAAGTTCATTCGGGATGTTTGGCACTCAGTTTAATTATGTGACTTTTTTTCGTATGCATGGAGTCTACCGTGCCAATTGGTACCCATCGTGCGGAATATTTAACACCTAATTGGACGGATTGAAAACTCTCCCCAAAATTAGCTCGGGCGCATATGAAGTACATTCGGGGTGTTTGACACTAATTTAAATTATGCGATTTTTTTCGTATGCTTGGAGTTTATAGTGCCAATTTGGACGCATTGTGAGTAATATTTAACACCGAATCGGACAGACATGAAACGCTGCCCGAAATGAGCTAGGGCTCATATGAAGTCTATTTGGGGTGTTTGGCCTACAGTTTCATTATGTGACTTTTTTTCATACGCATGGAGTCTACAGTGCCAATTGGGAACCGTCGTGAGGAATATTTAACACCGACTTGGACGGATTCGAAGCGTAGGCTGAAATGAGCTAGGGCGCATGTGAAGTCCATTCGAGGTGTTTGACACTCAGTTTAACTATGTGACTTTTTTCGTACGCATGGAGTCTACCGTGGCAATTAGGACACGTCGTGCTAAATATTTAACACTGAGTCGGACGGATTCGATACACTCGACGAAATGACCTAGGACGCATATGAAGTCCAATCGAGGTGTTTGACACTTAGTTTCATTTTGTGACTTTTCTTCGTATGCATGGAGTCTACAGTACTAATTGGGACCCGTCTTGAGGAATATTTAACACCGACTCGGATAGATTCAAAACTCATGCTGAAATGAGCTTGGGTGCATATGAAGTTCATTCAGGGAGTTTGGCAATCAGTTTCATTATGTGACTTTTTTTCGTACTCATGGAGTCTACCGTGCCAATTGGGACCCATCGTGAGGAATATTCAACACTGAATCAGATGGATTTGATATGCACGTCAAAATATCTAGGGCTCATATGATGTTCATTCGGAGTGTTTGACACTTAGTTTCATTATGTGACTTTTTTCGTACGCGTGGTATGTAAGTGCCAATTGGGACCCATCATGGGTAATATTTAACCCCGACTCGGATGGATTCGAAACGCTTGCCAAATGAGCTAGGGGCATATGAAGTCCATTCGGGCTTTTTGACACTCACTTTCGTTATGTGAGTTTTTTTCGTACGCATGGAGTCTACATTACCAATTATGACTCGTCGGGAGCAATATTTAACACAAACTCGGACGGATTCGATACGCACGTTGAAATGAGCTAGGGTGCATACGAAGTCCATTCGGGGGGTTTGGCACTCAGTTTCATTGTGTGAATTTTTTTCGTACGCATGGAGTATAAAGTGCAAGTAAAGACCCGTCGTGTGGAATATTTAACACCGACTCGGGCGTGTTCAAAATGCAGGCCAAAATGAGATAAGGTGCATATGAAGTCCATTCAGGGTGTTTTGCACTTAGTTTAATTATATGACTTTTTTCGTACGCAGTCTACTGTGCAAATTGGTACCTGTTTGCGGAATATTTAACACCAACTCGGAGGGATTCGAAATGCTTCTTGAAATTAACTAGGGCACATATGAGGTCCATTCGGTGTGTTTGACACTCTGTTTCATTATGTGACTTTTTTCGTACGCATGAAGTCTAAAGTGCTAATTGGAACACGTTGTGATGTATACTTAACACCGACTCGAACGGATTCAAAACGTAGGCCAAAATGAGCTAGGGCACATATGAAGTCTGTTCGGGGTGTTTGGCACTCAATTTAATTATGTGACATATTTTCGTACGCATTGAGATCTACTGCGCCAATTGGGTCGCGTCGTGCGGAATATTTAACACCAAGTCGGACGGGTTCAAAACGCTTGATGAAGTTATCTTTGGCGCATATGAAGTCCAATCAGGGTGTTTGACACTCAGTTTCATTTTGTTACTTTTTTCGTACGCATAGACTTTATAGTGCTAATTTGGACCCATCGTGAGGAATATTTTACCCCGACTTGGACGGATTCGAAACGCATGCCAAAATGTGCTTGGGGCACATGAAGTTTATTCGGGGTGTTTGGCACTCAATTTCAATTGGAACCCGTCGTGAGGTGATGAGGACATCCTAACCAAGGATACAACCACTGCCCCTTCTTCCTCTACGACCGCTACTTCGTCTACGACGTCTGGAGGGCTTAATCCGGAACCAAGTCCTTTCCATCCACCTTTGCTGGACCAGCACGTCAAGAACATCCAACGAGGACAGCCCACGCACCAAGGAAGGCCCAAGATAAAGCCCAATTCGTCGCCGAGTCCGGTTCGGCCATCTAGGAGCAGCAGTACTTCAAACGGACACCACGGCCACATCCGAACTCCGTTTTCGACGTTCGACAACTCGTTTGAAAGGTATCGAGATAACCTTTCCAACGGATCTGATCCCCAGGCCAAATTCCTCCCGGATCGAAGGGAAATCACAGAACAATCTCACGGGATAGAAATTCCAGGTGCTGCGCCACCTTTCTTTCGGGCCCAAGGCGCATGTACTTTTAGGGTTCCACCCCTCCTTTGGCCGGCGCCCCTCTCCTGGCTGCCGCACCCCTCTTGGGCGCCCCCCTTGTGTGGGTACCCCTTTATATTGGGTTCTCTCCCATGTTCTTCATTTTTTTAGGTTTTGTTGTGTTTTGGTAGACCCCCCGTGTGCATCCCTCCTCAATCTTGCGTGTGTCGACTAGACCACCCGGTTGAGAAACAGAACCTCAATCTTGTTTCCTTGAGATTATTGGATTGAAATTGCTATCACCTTGTTCTTGCATGTTCTTGGTCGCAGTAGGTACAAGGATGATCGGGTCGTTGATTCGGTTGCTCGCCTCGTGTGGTGACGTTGCGATTGTTTAGTTGCTAAACTTGTGGTTCATCGTATCGTTCTCATCAGAAGATCAGGACAATCCTAGTGCACATCAGGTGGTATCAGAGCGACGGTTGCCTGGTGAGAACACCCTTATCCTTGTTTAGTTCATCTTGTTCGTCCTAGAGTTCGGCAAAATTTAGTGCCTCAAAACGCCCCCGGAAGTTCGGCAAAATTTAACCTTTCTTGTTTTGCCTAGAAATTTTTGCTCCTGTGTCCTGGATTTGTGTACATCACTACCTCGCAGCCCCACCCCCTTTCTGAGCCTTTCTGCTTTCCTATCTAGGGCTCCCACAAAAAACAATCAAAAAAAAGAGAGGGAAGAAAGGAGCCCTAGTTGTTGCTTGTGCATTGAGAACGTCCTGGTTGCTGTTCTGTGACTTCTTTAGTGTCTAGGCTCATGTCTCTAGCACAGTCTAGCCTAGGACCAGCACGTACCGCGGTTGAACATTCTTTCAACTTGTTTTGACTAGTGTGGTTCTAGTTTTTCCTTTGCTACAAATAATACATGTCCAAACTCCACTTACTATTAACCACAGGAAAAGTACCTTGCAATCGCTTTGTCACCTCTGAGTGCAGGTTACCGTCATTATCCGATCAGACCTTGACAAGTTGTACGGTAAGAACTGGTAAGAACTTTGTGTTAGCTTGAGTGCGTGAGATCATCCACGGCCCTTATATTAGTAGTCCATAGGAACTAACCCCCTTGTGAGTTATCTGTTTTGTTGCTCCTAACCATGGCAGGTATTACAAGCAATAATGGAAGCAACGATGGTACTGGGAGTGAACATGAGGACCCTCTCACACCAAAAGAACGGCGTTGGGTCACTCACTTCAAGAGGATGCACAATCAGCATGAGATGTGTAAGGACCCGAATCCACTGATTCGAACCCACTGTGTTTACCGCACTAGTCCCAGGATCAACGCTAGTGCACACAGCTCAACATTGGTACATATCACATCATACACAATGATAATAGAATAATAGTTCATTCATCGATATATCTAAAGGTATGATCTTATGACCAACTTACATTATTAAGCCACGCAGGGCAAGACTGAAAATATAAACTAATAATTATGCAGCGGAAAGTAGAAAACGTAGATAGCTCATCAGTTCACCACAGGCAACCGACAAGGCTCGGACCCTAATGACTCGTGTCTTCCTGAACTTCCTCTTCCAACACAGGTGTAGATTCTTCAACTGTTGATTATTGTTGTTTGGCAAGGGTGAGTACTTAAGCACTCAACAAGTTGTGCACAGAATGCAATTCTATGTATCTATATGCAAGGCTTATTCCAATGGATAGGCTATCATGGTTATTTTGCAATAAGCAGCATTAATGAACAAATACAGTAAATAGATTGTAAAACTGTAAAACAAATATCAATAGTAAATAAATTCAGTATTTATCAAGTAAACCAAGTTTCCAATCCTAAGTCAAATTCCATCTTCCATATGGCATTCCGCCATCCCAACCAAGTTTTCCAATTAATTAAACTAACCCTTAACTGTAATTCCCGAGCATTGCTCAATACCGCGAGCACGGCTATCCGAATAGTTTCACACTCTGCAGAGGTTATGCACTTTACCCACGCGATACAACCAAACACCACCAAGGCGAGTGATTATAACAGAGCCTTTACAATGCTCTGACTTACCCGGATACTACCCGCTAAGGTTTCAATGGTGGGTCTGAAAACCATAACCAGGGCCCCCCCTCTTGCGCCATGTGAATTACACCATAACTCGGGAACTCACACCGACCAAGATAGTACCAAAGTTAAGACATTGAAAATTAATCAGCTAGGCTGGCCCATACCAGACATGTGGTTGCATGATTGACTCAGGTCAAAGGCTTGCAAGGTTAAGTCCTTAGTGTGATCAAGGCAAGACATCCACATACCCTCTGCCCATTGGGCCCACCTTGGCATCCTCGCCCCTTGTCACTTGCCCCAATCTAAGTTATTATCACCCCGTTGATTACCAAGCACCACGTGCCATCAACAATTCAACATCGTTGCGTGACATGACTCGCCACAACAACTCAATCTCATCGTGTGATCCCACATGACACACAAGTTCATAACATTGTTCCATATTCCATTAATCAAAATTAATTATCAATGATTCTGACACATGTGATGATGTGGCAAGGCTAAGCAACTAATACGAACTAATCCTCCAATGTTGATCATAATTACTAATCAACTATATTAACCAATCTAGGGTGACAATGGATCATGGCATACAATGACAAGGTAGGGTGTAGATCAATCTGGCATATTAGCTAAACCCAATCTAATTTAAAACAGTTGTATATTTGAAATATATGCAATAGGGTAAATCAGACATAGCAATTTTATAACATTTGGGTTCAACATGATCAAAGCACAACTTACCTTGGAATAGGTCCTGATCTGGTTCTGGAACTTGCTCTTGAGTTGCTGGATCTTCCTCCGAAGCGTCGTACAATTCAACGTCTACGCGTACCGAAGGAGAAAAGCAAATAAATGCCAAAACAGAGAGCAAATGAAGTCCAAAAATCAAATAAAATTCACCATTCAATAGATATCAATTTTACAAATTTTTAGAAATTGGAATCACTCAAATCCGAGTTACGATGCAAAAGATATAGCCTTTTGAAGTTTGAAATAAATACTGAAATCAGAAAATCAGAAAATCAGAAATTCAGATTTAACAGATTTATTTTTAAACCGAAAAAGTGATTTATGACGTCAGCGTGACCTTATAATGATGTCATCATCACAGAATTTCCAATTGGATTAATTTTCCAATTGAAAAATGCAATTATGACGCAAGCATGACGTCAGCAAGACCTCGGGCCAATCACAATCCGACACGTGTTTCGGCGTATGGACTGAGTCCACGGCGCAGCGCGAGACCACGGTGAACTCGGTCCATGACGCCTCGGCACCCACGCCCGACACGCGTCGCAATCTGATCGGTCTCCCGCGTGGCTCGATCTGGTCCGAGGAAAAAGAATCGGACGGCTACGATCTACTCGACACGCGCCCTCATCCAACGGCTTACCCGAGATCTCGACGGCCGAACGCGAGCGCGAGAGGATGACGACGGTGCGCGGCGCGCTTTCACCGGAGATGGAGAAGACGACCACCACGCGGCGCCCCGCGAACCGCCACAAGATGATGGAGATCCGACGCGACGGTTCGGCGAACTCGGTCCCGCAGCCCAAGCGACGGAAAACGGCGGATCGGGCGACGTTTCGCAAAACCGCGGCGGTTTCACGCTTCAACTCCGGAGAGCTCGCGGCGGCGTTCTACGATCGCTTCTTGCGAAACCCTCCGACCAAAAGATGCGGCGCCAATCTGCGAACCTCGGGTGCTACCTCTATTTACCTCGACGTCCGAGCTCTACAGGGCGAAGAAGTTCGACGCCGTTACGGCGGTGGACTCCGAGTCCGAAACGGAGACGATGAACGACGACGTGACACGTGTCCCGATCCGACGGCCTAGACACGATCGCACACGCGGCCATCTCTGGACCGTTGGATCGCGCACGAACGGCTGCGGATTTAGGGTTTCCCTCCGCTGCGATTCGTGGGCTGGACTGGGCCGCACCGACCAGGCCCCAAGCACACAGTGTTGGGCTTCGGCCCAATACTGTTCAAAGATATTTTTAAAACTTTATTAATTTAAATAATTCTAGAAATTCATTTAATTAGTTTTAGGCAAATAAATTATCAGGAAAAATCCCAGAAAAATCTCAAAAATACCTTGAGACATTCTGGACTCAAATAAAATATTTTTGGCAAAACTTTATTTTAATTTTGCTCAGATTTAAATAAATTTGAACAAAAGGGTAATAAACTTAATTTAAAAATTAATTCAGATAAATCCAGAAAAATCCAAATAAATTCCAGAAAATCATAAATGCACATTTAAGCAATAAAAACATAATTAGGCCAAATTTTGGGATGTTACAAGATGCGAACTCGTGACACCCTTGATGCGATTCAGGCGCAATTGGCACCCCTCACTGAGCTTCAAGCACAGCTAGCACAACTTTTCAAGGTGCTGCCCCCAACAATGGTGCCGCTGGTTATGCTTTGGGCCAACGCGGCATTCCACCGACTGTCCCTGTTACTTTAAACGGGGTGGATCAAGAGGAGAACAACTACGCCGCTGATACCGAGGACGACTACAAGGTAAATGTGAACAACGACCGACCTCATTGTCGACTTCGCAATAATAGGCAAGGTATGGCTAGAAATCAACATGATCAACGGGAAGAACATGATGACTCTATGGCAAAAATGAAATTTACTATGCATCCTTTTGATGGTACTTATAATCCTGATCTTTATCTAGATTGGGAGTTGGTGGTAGATCAAAAATTTTCTTGCTATGACTTCTCTGAGCGTAGAAGGATTCACGCTGCCACTAGTGAATTTACTGGTTTTGCATCTATTTGGTGGAAAGAACTTTGTAGAGCCAACCGTGATGTACCTACAAGTTGGGATAGGTTGAAGCGTGTCATGAGGGCTAGATTTGTTCCTACATACTATGCTCGTGATTTATTGAATAAAATACAGCGCTTTAATCAAGGTGATAAAACGGTTGAGGAATATTATGAGGAATTGCAAATTGGCATGTTGCGCTGTGGGTTAGAAGAGAGTGAAGATGCAAAAATGGCTAGGTTCTTGGGTGGGCTTAACCGAGAGATATAGGACATACTTGACTATAAAGAATACAATTCTATCGCTCGTTTGTACCACCTTGCTTTGAAAGCAGAAAGGGAAGTGCAGGGTTGACGATTGACAACGCGAGGTAATATTGGAGGCTCTTCCACATCCAAGTCGGTCCAGATCCATACCAAGGCATCATCTTCCATACCTGGACGTGTACCTACACCCGCTGTTCCAACTACTTCGACATCATCACACATTCCGGAGGCAAACAAGTCAGTCAAACTAGTGATAGTGACATTGATGAAACTGAATATGCTCTTGTTGCCACTAACACTGCAGAGCCAGCAGAAGAGATTATCACTTCTGCAGCATCCGAGAAATATCCGGCTCTTGTTGTCGCACGTGTACTTAGCGCACAGCTTGCACGCGATGAACAAAATCAACGCCATAATATCTTTCAGACAAGGTGTGTGGTGAATGAGTGCGCTGTGCATGTCATTGTTGATGGAGGTAGCTGCAACAATTTTGCGAGTGTAGACATGGTCGAGAAGCTTGGCTTGACCACAAATCCACTTCCTCAACAGTATGAAATTGAATGGCTCAATTCCACTGGTAAGGTTCAGGTAACAAAAACCATTCGAGTACCTATCTCGATTGGTTCTTATCATGATAATGTTGTTTGCGATGTTGTACCCATGGATGCTTGCTCTCTTTTATTGGGTAGACCGTAGATCTATTATATGGATGCTACACATCATGGTAGGACCAATGAGTATAGTTTCTTGTATAAGGAAAAGAAAATTATTTTGAAACCCATGAGCCCTACAGAACTAAGAAACATTGATGTTAAAAGAGCTCAAAGAGAAAAAGAAGAGAGTGGAATTAAAAGTGTAGCTAGTAAATCAACCCATTCAACTACACCAGTTGCCCAAAAACCTGATCTTAAGTTGAAGGGTAAAGTATTGTTGGCTGCAAAAGTTCTCTCACAAGATAACATGAATAGTATAGAACCATTGCCATTCTCTGTTGCTTTGTCTTCTGTTATTACTAATACTTTGAAGGATAATGAGATGGAGTCGAGGATGACTCCAATTCAAGAAGGGAAGGATGATGAGGACATCCCAACCAAGGATACAACCGCTGCCCCTTCTTCCTCTACGACCGCTACTTCGTCTACGACGTCTGGAGGGCTTAATCTGGAAGCAAGTCCTTTCCATCCACCTTTGCTGGACCAGCACGTGAAGAACATCGACCGAGGACAGCCCACGCACTAAGGAAGGCCCAAGATAAAGCCCAATTCGTCGCCGAGTCCGGTTCGGCCACCCATGAGCAGCAGTATTTCAAACGAACGCCACGGTCACATCCGAACTCCTTTTTCGACGTTCCACAACTCGTTTGAAAGGTATCGAGATAACCTTTACAATGGATCTGATCCCGAGGCCAAATTCCTCTTGGAGCAAAGGAAAATCACAGAACAATGTTAGGGGACAGAAATTCCAAGTGCTGTGCCACCTTTCTTTTGGGCCCAAGGCCCAGGTACTTTTAGGGTTACACTCCTCCTTTGGCCGGCGCCCCTCTCCTAGCTGTCGCACCCCTCTTGGACGCCCCCCTTGTGTGGGTACCCCTTTATATTGGGTTCTCACCCCTGTTCTTCATTTTTTAGGTTTTGTTGTGTTTTGGTAGACCCCGTGTGCGTCCCTCCTCAATCTTGCGTGTGTCGACTAGACCACCCGAGTTGAGAAATAGAACCTCAATCTTGTTTCCTTGAGATTATTGGATTGAAATTGCTATCACCTTGTTCATGCATGTTCTTGGTCGCAGCAGTTACAAGGATCGATCGGGTCTTTGATTCAGTTGCTCGCCTCGTGTGGTGACGTTGCGATTGTTTGGTTGCTGATCTTGTGGTTCATCATATCGTTCTCATCAGAAGATCGGGACAACCCTAGTGCACATCATGAGGATTATTTAACACACACTCGTAAGGATTTGAAACACTCTCCGAAATGAGTTAGAGCGCATATGATGTCCATTCGGGTTGTTTGACACTCAGTTTCAATATGTGACTATTTTTCATAAGCTAGGAACAGTTCCAATTAGGTCTCGTCGTGACGAATGTTTAAGACTGTCTCGGACAGATTCGAAACGCTTGCCAAAATTAGCTAGGGCACATATGAAGTCTCTTCAGGGTGTTTGTCACTTAGTTTAATTATATAACTTTTTTCCTACGCATGGAGTCTATAGTGCCAATTAGGACCCGTCGTGAGGAAATATTTAACACCGATTCAGACAGATTCGAAAAGCATACCGAAATGCGCTAGGGTGCATATGAAGTCCATTCAGTGAGTTTGTCAATCAGTTTCATTATGTGACTTTCTTTGTACGCATAGAGTCTAAAGTGCCAATTATGACCCGTCGGGGGAAATATTTAACACCGACTTGGACGGATTCAATACGGACGGCAAAATTAGCTAAGGCACATTTGATGTCTAGTTGATGAGGCTATTGGAAGTTCCGATCTTTCGATGAGATGGATAAATATCAATTAGTGGAGACGACCCTCACGATCCAAACTATGACCAAAACATGACCGACGCCAAGCAATCGCTGAATGAAACTCCATATTGTTCTCAACCGTGCCAAAACCCGGTTGACCTGATCACGAAGATCAATTCCTGCAAGCAATTGAAGTACAAGGAAGAACAAATCAAAAGCAATATGAAATTGCAAATATAATTGAACTATTGATGTGTGGTTCTGAAGCACGGTATTGTTGTTGATTTCGTCGAACAAAAGAATACCAAATAGTTTCTCCAAGAAAACTACGACTAAACAAAACCCCCAAGTAATTTTGGGAGACTCCCTAGCTATATAACTGGGTTTTCAGCTTTTAGTCCCCTTGTTCAGAAGTGACCTACATATCGCATGGAATAGCAACAACAGAAATATTAGAAGTAGATTGGATTACGTTAGTACAATCATCCTCATATGTACTATTCTCTTCTTCACCCGAATTTTCTGGTATTTCTTTCACTGCTCGGGGTGCTTGCTCTCATTAAGGTTTGGTGCAGTGCATGCAATAGGATTAGCATTTAACTCTGTTGGAACATGAATTATGGTTGATTGTCTTCTCTGTATTTTTCTTTCAGCTTTACGAGAAAGATTAAGCAAGCGTGACATAGAATTGAATTCTTTACAAGATATCATGATCTGAATATCAAAATCTAGTGCACAATAAAAGCTGTTCATTCTAGTCTTTTTGGTCTCTTGTAGCCCACAACGCAAAGATCTACACTGAAATTCTTGGTAGTACTCATCCACAGTTTTACTACCTTTTTTAGACGTTGCAATTCATTTTGTAATTGATGAGCAACATATGAAGGAACAAATCTAGCTCTCATAATTTTTTTCAAGTTAATCCATGTGCTAGGAATGTCCTAATTTTTATGCATATAATCATTCCACCAAAGAGCAGTAAAATCAGTAAATCCACTAGTAACAACCCTAACCTTATCAATGCAGGAATTCCATGTTTATCAAATTATTGTTCTACCACTAAAAATGGGTACGGTGTACTTATTTTTGGTACGTATGCTATGTTGTCGTATCTCCCGTGATGAAGTTGTGCTCGTACGTTCTTCGTATCTCGAAGTGTGAACTACCTCTTCTCCTAGGATGATGTTGGCTCAAGCACTACGACGTTGAGAACCTGCCATTGTTAGTGAAGACAAGAAACAAATCACAAGTATATGTTCCTATCAAGTACTAGGATATGGTGATTCAAAGTTTCTCACACTCAAGCTTTTACCATGTTCTTACCAATTCTTACCAAGCAAACTAGTGGTGATCGGCGGTAAGTTCATGATAAACGCACTCAAGTTTGGCAAAGCGATAGCAAGGAGAACGGTA
This sequence comes from Otatea glauca, assembly GCA_036346275.1. Taxonomy (NCBI): domain Eukaryota; kingdom Viridiplantae; phylum Streptophyta; class Magnoliopsida; order Poales; family Poaceae; genus Otatea; species Otatea glauca. Next base: position 21,554,455 of record CM070726.1, read on the forward strand.
CCTATTTGGCTAGTAGAAGGTGGAGCTTGAACAAGCAATATTTTTTTCCTATGCAATCTGATAATTCTAGTTATTGTAATGATAAGTAACGACCCAACCTAAAATTCACAAGACCTAGTTGCCGATCTCAAAGATATAACCGAATTTAAAGACAACCCAAGCGCAAAGATAATGGAACTTAATGCAACCAATCGAATGAGCTAAATAAGAAATATTTCAGTAGCAAAGCTCATGTTGCATAAGTTATGAAGAGACATTAACAAATTGCTACAAAAAGGTAAAAGAGCACAAGATTGCTCACTAATTAAATCAAATTGCACAATCTAAAAATAATGAACACAAATTAGGGTTTTGCTCAATTTAGTGCTGCCGGCCACTATTCTGTTTTCTATTCTTCTTTTTTTCTTTTTCTTTTTTTGTCTTTTTGGCTCTTTCTTTCTCTTTTATTTTCTTTTCTTTTGTTGACTTTCGGCAAACACTAGTATGAACAAAGTTTTGGAATCCCTAACTCTATATCACAAGATATTATGATATGATAATTCAAGATTATGCAATGTATCAAGTAGAGTAGCTCTAAGCAATATCAACAAGGTAGTCTCAAATAGGAACAAAGTATTCACAAGGGATGAATTGGTTCCCAATGGTAGGTGTACTAATATTTTTGGGATTTTATGCTTTATAGATGCTATTGAACTCAAAGGAACAAGCTTAATCTAAGAATGATCCAAGAAACCCTAATTCAGTGTTTCTAGGGCAGCAGAGTTGTCGCCTAGATTACAGTTTGAAAACCACTGAATTTGAACGGTTTACTATCGAAAGAATTGAATCTTATGTCCTTAGCTTTCAATAGAGTACAAGAACATGCAATCTGGAGCTCGGGCGTGAAAGTTATGACTCAAAAACCGAACACCATAGAATAGCCCCAATTTTAGCCTAACGAGATCGATTCTGAATCCGAATTATATTTGGTTTTAAAGAGTCTGAATCAGATAGGTCGTCCAAAAATGTTTTTATAGAGGACTCTTCAAGGATTCAGGAAAGTACAAAAACTCCTCAATCGGAATTCAGACATGAGAATTATGATCAAAATACCGAATATATTTGGATTGGAAGTACAACTAGCTTCACCACCTTTGATGTCTAGATTAGGCTCACTTGGGTTCAGAATTAGAGTCAATGCCCAACTAGGTTTTTGTGGAGATCGTTCCAAGGTTTCAAGGAAGTGCAAGAACACTAGAATCTGAGTTTGTATGAGAAAGTTATGAACAAAACAATGTACTGAACATATTGAAATAAAAGCTACGCGAACGAAAAACGATCAGCAACTAAAACAAGGACACTAATGGATCAAAACCTAACAAAACTCACTAAAGTACCAGATTGAATCTAAAGGTTGAATTTTTTAGGAGTAATTTTCAATTTTGGACAGAGAGCAAAAACTAATATAAGGTATTCAAATTTTCACCGATCAACAAAAGCTCTGATACCACCTAATGAGGCTGTTGGATATCCCGATCTTTCGATGAGATGGATAAATATCAATTAGTGGAGACGACCCTCACGATCCAAGCTACGACCAAAACATAATCGACGCCAAGCAATCGCTGAATGAAACTCCATATTGTTATCAACCGTGCCAAAACCCGGTTGACCAGATCACGAAGATCAATTCCTGCAAGCAATCGAAGAACAAGCAAGAACAAAGCAAAAGCAATATGAAATTACAAATATAATTGAAGTATTGATGTGGGGTTCCGAAGCACGGTATTGCTATTGATCTCGTTGAACAAGAGAATACCAAATAGTTTCACCAAGGAAAACTACGACTAAACAAAACCCCCAAGTAATTTTGGGAGACTCCCAAGCTATATATAGGTACAAGAGAACAAGGACTCAGCCAGCACAAAGGAGTGGCTGAATAGGACTCTTACAAGATCCAAGGCCCATGTTTGACTCGGACTTGAAAATTGCCCCAACTTGTTTTGGTGATTGCGGAGTGCTCCGAAGGAATTTTTTGATGGAATCAAATCCATTGGAAAGATCTCAAAGTAAGATTTTAATCAAGTGCAAGAACTCTTCAATTGGATGCCGTATACAGAAGTTATGCTCGTTTAACTTTAGGCTGGTATCTGGAGGCCGAATTGGAATCTAAAACATGATGGATTTGATATCTCTCATTTCTTTGCCGAAAGATGACATGTTGGAATTGGTCCAACCAGGTGTGGTCGTATCCATATTAGTGATATCGTCATTACTATTGGGGGGTTTGGCACTCAGATTCATTGTGTGACTTTTTTCGTACGCATGGAATCTATGGTGCAAATTGGGACCCGTCTTGTGGAATATATAACAACTCAGAAGTATTTGAAACGTAGGACAAAATGAGCTATGGCGTATTTGAAGTCCATTGATGGTGTTTGCCACTCAATTTCATTATATGACTATTTTTGTACGCATTGTGTCTTCTGTGCTAATTGGCACACGTCGTGCAGAATTTTTAACACCGACTCGGACGGATTCAAAATGCTCAACAAAATGAGCTAGGGCGCATATGAAGTCCATTCGTAGTGTTTGACCCTCAATTCCATTATGTTACTTTTTTTTCGTACGCATGGAGTCTAAAATTCCAATTGGGATCCGTCGTGAGGAATATTTAACACCGACTCGTACGGACTCGAAATGCATGCCAAAATAATCTAGGGCGCATATGAAGTCTACTCGGGGTGTTTGGCACTCAGTTTCATTATGTTTCTTTTTTCATATGAATGGAGTCAATTTGGACCCGTCGTGAGGAACATATAGCACTTACTCAGAAATCTTCAAAATGCACGCCGAAATGAGATAGGGAACATACGAAGTCCATTCGGGGTGTTTGGCACTCAGTTTCATTATATTACTTTTTTCGTATGCATTGTGTCTTCCATGCCAATTGGCACACGTTGTGCGGAATATTTAACACTGACTCCGATAGATTCAAAACTCTCAACGAAATGAGCTAGGAAGCATATCAAGTCCATTCGAGGTGTTTGAAACTCAATTTCGCAATGTGACTTTTTTTCGTACGCATTGAGTATATCGTGCCAAATGGGACCCGTCGTGAGCAATATTTAACACCGACTCGTACGGACTTGAAACGCATGCCGAAATAAGCTAGGGCGCATATGAAGTCCATTCGGGGTGTTTGGCACTCGTTTTCATTATGTGACTTTTTCGTTTGAATGGAGTCAATTTGGACCTGTTGTGAGGAACATATAGCACCTACTCGGAAATTTCGAAAAGCACGTCGAAATGAGATAAGGAACATATGAAGTCCATTCGGGGTGTTTGGCACTCAGTTTCATTATATGAATTTTTTCGTACGCATGGAGTCTACAGTGCCAATTGGGATGAGTCGTGAGGAATATTTACACCGAGTTGGACGAATTTGAAATGCATGCTGGAATGAGCTAGGGTGCATATGAAGTCCATTTGCGGTGTTTTGCACACAGTTTCTTTATGTGACTTTTTCGTATGCATGGAGTATACAGTGCCAATTGGGACACGTCGTGAGGAATAATTAACACCAACTCTGACGGATTCAAAACTTAAGCAGAAATGAGATATGGAGCATATGAAGTCCTTTCAGGGAGTTTGGCAATCAGTTTCATTATGTCAATTTTTTACGTACACATGGAGTCTACTGTGCCAATTGGGACCTGTCGTGGGGAATATTTAACACCGACTCGGATGGATTCGAAACGCACGATGAAATGAGCTAGGGAGCATATGAAGTCCATTGGGGATTTGGCACTCAGTATTATTACTGACTTTTTTTCGTACACATGGAGTCTATATTGTCAATTGGGACCTGTCGAGAGGAATATTTAACACCGACTCAGATGGATTTGAAACGGAGGCCGAAATGAGCTAGGGCGCATATGAAGTCTATTGGAGGTGTTTGCCACTCAGTTTAATTATGTGACATTTTTTTGTACGCATGGAGTCTACCATGCCAATTACTACCCATCGTCCAAAATATTTAACACCTACTCAGACGGATTTGAAACGCTCCCCGAAATGAGCTAGGGCGCACATGAAGTCCATTCGGGGTGTTTGACACCCAGTTTCATTATGTGACTTTTTTTGTACGCATAGAGTCTATGGTGACAATTGGGACCGGTCATTAGGAATATTTAACACTGACCCAAACAGATTAGAAACAATCCTCGAAATGAGTTAGAGCGCATATGAAGTCTATTTGGGGTGTTTGGCACTCAGTTTCATTATGTGACATTTTTTTGTACGCATGGAGCCTACGGTGCCAATTGAGAACCGTCGTGAGGAATGTTTAACGCTGACTCGGACAGATTCGAAATGTAGGCAAAAATGAGCTAGGGTGTATATGAAGTCTCTTCGGGTTGTTTGGAAGTTAGTTTAATTATGTGACTTTTTTTGTACGCATAGAGTCAAAGTGACAATTGGGACCGATCATGAGGAATATTTAACACCGACTCGAACGGATTAGGAACACTCCCTGAAATGAGTTAGAGTGCATGTGAAGTCTATTCGGGGTGTTTGGCACTCAGTTTCATTATGTGACTTTTTTTCGTACGCATGGAGCCTACGGTGCCAATTGGGAACCGTCGTGAGGAATGTTTAACGCCGACTCAGACAGATTCGAATGTAGGCCAAAATGTGCTAGGGTGTATATGAAGTCTGTTCGGGTTGTTTGGCAGTCAGTCTAATTATGTGACTTTTTTAGTACACATAGAGTCTATCGTGCCAATTGGGACGTGCCATGTGTAATCTTTAACACTTAGTCAGATGGATTCGAAACGCTCGACAAAATGAGCTTGGGACCATATGAAGTCCATTCAGGGTGTTTGACACTCAATTTTTTTATGTGACTTTTTTTTGTACGTATGGAGTCTACTGTGCCAATTGGGACCCGTCGTGTGGAATATTTAACCCCGACTCGAACGAATTCAAAACGCATGTTGAAATGAGCTAGGGCACATATTAAGTCCATTCAGGGTGTTTGGCACTCAGTATTATTATGTGACTTTTTTCATACTTATGGAGTCCAAGTGCCAATTGGGAACCGTGGTGAGGAATTTTTAAGACCAACTCAGATAGATTCGAAACATAGGTCGAAATGAGCTAGGTCGCATTTGAAATCCGTTCGCTGTGTTTGGCACTCAGTTTAATTTTCTATTTTTTTTGTACGCATCGAGTCTACTGTGCCAATTGGGACGGGTCATGAGAAATATTTAACACCGAGTCGGACGGATTCGAAATGCTAGACGAAATGAGCTATGTGATAGCATTTAGGCCCCCTCAATTTTATTATTATGTTTTATTATAGTTTTGGTATTGATGACCAAGTTAATAATACTCAAAGCTTTGAAGAACATATGCTGGATTCAATAAAGAAGCAAGATGGACGAACAAGATTAAGGTGCTTAGTTCTAGTCTATGACTTGGGAGATGATTCAAGTCAAATAGCTAGGCTTGTTTCTTTCTTTTTTGTTTGTCTAAAGAGGGACTTTGCACAAGCTAGTGGATTGGATCATAAGGCAAAGAGAAAACTAGATTTCTCGGAGCAAAAAACACTTAGTCATTGTCCTTTTAAATCATAACTCTTAGTACAACAGACCAAATTTCAGCTATCCACTTCTTCAGTCTGTTGCATACACAGCATATTCTTTTAAAGTCAAGAAGATTCTTTGATCCAACCATGAAACTCTTCTGCGTCAAAACTCCTATCAAATATATGATCATCGGACCAAAATCTCTTGTTTTCATATTCCTTCATCCTTGGTAAAAACCTCCTTGAAAATCATCTGATAGCCAAGGGTTTGCTATGTATAACGGACCAAATTATTTGGTCCGACATACATGTTATAGTCACTTCTCTCTGACAAACTAAACATGTTCTCCGTTTTCCATTTACAGCGGACCAAATATTTTGGTCCGGCACTCTTTCAGTTCCTAAGCCTTTGGCCGGACCAAACTGTGTTGTCCTATTTATTGAAACCTTAAATGAATATCCTTTATCATTCAAAAGGGTTTTACTTTGACAACGGACCAAACATTCGTGCTTAAAAGCTTAGTCCGTTGCTAAAGTAAAACGCTTGAATAAAACTTATCTCTGTTGAAAATGGGTCTTTGGCTACTAACTCTTGAAAAGTCCATTTATGACGGACCAAACATTTGGTCCGGCGTACATGTGTCTCTATGGCAGACCTAACTCTTGAAAAGTCCATGTATGACGGACCAAAAATTTGGTCCGACGCACATGTATATCTCTCAGTTGTATGCCGAACCAATCTCTATGAAAATCCCATGTACAACGGACAAAATTTTTTGGTCCGTCGTGAATGCTCAAATTTGGTCCGTCATACACATGTCCAGTATCGCTAGGCACTGTTGCTTAGTCCGTTGTACATGTATATTTCTGACATCTGACACGTCCAATGGCTACTGTAGCAGGTGTAACGGCTATATTCATTCCAAATGGTTATATAAGCATTTCCTGAGCCATCAACAAAGATATAGATGAACTCCTTACATTTTAGTATTGGAAAAATAGCTCTCATTCTCAAAAAGGAGTCTGTGCTTCAACTTCACACCATAAATCTCAAACATCTCTAAGTGTGTTAGCTCCAAGCCAGAGTCTAGTTGTGTGAATTGCGAAGTGAACCAAGAGACAGAACTTGTGCAAAGTTTATTACTCTTGGATCTTAGTGATCCTAGACAGCTTCGAGAAAGTGAACAGTGCGACCTGTCCAAAGGTGATTGTAGAAGGCCACTGTGATTGTGAGAGGTTTGGAACTCACCTCACTGGAGTAGTGAAAGAGTTACCTGAGTGATCATCGGAGCTATTGCAACTAGCTTTGGAGAAGCAAAACTTCGTAAAAAGTGCTTCAACGTGGATTAGGAGTGCAGCTCTGAACCACGGGATAAATCTCTTTCTCTTTTGTGCTCTATTTCTCTTTATTGCTTTCGCTGTTTTCATTGTTTGTTTTTTTTACTTCTGTTCTGTACTATTCTCTCTTAAAGAATTGTGAATTGTTTTAATAAAAAAAATTATAAAAACTTGAAAAAGTTGCCTATTCAACCCCCCTCTAGGCCAACTAGATCCTTCACTATGGCGCATATGAAGTCCATTCGGGATGTGATGGGGACATCACTTCTTCGGCTACGCTCACAGCACCTGCTGCCACAACTCTTCAACCTATACAAGGACCTATCACTCGAGCTCGTGCACATAAACCGAACCAGATTGTTTTATTATTTTAAGGAATGAAGTTCCATGCTTGATGTTGTTGAAAGGACATGATGATGATGGCAGTAAGGGAAGGAGCTCTCAAGTTGATCACAAGACCCTGAAGCCTCCATGATTGAATAGAAGAGATGGCTGCAATGCTTAATTGAATACAAGATGATAACAGCCAAGACATAGTGAAGTTTTCAGCGATTCTCCATGGGTTTTGATAGCAAGGAGAGAGGGTGTTGTGCAACCTATAGGGTGGGCCTTGTCATGCAATAAAGGCCTTAATTACAGATAAGAATAATAGGAAGGAGTCATAGCTAAATATGGAAAGGAATAGGAGGGAAGGTCTGTTTTTCAGCCTCAATCCAAGGCTAGCCGCAATAGGCCCCGCCCCCCTCTTCTATTTATACCAATACTAGCCTCGATGGTACTCGGATTTCTTTGAGTTTAGGTTTAGCCCTTGTGCAAACTACTGTGGCTAATTTTCATCTTATTCTGGCTAATTCCTTGAATGCTCGCAGGGATTGAACCTCGTGTTCAGGTTAACCGTGCTTCCAGCAAAGTCAATAACCATTTGGAGTTGGTTCAGTGATTGGTAAGGTGCGAATGTCGTCGTGCGGTTGTAGTTGGATCATGAGGGTTAATTCCAACAAATTGATATTTATCTACCTCATCAAAAGATCGGGCACAAAATTACATCACGATGTTTAGCACTCAGATTCATTATGTGACTATTTTTCGTACGCATGGAGTCAATTAAGATACATCGAGAGGAATATTTAGCACCGACACAGAAAGATTCGAAATGCGAGCTGAAATGGGACAGAGCGCATATCAAGTATATTTGGTGTGTTTGGCACTCAATTTCATTATATGACTTTTTTTCGTACGCATGGAGTCTACAGTGCCAATTGTGGCCCGTCGTGATGAATATTTAACACCAACTCGGATGGATCAAAACGCAGGCCGAAATGAGCTAGGGCGCATATTAAGACCATTCGGGGTGTTTGGCACTGAGTTTCATTATATGACATTTTTGTAAGCATGGAGTCTAAAGTACCAATTGGGACCCGTTGTGAGGAATATTTAACACTAACTTGGACGGATTCGAAACGCATGCCAAAATGAGCTAGGGCGTATATGAAGTCCGTTCGGGGTGTTTAGCACTCAGTTTCATTATGTTACTTTTATTCATACGCATGGAGTATACCGTGCCAATTGGGACCCATCGTGAGAAATATTTTACACTCATTTGAACAAATTCAAAATGCTGACCAAAATGAGCTTGCACGCATATGAAGTCCAATGGGGGGGCGGGTTTGGCACTCAGTTTCATTATGTGACTTTTTTCGTACACATGGAGTCGACAGAGCAATTGGGACCCGTCATGAGGAATATTTAACACCGACTCGGAAGAATTCGAAATGCATGACGAAATAAGCTAAGGCGCATATCAAGTCTATTCTCAGTGTTTGGCACTCAGTTTTATTATGTGACTTTCTTGTTAGCATAGAGTATACAATGCGTAATGGGACCCGTAATGAGGAATAGTTAACACCGACTCGAAAAGATTCGAAACGCAAGCCAAAATGAGCTAAGGTGCATATCAAGTCCATTCCGTGAGTTTGGCTCTCAGTTTCATTATGTATTTTTTTTGTACGCATGGAGTTTACAGTGCCAATTAGGACCCATCGTGAGGAATATTTAACCCGATTAGGCGGATTCAAAATGCTTGCCGAAATGAGCAAAGCGCATATGAAGTAAATTTGAGGTGTTTGGAACTCAGTTTCATTATGTGGCTTTTTTGGTACGCCTAGAGTCAATTGGGACCCATCGTGAGGAATATTCAACACCGACTCGGACGGATTCGAAACACATGCCGAAATGAGCAAGGGACCATATGAAACCCATTTGGGGTGTTTGGCACTCAGTTTCATTATGTTATTTTTCTTCATACGCAAATAGTCTATAGTGCCAATTTGGACCCGTCATCAGCAATATTTGACACCGACATGAACGGACTTGAAACACATGCCAAAATGAGCTAGGGTGAATACGAAGTCCATTCAGGGAGTTTGGCAATCAGTTTCATTTTGTGACTTTTTTTGTACGCATAGTCTACAGTGCCAATTGGGATCCACGTGAGGAATATTTAACACCAACATGAACAGACTCGAAACAAATGCTGAAATGAGCTGGGGCGCATATGAAGTCCATTCGGGGTGTTTGGCACTCAGTTTCATTATGTAGCTTTTTTTTGTATGAATGGAGTCAATTTGGACACGTCGTGAGATATATTTAGCACCTATTCGGAAATATTTGAAAAGCATGACAAAATAAGATAGGGCACATATGATGTCCATTCGGATGATTGGCACTCAATTTCATTATATGATTTTTTTTCGTACGCATTGAGTCTACAGGGCCAATTGGTACCCGTTTGGGGAATATTTAACACCGAGTCGGACAGATTTGAAACGCATGCCAAAATGAGCTAGGGCATATCTAAAGTCCATTAAGGCTGTTTGGCACTCAGTTTCATTATGTGACTTTTTTCGTACAAATGGAGTATACATTGCAAATTAGGACACGTTGTGAGGAATATTTAACATCGACTCAGACAGATTGAAAATGCATGCCATAATGAGCTAACGTGCATATGAAGTCCTTTCATGGGGTTTGGCAATCAGTATCATTATGTGACTTATTTTGTAGGCATGGAGTCTGCCACGCCAATTGAGTCCCGCCGTGAGGAATATTTAATACCGACATGGATGGATTCGATACGTACGTCCAAATGTGCTAGGACACATATGAAGTCCATTGGGGGGTTTGGCACTCAGTTTCTTTATTTGACTTTTTTTCCTACGCATGGAGTCTACAGTGTTAATTGGAACCCGTCGTGAAGAATAATTAACACCGACTAATACAGATTCGAAACGGAGACCGAAATGAGCTAGGGCGCACATGAAGTCCATTTGGAGTGTTTGGCACTTAGTTTAATTATGTCTATTTTTCGTATGCATGGAGTCCGCCGTGCCAATTGGTACCCGTCGTGCAGAATATTTAACACCTACTCAGATGGATTCAAAACGCTCCTCGAAATGAGCTACGGCATATATGAAGTCCATTTGGGTTGTTTGATACTCAGTTTCATTATGTGACTTTTTTCGAATGCATGGAGTCTATAATGCCAATTGGGACCGATCGTGAGTAATATTTGACACCAACTTCGACAGATTCACAATGCTCTCCGAAATAAGCTAGGGCACATATGAAGTCCATTTGGGGTGTTTGGCACACATTTTCATTGTGTGACTTTTTTTTGTACGCGTGGAGCCTACAGTGCCAAATGGGAACTGTCATGAGGAATGTTTAACTCTCTCTCGAACAGATTCCAAACGCAGGCCGAAATGAGCTAGGGTGCAAATGAATTTCATTCGGTTTGTTTGGCACTCAATTTCTTTATGTGACTTTTTTTCGTATGCTTCGAGCCAATTCAGACCCGTCGTGGTGAATATTTAACACCGACTCGGACGCACTCGAAATGCTCGTCAAAATGAGCTAGGCTGGATATGAAGCCCATTCGGGGTGTTGGCACTCAGTTTGATTATGTGACTTTTTTTCGTACGCATAGAGTTTACAGTGCCAATTGTGACCCGTTATGAGTAATATTTAACACAACTCAGATAGATTCAAAACGCCTGCAGAAATGAGCTAGGGCACATATGAAGTCTATTCGGGGTGTATGGCACTCAGTTTAATTTTGTGACTTTTTTTCGTACACATGGAATCAATTGGGACCGGCCCTGAAGAATATTTAGTGCCGACACGAAAAGATTCGAAACTCAAGGAAAAATGAGCTAGGGCACATATGTAGTCCATTTGGGGGGTTTGGCACTTAGTTTAGTTATGTGACTTTTTTCCTTAAGCATTAAGTCTACAGTGCCAATTGGGCCCATCGTGAGGATTATTTAACACCAACTCGGACAGATTCGAAACGCATGCTGAGATGAGTTAGGGTGCATATAAAGTCCATTCGAGGTGTTTGGCACTCAGTTTCGTTATGTGATTTTTTTTCGTACGCATAGAGTCTACAAAGCCAATTGGTAGCGATCGTGAGAAATATTTATTACCGAGTCGCACACTCAAAACGCATGCCAAAATGAGCTTGGGAGCATATGTAGTCCATTCGAGGTGTTTATCATTCAGTTTCATTGTGTTACTTTTTTTCATACGCATGAATTGAGTCTACCGTACCGATTTGGGACAAGCCCTGAGGAATATTTAACAACAACTCGGATGGATTTGAAATGCATGCCAAAATGAGCTTGGGCGCACAAGAAGTCCATCCGGCGGGTTCGGCACTCAGTTTTATTATGATGCGCACAAGATGGCCTGATCTTCTGGTAAGGGGACAAATTCGATTTGGTGGAGGATGACTTTGACGATCCGACTATGAACCACACAAGGATAAGTGCCCACAATCACTAAACCACACTCTTTGTCGTTATGAACCGTGCGAAGAACACATATGACCTGAACACAAATGTCAATTCTTGCAAGCAATCGAAGAACTAGCAAGAACAAGGATGAAGCACACACTCACTTTGAGGTTTCGTAACTTGTTTACTACTGCTCTAGCCGAGTGAGGAGAACAAGGATAAAGTTCCACACATGGGGGCAACTATTCTCAAAACAAAACCTGAGAGAAATGAATGCAGATTGTCCACTAATTAACCATGGAGATAGGTGCTAGGAGGTGGACTCACGCCACTTTGATTACATGGGAACTCAACACAAAATAATGGTGGCACAACATCCAAGACTTTGAAGACTGTTTTTCGGATGTTGGAGTTTTTTTATGATATCTCTTTACTCCAAATGAATTTGATGGTGAGGTCAGATCCTTTGGAAAGTGCACGAGATAAGCTTTTAATAAAGTGCTCACACACCCCAAACATACTCTGTTTGCATTCTCTATGCCCATTTATTGTCAAACGGGTCTTTGGAGGCCGAGTTAGATCCTTTTACATTCCTACCTTGCTTGATGACTTGTGTTGGCGAATTAAAACTCTCTTACTGATCCGTGCCAAGGTTCTTATGTACGAGAATATTAAAAGGTTATGTTCTGTTCTCCAAAGTGATTTTATGCAACCGAAGAAATGAATTTAGCTGATAATTTAGTTGTCACACACGAGCTTGCATAATTGATCCTTGTATGTGGGTCGAATGTTCCTGATCTCTAGGAGGAATTTGTTGATCATTGGTCATTGGTGCCAAGGGTGTATCCGACATAGCTATGTCCTCATCATCCTCCCCTGCTTGAATTTAAAACAGTAGACATAGGTGCTAGATAAAGACTTAACAGATGAAATTTTAGAAATCTTATCCATAGCACAATTCAAGCTAACAGGCTCATTCGACATTATATATCACAAAACAGTGGCAGGGGATACTCTAGCTATCACTTCCTTATGCGTAATTAGCGCCACATGATCAAAATTATAAGCATGCAATTCAACACATGGTTCTACAATAGTAGCACAAGATGGTAACTCACTAGAATTAAGTACAGTAGGAACATACTCATAAATTTGCTCCCTTTCTTGCTGTAAAATCAGATCTGTACCATGGTCATTAGCACCCTCCTCAGAAGTAGTAGGTACCTCAAAAATTTCACTTGACAACGCATGTATTTCAGCTTTTAGCTCCCTATCTTCATAATTAACTTGCATATCAAATGGAATAGCAACAATAGAAGCAACAGAAGTAGATTGGATTGCATTAGTAGAATCATCCTCACATGTACTATCCTCTACTTAACTCAAATTTTCTAGTATTTCTTTCGCATGCTCGGGGTGTATGCTCTTATTAGGGTTTGGTGTAGTGCATGCAACAGGAGTAGCATTTAACTCTGTAGGAACCTGAACTGTGGTTGATTGTCTTCTCTGTATTTTTCTTTCAGCTTTATGTGAAAGATTAAGCAAGCATGACAGAATTGAAATCTTTACAAGATATCATGATCTGGATTCAAAATCTAGTCTACAATAAAAGCTGTTCAACCGAGTCTTTTCGGTCTCATCTAACCCACAACGCAAAGACCTATGCTGAAATTCTTTGTAGTACTCATCCACAGTTTTACTACCTTGTTTTAGACGTTGCAATTCATTCCGTAATTGGTGAGCAATATATGAAGGAACAAATCTAGCTCTCATAATTTTCTTCAATTTAATCCATGTGCTAGGGATGTCCTGATTTTTATGCATATAATCATTCCACCAAAGAGGAGCAAAATTAGTAAATCCACTAGTAACAACTCTAACCTTATTATGCTCAGGAATTCCATGTTTGTTAAATGATTGTACTACAGCTAATTCCCATGTAAGATAACCTTCAGGATCATATTTACCACTAAAATTAATTACAGTGAACTTACTTTTGGTACGCGTGCTATGCCGTCGTACCTCCGGCGATGGTGAAGCTTTCCTCATACGTTCTTCGTATCTCGGAGTGTGAACTACCTCTTCTCCTAGGATGCTGTTGGCCCAAGCACTACGACATTGAGAACCTACCAGGGCTAGTGAAGACAAGAAACAAACCACAAGTATATGTTCCTATCAACTACTATGTGCTGGTGATTCAAAGTCTCACACTCAAGCTTTTACCAAGTTCTTACCAAGCAAACTGGTGGTAACCGGTGGCTGGTTCGTGATAAACAAACTCAAGCTTGGAAAAGCGATTTCAAGGAGATCGGTACCTATTTGGCTTGTAAAAGGTAGAGCTTGGACAGGCAATATATATTTCCTATGCAATTTGACAATTCTAGTTATTGTAATGATAAGTAATGATCTAAACTAGATTTCACAATCCCTAGTTTTCGATCTCAAAGATATAAGCGAATTTCTAGGCAACTCACGTGCAAAGATGATGTAACTTAATGTAACCAATGGAATGAGCTAAATTAGAAAAATTTTAGCACCAAAGCTCGTGTTGCAATGTTATGGAGAGACGCTATCTAATTGCTTCAGAAAAGGTAAAAGAGCACAAGATTGCTCACTAATTAATACAATTGCACAATCTGAAAATAATGAACACAAATTAGGGTTTCGCTCAATGTAGTGCTGCCGACCACTATTCTTTCTTTTTCTTCTTCTTTTTTTTGGCCTTTTGGCACTTTCTTTCTCGTTTCTTTCTTTTGGTGTCTTTTGGCCAACACTAATATGAACAAAGTTTTGAAATCCCTAACTTGACGTCACAAGATAGTATGATATGATAAACCAAGATTATGCAATGTATCAAATAGAGCGGCCCTAAGCAATATCAAATGGCTAGTCTCAATTGGGATCAAAGTATTCGCAAAGGATGAATTGGTTTCCAAAGGTATATGTACTTATATTTTTGGAATTTTATGGATTGTATATGCTTCTGGACTCAACCAACTCAAAGGAACAAAGCTAGAACATCAATTGAAGAAAGTAACCCAAATTCAATGTTTCTAGGGCAGCATGTTTGTCGCCTAGATTAAAGCTTCAAAACGACATAATTTGGAAGGTTCACTATGGAAATAATTGAAGCTTATGTCCTCAGCTTTCAAAATAGTACAAGAACATGTAATTTGGAGGTAGGGTGTGAAAGTTATGGCTCAAAAACCGAACACCAAAGAATTGCCCCAATTTCAGCCTGCGAGACCGATTCCGAATCCGAATCTAATTCGGTTTGAAGGAGTCCGAATTACAAAGGACACCCAAAAACGTTTTTGTAGAGAACTCTTCAAGGATTCAGGAAAGTACAAAAACTTCTTAATCGGAGTTCAGACGTGAGAATTATGATCAAAATACCAAACCGATCTGGATTGGAAGTACAACTTGCTTCACCAAATCTGACATCCAGATTAAACAAACTTAGGTATGGAATTAGAATCGGTGCCAACTAGGTTTTTGGAGAGCTCCTCCCCAGGTTTCAGGAAAGTGAAAGAACACAAGAATCCGAGCTCGTATGAGAAAGTTATGAACAAAACAATGTACTGGACAGATTGAAATAAAAGCTATGCGAAGGAAAAACGATCAGCAACTAAAACAAGGACTCTAACGGATCAAAACCTAACAAAACTCACTAAAATACCAGATTGAATCTAAAGGTTGAATTTTTGTGGAGTAATTTTCAATTTGGGATAGAGAACAACAACTAATCTAAGGTACTGAAATTCTCACCGATCAACAAAAGCTCTGATACCACCTGATGAGGCTTGACGGAGGCCCGATCTTTCGGTGAGATGGATAGCTATTGATTAGTGGAGATGACCCTCACGATCTAGATTACGACCGAAACACGATTGACGCCAAGCAATCGCTGAACCAAACTCCGAGTAGTTATCAACCGTGCCAAAGCCCGGTTGACCTGATCACGAAGATCAATTCCTGCAAGCAATCGAAGAACAAGCTAGAACAAAGCAAAAAGCAATCTAAAGTTGCGAATATAATTGAAGTATTGATGTGGGGTTCCGAAGCATGGTATTGCTGTTGATCTCGCCGAACAAGAGAATACCAAATAGTTTCACCAAGGAGAACTACAACTAAACAAAACCCAAGTTTCTAAGGCTGCGACGGCTACTGATTTTATGAGAGGGAGGGATGTGAGAGGGTCATCCTAGGGTTCTGTGCAGCCAGGGGCACACACAACTTGGGCTTGGGTCCCCTCACACTTACAAGGCCCAAAACAGTGATATAGCTTATTGTTTTGATGATTTTTGCTGATCCACAATGAATCTAGGGCTAGGACTAGATCCATTTGAAAGGTCTTGTTGTAAGCTTTCAATTAAGTACAAAAACTCTTCAATTGGACTCCGTATGCCAAAGTTATGCTCAATTTACTTCAAACTGGTATCTGGAGGCCGAATTGGATTCCAAAACGTGATGGATTTGATAGCTCTATCTTCTTGGCCCATGGAAGATGTGTTGGAGTTGGTCCAACTAGGTATGGATGTATCCATTTTAGTGATATCCTCGTCAGATGGATTTTGACGCAGGAGATGAACAAGAAGATGAAGAAAAAGATGAACATCAACTAGGCAACAGTAGAACGGACAAAAAACAATTTTGCAAGCAAAAATTAACAGATTGAAAGGCACAAAGGGGTTTGGACAGCGAGAAACAAATCTTTTTGTGGTGCAAATTTTCTATACTCTAGGAAGAATGCAATCAAACAACTAAACAAGATACAAGAACTCATTGGTCAACCGTTGCTCTGATACCAAATGCGCACAAGACGGCCCGATCTTTTGGTGAGGGGATAACTTCGATTTGGCGCAGGATGACTTTGACGATCCGGCTAAGAACCACATAAGGATGACTTGTTTACTGCTACTCTAGCCGAGCGAGGAGAACAAGGATAAAGTTCCACACATGGGGGCAACTATTCTCAAAACAAATCCTAAGAGAAATGAAGGGAGCTTGTCCACTAATTAACCAAGGAGATGGCTATTAGTAGGTGGACTCACGCCACATTGATTACATGGGAACTCAGCCCAAAATAATGGTGGCACAGCACCTAAGACTTTGAAGACTGTTTTTGGATGTTGGAGTTTTTTTTTGATGATATCTCTCAGATCAGAATGAATTTGATGGTGAGGTTAGATCCGTTGGAAAGTACACAAATACGCTTTTAATCAAGTGCTCACACGCCCCAAACGGACTCTGTTAGCATTCTCTATGCCCATTTAATGTCGAACTGTTCTTCGGAGGCTGCGTTAGATCATTTCACATTCCCACCTTGCTTGATGACTTGTGTTGGCGAATTAAAACTCTCTTACTGATCCGTACCAAGGTTCCTATGTATGAGAATATTAAAAGGTAGCGTTCTGTTCTCCAAAGTGACATTATGCAACCCAAGAAATGAATTTACCTGATAATTTAGTTGTCGCGCACGAGCTCGCACTACTACAGAAAGGTTTATAGTAGACGCCCCAATACAGACGGTTTCAAAAAACCATCTGTGCTAAAGAATATCACTGACGGTTCTATAGTGACACCGTCAGTGATATAATTATAGACGATACTCTTCATGAATCGTCAGTGATATACATCCATATCACTGACGGTTTTATTTAAAAACCGTCTGTGATATGATCTCAGACGGTTTTGAATACGAGCCGTCTATGATAAGGTCATATCACAGACGGTTCGAACTACGAACCGTCTGTGATATTACCTCAGACCACTATATAAACATATCGATTAAGGTTCGTAGCGCAGACTTATGTGTTTCGTCTCCCGCAAACCCTAGCGATTCTCGACCTCCTCACTGGCGCTTCGGCCTCCTCCCCGTCGCTCGAGGGCACGTCTCAGATGGCATCTCCTGTGTCACTGCTCAAGGACGCTGTTGGCGGCCTCGACTGTGACCCCTTCGTCACCCTCCTCGCGAAACCGTGACCCCTTCGGCACCGTCCTCCTCCTCCTCGTCTCCTTCGTCGGCCGTCACATGGACGTCGTCCTGTCCAACTCCAACGAATGGGTGGGTTGCTACCAGATTATTCTTTGATGATATATGTTGAGTGTTTAATATTGATGTATGTTCTAAGATATACGGTTCTTGCATTGTTGTATTTGGTATTTGTATTGTGTGGATCACTATTCTCCACTAGTTTAAGGTTATTAAAACCCACTGATTCACAAGGTGCAACACAAAGAGAATGCTGAATATTTTTGTGTATGCTACAAATATTATATACAAAAGTATGAAATAAAATTGTACAAGCAAAATAATCTAGAAATACTGCTTTGAATTCTGGAGAAAAATGCATGCTGCAAGGATTGATACCATGTATCATTCGAAGGGTGACCAAAGTATATCTTAGAACATACATGATTCGTGAAGATAAATATTTTTATACATGATTCCTGAAGACAAATATCTCTTAGAACATACACCTTTGCATTTGTCTTGTCAATTTCACATGGATTATGTATACTCATGTACATGAAAATAGAGCCATGGAACTAGTAGGTATATTTGTCGTTGTGTTTGATGATTGATCAAGAAAGAGGAGCTTGCTAAAGCATAGCTTTGTGTAAAACTGGTAGAATCGAAATTGAAACTAATTGATAAGATCAAATAATTGTTCGTAACATGCATTAAGCTATAATGATTATGTGACCATGTGTTGTTGATGTGAATATGTGATCATGTGAAGTACATATTGTCTGAAGTAATCACAGAGGCAACCACATGTTAAGTTTTGGATTAAAACCTTTGACATATGGGTTGTGAGAAAGATTATTACATTAGCCAATTGTCCCTGCTCGAAAAATAATAATGATGTGAAATCAAACTAGTTCAAGAATATAATTATTGTCGATCACCAAATTAATTTCTTGTAACTTCTCTTCTCCTCTTCACATGGCTACTATTGCACTTCTTTCTTACCTACTCCAATTCTTACCGAATCCAAAACTATATTTCTTACCTAATCCAATTCTTCAGCACGCTACTGTCTATGATCCTCTGTTTTTCCCTACACCCAGCGAACTTCCATCATTAGTATCATTGTTGAAATGTTCTTACCTTGAGGTATTTACGCTTGAAATTTACAAGGCACAACCAAGTTATAGATTTAGTAATTGAATATCTAAACTTCCTAGATGCATCGAGGCAACAACATGCGTCGGGATCGTCTTAAAATATGAAGTTTTGTAGCACTTTCATCTCTTTCTTATTATAATATTGATGGATTCTAAGGTAAAATCCATTTCATTCCAAAGTTCGTCCTGAAAGGTGTCAGGCGTTGATTTATCGTTATCACTTTATCCTCATCTCCGAATGAGAATATCATTGGCAGCCATGCTTCTTGAACTATAGAGTTGATTAAGTCATCATATTGAGTTGATTAAATTATCGTTTGGAGTTACGATAATTTAATCAACTCAATATGATGACTTAATAAACTCTATAGTTCAAGAAGCATGGCAGCCAATGATATTCTCATTCGGGGATGAGGATAAAGTGGAATCGATAAATCGGAGCTTGACAGCATTCATGACGAACTGTGGAATGAAATGGATTTTACCTTAGAATCCATCAATATTATAATAACAAAGAGATGAAAGTGCTACAAAACTTCATATTTTAAGACGATCCTGATCAAACAAGCTGTTGCCTCGATGCATCTAGGAAGTTTAGATATTCAATTACTAAATCTATAACTTGGTTGTGCCTTGTAAATTTCGTTGCAAAAATACCTAAGCAGAAGAACATTTCGAACAACAGATACTAATGATGGAAGTTCTGTTAGAGGATCACAGACGGTTCTATTTATAAACCGTCTGTGATGTTGTATCACAGACGGTTCTATTTATAAACCATCTGTGATGTTTCTGTATCACAAGCAGTTCTACTTGAACACCGTCTGTGATGAGTACTCATCACAGACGGTTATAATGTAGAACCGCCTGTGATGAGAATTTTCACAGACGGTTCGAAAACCGTCTATGATGTACCCTTACATCACTGAGACATTTTTAGTGTCGGTTCATAAAACCGTCTGAGATGACGATTTTGAACCGTCTAAGATGATGTTTTCTATAGTAGTGTCGGGTAATTGATCCTTGTATGTGGGTGGAATGTTGATGATCACTAGGAGGAAATTGTTCATCGTTGGTCATTGGTGCAATGGGTGTATCCGACGTAGCTATTTCCTCATCACATTATGTGATTTTTTTCCATACGCATGGAGTCTACAGTACCAATTAGGACCCATCATGTGGAATATTTAACATCGACTCGGACGGATTCGAAATGCATACTGAAATGAGCTAGGGCGCACATGAAGTCCATTCGGGGTGTTTGGCACTCAGTTTAATTATGTGACTCTGTTCGTACTCATGGATGGAGTCTACCGTATCAATTGAGACCCATCATGAGGAATATTTAACACCGACTCGGAAGGATTTGAAACGCACGATGAAATGAGTTAGGGTGCATATCAAGTCCATTCGTAGTGTTTGGCACACAGTTTCATTATGGAGTCTATAGTGCCAATTGAAACCGTCGTGACGAATATTTAACACCGAGTTGTACAGATTCAGAACGCATGCCCAAATGAGCTATAGGGCGCATACGAAGTACAATCAGGGTGTTTGGCACTCAGTCTCATTATGTGACATTTTTTCATACGAAAGGAGCCTACAGTGCCAATTGGAACCCATCATGAGGATTATTTAACACTGACTCGAACGGATTCGTAACGCATGCCAAAATGAGGTAGGGCGCATATGAAGTCCATTCGGGGTGTTTGGCACTCAGTTTCATTATGTGACTTTATTCGTACGGATAGATTCTAGAGTGCCAATTAGGACCCATAGTGAGAAATATTTAACACCAAATCTGACGGATTCGAAATGCATAACGAAATAATTTATGGCACGTATGAAGTCCATTAGGAGTGTTTGGCATTTAGTTTAATTATGTGAATTTTTTCGTACGCTTGGAGTCAATTGGGACCCATCGTGAGGAATATTTAGCACCGACTAGGAAAGAATCGAAACACATGTGGAAATGAGATAGAGGGCATATGAAGTCCATTCGGGGTGTTTGGTACTCAGTTTCATTATATGGCTTTTTTTTGTACGCATAGAGTCTAAAGTGCCAATTGGGACCGTTATAGAAATATTTAACACCAAGTCGGATGGATTCAAAACGCATGCTGAAATTAGCTAGGGTGCATATGATGTCCATTCGGGGTGTTTGGCACAGAGTTTAATTATGTGCCTTTTTTTCGTACACGTGGAGTCTGTCGTGCCAATTGGGACCCATCGTGAAGAATATTTAACATCGACTCAAACGGATTCGAAATGCTCACCGAAACGAGCTAGCGCACATCTAAAGTCCATTCGGGGTATTTGACACACAGTTTCATTATGTGACCCATTTTCGTACGCATAGAGTCTACAGTGCCAATTGGGACCCGTCATGAGGAATATTTAACACCATCTCTAACGGATTCAAAACACTTGCCAAAATGAGCTAGGGCACATACGAAATCTTTTCAGGGTGTTTGGCACTCAGTTTCATAATGTTACTTTTTTTCGTACGCATGAAGCCAATTGGGACTCATCGTTAGGAATATTTTACACCGACTCGGATGGATTCGAAATGTAGCCCGAAATGAGCTATGGCGCATATTTGACTTTTAGTACTCAGTTTCATTATTTGACTTTTTCGTACACATTGAATTGGGCACCGCCGTGAGGAATATTTAGCATCGACTCGGTAAGATTCGAAACGTATATCGAAATGAGATATGCCACATATCATGTCCATTCGGGTTGTTTGGCTCTCAGTTTTATTATGTGACTTTTTTTCGTCGCATACAGTCTGCAGTGCCTATTGACACCCGTCGTGAGGAATAGTTATCCCCGACTCGGACGGATTCGAAACGTGTGTCGAAATGAGTTAGAGTGCATATGAAGTCTAATACGGGCAGCATCTCACCATCATCGTTTCCTTCCTCTACCACTACTAAAGAGCCTTCGAATCATTTCCAGGACAAATTACCTATGCTCGTGCCAAACAAATAAACCAACAGGTGAACTCGCTTCTTAGTAAGAATAATATAATTTGTGAGAGTAAGCTGCTACCTAATGCAAGTAATTTAATTATTCTTAGGTATGAAGGCAATGTGAGGAGGTTTGAATGCCTGAGGGAAGATCCAAAGGAGCATGGACAAGTCAACAAGCAAGGTGTGAATGCAAAAGAGCTCAGCTTAGCCTCCAATGACTAGTCTGAAGATAAACGCGCATAGAGGATGCAAACAGAGTATGATGGAGGTGTTTGACCACATCCTAGAAAGCTAATGAGCTAAGCTTTCCAACAGATCCAACCACACCCCCAAATTCAATCTGAGCACAAGATATCATCCAAAAAGTATGACGGCCATAAACTGTATCCTATGCATTGGGTGCTGCGTCACCATTATGTTAGGGCCTTGTGCTTTGTGCTACGACCTAGGCTTTGTCTAGTAGACCTTTTGTCTTCCTTCTCACCCCTCTTATAAGTAGGAAGCGCCCTCTTGTGTGAACAGACAGACAATTTTGAATCTGAAATCAAATATGCTATGCATGTTCTTGGGTTTTCTAGGCACAGGCTGAAACTTCCTTGAGGATTGTGCATTCCTTCCCGTTGTTCTTGCAAACTCCTTTGTGATTTCATCGAGGATTGTAATCCGCTTGACTTGGTTGAGTGGACAACGTGAGGTTAGGCAAACTCCGTGCTGTAGGTTGTTGTGCTTGCAACGCTTGGCCGCACAAGATTCGTCAGGCTTCACGAGTATCTCATATCCTACGCCGTGAAGGTTGCGTGCACCCTCGTATCAGTTGGGTCAAAGCTCCGGTTATCACGGTTTGATTCACGCTAAGTTTTTATCAATTGAATCGTGTTCTTGTTGCTGAAACTGTTCATCTTCCTTCGCGTCACTTCTTGATTCAATCTGTCCAGTTCATTATTTGGGCCATAACATCCACATACGACCTCGGATTTTCGTGTTCTTGTGCTTTCTAAAAAGCTTATGAAATTCTCTACAACTTTGGTAGAGACAACTTTTGCTGATTCTGCTTAAAAATTGGTTGAACTTGGGCTTGAATCTTGCTGCCAATTTTATCACGAAAATTGGTAAATCTGTTTTGATAGCTAATGTATCCTTTGTGAATACTTTGCTCATATCAAGACTAGCTAATCTGTGGCATAGGGCTGCACTCTTTGTATCTTGATCACACGGTTGCAATAAATCAAAAGGGAGTTTGGAATCTTTGTTAAAACTCAGTAGCACAGCCGGCTATCACATAAAAGAAAGAGAAAAGAAAGCTCTAGGGCTGTTTGCTATGTGCTGAAAAAAAGTGAGAAAAAAGGAGAAAGAAAGCTGCTGTTATCTTTGCACCCTTGTGAGATTCAATCTTCTTATGTAATCTTGTGCCCTAGATCAAATCCTTGCAACTAGCTAGTGTCTTTCTATAACCAATGCAATTTGAGCTGATTTGTGTTATTGCTCATATCTTGTTCTAGCTCACTCCTTTGGTTGCGTTTGGGTCCATCATCCTTGCATGTGAGTTGCTGTGTTCATCATTTTAATCTTGTTTTCAGTAACTAGGCATTGTGTTCTTGCTTGGATATTTACTTATCGAAACAACACCAAGAATTCAGATTGTGTAGGGCATACACTATACCCTCCAAGCTCCACATATCAATTCGTTGTGGGCTTTGATCTCAGCCGTGAGTTCGCTTAACCTCACTTTGTGTTATCTCACCACTCAAGTGTGATCTCCTTCATCAATCAGCAAAGGGTGAGTAAGAATTTCGGTGGTAAGGATAAGCGAGGCTGAGAGAATTTTCCATAGATCATATTGTGTTTCTCTTGCAATTTTGCACAACTAACCATATCAGGTCAAGGGGACAATGCAGCGAATGAAGGACGTGATCCTAATGCTCCATTAAATTGGACTGAATATTATGCTTTGCGAGACACTCTACGATGAGAGTTTTGCATAGGAAATAATCATCTAAGGGAAGAATTGAACAACTCTATACAAGATCTTCAAATTGAGGTGAATCAAACAGCTGACCGTGCTCCACACCAACATAGTTTCTAACATTGTACGACAACTATGACCATAAGTTGAAGATGACCCTCTTGTTGATGAGACCGATGAGGAAGCTGCTGCTCGAAGGGCTCGTGCTGCTAATGTGATTCATCAACCCATTGGACCAACTAGAGGAGTTGATGATCATGGTCTAGGAAGGGGCCGTGGTCATGGTATGGGTCGCGAAGGTGCTACACATGAACCAATTCGCATCAATTTGCAGCCACGCTATAAAGGAAACCAACGTCGCCAACGCAATAACAATGATCGTCCCGAGGAGGAAAGGTATGGCAAACTAAAATTTTCTATGCCTAAGTTTGCAGGATCCAATAACCCTGAGGACTACCTCACTTGGGAGCTGAAAGTTAACAAGATATTTTATTTGCACAACTACACCGAAGAAAAGAAGCTTGTAATGGCATCACATGAATTTGATGATTATGCGCTGGCTTGGTGGGAACAAATCCAGAGCCAATGAATAGAACATGGCTAAATCCCCATCGCATCGTGGGCTGAGATGAAGGTAGACATGAGGGCAAGGTTTGTTCCTCGACATTACAAATGTGATCTCTTTGATAAGTTGCAGGGATTGAAACAAGGAAGCCGCATAGTAGATGAGTACTACAAAGAGATGGAGATGGCCATGATCCGTGCCAACGTGTATGAACATGAAGAGCAAACGATGGCACATTTTCTCGCTGGTTTGAACTATCCCATCAAGCGCATCACTGAATTTCAGCCTTATAGCAATGTGGTGGAGTTAGTTCATCAAGCAACCAAGGATGAGAGACAAGTACAACAAGTTCTTCAGTGGGCTCTACAGCAAAGAGTAGCGCCATTCAATGCTTCAAGTGATTGGGGCAAGGCCATATCGCCAAGGATTGCCCAAACAACCACACCATGCTTATAACAGAGAAAGGTGAATATGAATCGCAAGTGAAGAAGAGGATGTCCCAATCACTGATTTGGAAGATGAGAAAAATGAGATGACTTATTGTGATTTTGAGAACGGTCAATCTCTCATCGTCAATAAGAAAGTCTTGAGTGTTCAGCAAAAAGAAGACAATTAACAACGTTGCAACCTGTTTCACACGAAAGCAGAGGTAAATGGCGTGTGTGCAAGGTAATCATTGATGTGGGAAGCTGTCACAATTTGGCTAGCAAAGAAATATGTGAAAAACTTGGATTGAAGCCAGTGCGATACCTGCATCCCTATCATGTGCAATGGTTGAATGATTCTGGAGAAGTGAAAGTTCAACACATGGTGAAAGTGCCTTTCAAGATTGGTGAGTATTGTGATACCGTAGAGTATGATGTTGTACCTATGACGGTATGTCACTTGTTGCTCAGTCGAACATGGAAATTTGATCGTGCAAGTCATCACAATAGTTGCACTAATCAACATTCATTCAAGTGGAGAATTTTTTTTATAAATAATACATTTTATAAAAGTAATTACGACATTAATACGCGGAAATGTTTTTTTGCAAAAATAATACTTGCTCGCCAAACCGTATGGCTAAGTAGGAGTAATAGCCGACAATATTTTCGCCGAACCATTGGGCGACATTGGTGTTGTCGCCACATGGTTTGGCTACGACTAGTTGTAGCCATACGGCTTGGCGACACATGGAAATTTTCTTATAATAATACATTATTTTATTCAAATTGCAAAAATATACCTAAAACTAAAAAAATTGCAGAAATATACCTCTATCGCCATATGGTTGGGCGACAAGCTGAGTCAGCGCTATGCCTCAATCGCCCCACCATCAGGCGACTGGAATGTGACTGAAACCAGTCGCCCTTTCGTCGAGCAATAGGGTGACCTATGGCCAAAAAATCCAGAATATCATGGAAATTTTTTTGCGAGGAAATTTAATTTACGAGGAAGTATTTTGCACTGATTGTAATTGAGAATTCACTGTGACCTGTGAGGATTAATTATTAAAATTCGGTGTTATTTTGATGGTTGCTAAAATTGTATACATCAAAGTAGGGTAAATTCAGAAATTTCAAATTTGTCGGTGATAATTCATGTAGTGTTTTTACATAATTATTTGTCAGTTAATTATTTTGAGAAAAAAACAAATTTTGTAGTTAGCCATTCTCTTTCGGTGTGCTACAAATTTGATGACAAATCATAGTAAAATATTGAATAAAACTTGACATTGATATTACGAAGTGCAGGGATACAATATAGGTACATACCTCATAAAACTAGGATACAACATAGATATACATGCCTTAGAGAATTCATAAAACTGGGATACAACATATTCCATAGGTATATGCCTCCACTGAAGGACTAAGTCACAAAACAATACATTTTATGGCCATGGTTGATGGAATATACGGTCGAAACAAGGATAATCGTATATTGGTGGCTGATGGGGTACTACGTATGGATACCTGATAGGGCTTAATGTAATATCATCATCAGGATTTGGAGGACTCCGAGGATGCAAGGTTCGTAGCCTAGGTGGCATGAAATCATCATCATCATCGTCATTTGTATGGTTATGAGCTACCCTCCTACAGTGCTAGTCGAACATCCTCTTTCATTGTTTCTTGAACGGCCTGTTGTACTGGTGCTTGAATGGCCTGTTGTGGTAGTGCTTGAATGTTGAGGTCTAGGTGACACGAAATCGTCATCATCATTTGCATAGTTGGGAGCAAGCCCCCCTCCGATGGTGGTTGAACGTCCTCTTGAACTTGCCGCTGCAACAATACTGGGTCAAACGTTGCCCCTCTGGTTAATCCTCTTCTGCGTCTTCTGCACGAACCAGGCATCACACTTCCAAAGAGCATATACATCGCCGCGAATTCTGGGATATCTTTGTTCAATAACTCTGTATCCTCCGGGAATGACTAACACAAAAGACGAGCATACGAATTAGTGAACTTATGGATAATGCTAAAAAGATTAGTAGGGTGAACAAATAGGAAATAACCAACCTTAATATACTCTGTATACTGATCGAGCAGCATCATTACCCTATAATATCTCGTAGAGAAACCTGTAGCAGAAGGGTGGTCGACTAGTTCACACACCCTGAAATACCTTTGACGCCACCCTTGGAAGTGTGCCTTGAGGTCATTAGAAGTCACAAGGTTGAAGTTAGAGGTTGTCACATTATGCCTCGATAATGTTGGACGCCACTCTTGCAATTTGGACACCACTTTATTTAGGTTCTCCTCCTTGAATGGATCATCCTTCCCATTGCGTGTAACCGTCAACATGTAATGAAGGGCTACGGTGCTCATATCTGGTGTCCACGAGAATGCTCTGCTAGAGGATGCAGCCATGGTGAACTGTGAGCAGGAGCTGTGGATGTGTGCCTACGGTTTGGCCTTTTATAGACTCAAAGGGGTGGTGTATGGACTAAGTGTTGGAAGGTAAGAGTCAAACGTGCAAATTGGCCTGGCAAAGCTGATGGTCTCGTGTTGTCAAATCGGCCTAAAAAAGTTTGAAGCATTGGGTAGAGTGTTGCAACTTGTCACTTCAAAAGGTGAAGGATGCTACCTGTAACTTGTCTAATCGGTCTGAAAAATCTGCTATCTTTGACTTCTCTAATCGGTTGAAAAAGCTGTTGCACGGGAGTCATCAATTCAGTCTAAGAAAGCAACTAGCATCGTGTTGTCACGTTGCTCCGAGAAAGTGAGGGAATCGCACATCCTCAAAGCCTTTTTTCAGGCCGAAGTGAGAAAAAGAAAGAAAAATTGGCAGTGCGCCTTTTTTGTACAACGTGGATCCAGCAACCTTATCATTTAGGGTATTAACGGTGTGAATGAAATAAAAAGCGATCACAACACAATTAACGGTGTGAAATAGTAAATCATAAATTAAGTGACGATGTACAAAACATGGATAGGATGACAGCAAAAAGAGGTACTAACCCTGAGCACCCCCTGAGGTGGATCTTGACCCCTACCCCTACCATGACCTCTCTTTGCCCTACGTGCTGAAGCCAGTGCATCGTCCAGAGGTCGTGTGTGAAGCTCCTGGGACGATCGCGCCTACCTGTAATCTGAAGGACTGTACCGCTGCACCGAGCGTCGCTCACGGGGAGGCAACATGTACCCGTAGGAGGTGTCGTAGTCCTGCTGCGTCATTTGCGTCGCTGGAGGAGGCTGCGTGAACTACGTGCCGGAGAAGAACTGATCCGCCTAACTCTCAGGTTTGGCATACCCTTACGAGTGCGGTGACGAAGAGAATTGTCCTCCATCCTAAGGGCAACCTGCAGTTCAGATAGTAACATTTAATGATAGTTAGGTCATACTTGTAGCAAACGTGAACAATTGAATATTGCTCGACTTACCTAGTGTGGGGACTATAGTGAGACCACGTGGTGCCTGCCAACTGGACCGTCCAGCCATGTCTGGGGTCGGAGGCACAGGGGTGTGGAAGCTGGACTCCGCCTTCACTACGTGGCGAGGAACTAGGGTCGGTGTGTGGTAAGAAGGCTTGCGTGGCTGCCTGGATGAGGTGCCACGATCAGTCGCGTCGTCTTGCCAACAAGAACTAAGCTCCATGATCTGTCGAGTCCTGGCCACCACGCGTCTCCATGCCTCCATCATCTCCATCAGTCGCGTCGTCTTGCCAACAAGAACTCACCAGTGACTCCGTCACATAGCCTAGTCAAAATGCTACTACCATGCTGGTGCAAGTCCGTTGCGTGGTTCACCTGCCACGTACGAACAAATGATAAGCACAACTACATAGCGTAATGATTAGATGATATAATTTACGAAATAAGACGTACCATCGCATGCATGGATGCTCCTGCTTGGCCTTGGTACAAGTCTGCCACACTCGAAGCGTACCTGTCGGTCGGTGGCTCCTCAACAAGTAGGAGATGAGTACGCGTCTGGGGCACGTACCAGGCTAGGTACTACTGGTAGGAGGAGTAGTCATAAGGCATGTCCTCGTCAATGACGTCCTCTAGCGCCCCATCCCACTAAGCGAGCCACGGCTCCATCCTCTGAGCCCAGGTCGCCATGCTCTTCTGAGGTCCATGGGTGCAAAACCTTAAGAGAAATCCACATTATTACAAATATAACATAAGCATTTAACATACTAGTAGTGGGCGAGTAACTCACGAGTGCACTTTCTCTGGCACATGATCCCCCGAAGAAATAGGGACCAGCTAGTGAAATCCAAACTGCCTCATGACTCCTGCGGCGTTTAGTCCTCCACGAAGACATCGAAGATGAGCTTCTTTCTGGTAAGCCAGTAATCCTGGTCCCTGTAGCATAGTGTCGAGATCCCCCTGCCGTGGCTCTCTCCACTACACGGCGCTCGTTGTAAGGGTCCCATGTCACCTGCTTTGCCTTCATGTGGTCAAATGCCTCCGTGAAGGAGTGGTACGCCGAACATACCTGCAGTCCTACCCATTGTGACTGCAATAGAAAAAAATATCTGTAAGCATATGCGATTGCAATTAAAACTAGATAAATACTCAGAAGGATGTACCCGTCGCCTAGTCCAAAGGGAGCCCATCGTCGGACGGTCGGTCGCATCACCTCCATACATGTCAACGGTGTAGTGTCGAGGCTCAACAAAGGGTCGACCCACAGGGAAGCGCTCGAATGATCAGAGCTGAAGAAGAAGAGGCATCCCAACCAGATTGGCAGTCTTGCTTTTCTTCACTCATGCATCGCAAAGAGCGTGCTATGTGGTAGCAAGAACTGACGTTGTCCAGCTCAGCATCGGCAATAGCCCATGCATAGGCTATCCAACGCGCGTCGACGCTCTCGCCATGAGTCGACGTGAACATCACCATTCCAAACAACCAAAGCAAATAGGCCTCAAGGTGCCGTGCAACATGGTGGTTGTCGAGACCCGAATATGCAAACTCGGACCCTCTGTGTATACTGCACTAGTCCAGGATCACGCTAGTGCATATAGGCTCAACATCGGTAAATATCACAATCATACACAGCGAAAACATTATGAAAGACATCATATATTATATACTACTAGTCGAATGACCTTATGGTCAACTTACATGACTATGCCTCGCAAGGCTGAATAACATACTAAAGCTGCAATGAAAGAAAACGAGACAACCCTCAAGATACCACAGTAAGCCCGACAAGGCTTGCGCCCTAAACATTCGTCTCTTCCTGGTACTTCTCCTCCAGCATTGATGCAGACTCCTCAACTGGTGATGTTGTTGTGGGCAAGGGTGAGTACATAAAGCACTCAATAAGTTGTGCACACAATGCAATTTTAACATAGCTATATGCAAGGCTTATTCCAAAGGATAGGCTAACATGGCTATTTTGCAACAAAGCAGCATTTATGAAAAAATACAATAAATAAATTGTAAAGACTGTAAAACAAATAACAGTAACAAATAGATTCAACATTTTTCAAGTAAACCAAGTTTCCAATCCTAAGTCAAGTTCCAACCTTCCATATGGCAATCCCGCCATCCCAACCAAGTTTTCCATTTAATTAAACTAACCCTTAACTGTAATTCCCGAGCATTGCTCAATACCGCGAGCACAGCTATTCGAATAATTTTACACTCTGCAGAGGTTATGCATTTTACCCACACGATACAACCATACACCACAAAGACGAGTGATTATAACAAAGCCTTTACAATGCTCCATCTAGACCCAGTACTGCTCGTTAAGGTTACAGCACTGGTAGGACTGGTTACCACATCTAGGGCCCCCCTCTTGTGCCATGTGAGTCTACCCCAAATATAGGAACTCACTAGTCACCTCGACAGTACCGAAATCTAGACTTTACAAATTAATCAGCTAGGCTGTCCCATTCCAGACATGTGTTTGCATGATTGACTCAGGTCAAAGGCTTGCAAGGTTAAGTCCTTAGAGTGATCTGGGCAAGACATACACATACCCTCTGCCCATCGGGCCCACCTTGGCATACTCGCCCCTTGTCACTTGCCCCAATCTAAATGATTATCACTCAAGTTGATTACCAAGCACCACGTGCTATCAACAAATCAATATCGTTGCGTGACATGACTCGCCACTACAACTCAATCTCATTGTGTGACCTCACCTGACACACAGTTCACATCATTGTTCTATATTCCATTAGTCAAGATTAATCATTGATAATTCATGTACATATGATGACGTGGCACGGCTAAGCAATCTACGACGTTCTAACCAGCCCATGTTGATTATCAATATTAACCAACTATTAGTTTACCATCCTAGGGTGACAATTAGATCATGGCATACAATGACAAGGTAGGGTATATAAATCAAGTGGGTAGATTAACTAGATCTCAATTTAAATTGAAACAACTGTATACTTGAAATACTATGCAATAAAGTAAAACAATATAGCATTTGTATAAACATGGCTTCAACATTATCAAAGCAAACCTTGCCTTGGAATAGGTTCTGGCCTTGTTCTGGAACTTGATCTTGAGTTGACGGGTCTTCCTCCGAAGCGTCGCACAATTCAACGTCTATGCGTACCGAAGGAGAAAAGCAAATAAATACAAAAAAAGAGAGTAAATGAACTCCAAAAATTAAATAAAACTCACCATTAAATATATCTCAATTTTACAAATTTTATAAATTTGAATCACTCAAATCCGTGTTAAAATGCAAAAGTTATGGCCTTTTGAAGTTTGATTAAATACTGAAATTACAGAAATTAGAAAATCAGATTTTCCAGAATTATTTTTCTACTAAAAATTACTGATTAATGCGCAAGCGACACGTGGACCAATCAGAGACTAACACGTGGCTTCGGCGCATGGACCCAGTCAACGAAATCACGCTGGTCCACCTGGACTCGAGGTACTATGCTCGTGCACTGGCTCATTTCAGCATGACGTCATCGCGACACATGTACCAATCGGGTGGCACCACGTTGCTTGGTTTATGGACCTGATCCATGGCTCAGCACGGTCTACGGTGGACACGGCGCATGGCGCCTCAGCAGCCACGCCTGACACGCGGTGGCACACGGTGGGCCGCGGTGTCGGTGCGATCTTGAGCGCATAGATTCGATCGGACGGCTCAGACTAAACGCAACGTGGCTCAATCCTGACTGCCCATCTAGATCCAACGGCACGTACATGCTTACGTGGCTCGATCTGATGCGTTCAAGGAAGATCGGACGGACGAGGCTAACGGCGAAGAAGAATGGCAATGCGGCGGCGCAGCTTCACCGGAGCGGAGAAAGACGACCACCGAAACGGCGTTTCGGCACGGATCCGGTGTGAAGGAGTGGTGGATCTGACGCGGCGTGACATGACGATCTCGGATCTGGAACCAGAGCGGCGAAAGGCGGCTTGACGGTGGCGAAAGATGAAGAAAACCATGGCGGGGGCTTCGGCAAGCTTCGGCGAGCTCGCACGGGCACGCAAAGGCGTCTCTGCGTGCGAGAATTGACCAGAAGATGCGGCACAGGGTGGGGAGTCCAACGCATGCGGCAACGCTTTAAATAGGCTTATGGGGAGGCATGTGCAGCGTGGAAGTCGGAGACAGTCTCGTGGCGGTGGCGGACTCCGACGGCAACACGGAGAAGCGACGTGGCTCCATCACGCGCGTCCACGAGGCATCTAATGCGCACAAGACGGCCCGATCTTCTGGTGAGGGGATAATTTCGTTTAGGCAGAGGACGACTTTGACGATCCAGCTACGAACCACACAAGGATAAGCGCCCGCAATCGCTAAACCACACTCCTAGTTGTTATCAACCGTGCCGAAGCCCGGATGACCTGACCACGAAGGTCTATTCATGCAAGCAATCGAAGAACCAGCAAGAACAAGGATAAAGCAAACACACGAACTGAGGTTATGAACTTGTTTACTGCTGCTCTAGCCGAGTCAGGAGAACAAGGTTAAAGTTCCACACATGGGGCAACTAAACTTAACAAAACCTAATGAGATAGATAGGGAGCTTGTCCAATATATATAGCCAAGGATGGCTACTAGGAGTTGGTCTCACGCCACTTTAATTACATGGGAACTCAGCCCAAAATTATGGTGGGACAGCACCCTAAAAGACTGAGACCGCCGCACCATTTTGACTGCTGTGGCCAGCTCGAGTGGAATTTGATGATGAGGCCAGATCTGTTGGAAAGATCACGAATGTATATTTTAATAAAGTAATCACTCATCCCGCATGAACTCTGTATGCATAAGTTATGGCCAGTTGAAGGTGGACTGCTCCTGGGTGGATGTTTTGGCTTCCTTCTCGGGAATACCTTGTACTCTCGCTTGTAGTGATGAGGAATGACATCCTTGCAGCTCTAAGCCATGATTCCTAAGCACAAGCACATTATTATGCTGTGGTCTATCCTCTAAAATATAATTATGCCATCCGAGAAACGAGTTCACCTGTTGATTTAGCTGCCGTGCGCGTGCCCTTGTGATAGGACCTTGCATAGGAGGTGGTGGAGGTGAGGTCATGGGTGTATCCGACATAGTGATGTCCTCATCATCCTCCCCTTCTTGTATTTGAGTCTTCCTCGACTCAAGCTCATCGTTCTCTCCAAAATATGACTTCGAATCTGAAATGTTAAAAGTGGGACTAACCCCAAAATCTACAGGTAACTCAAGTTTATAAGCATTATCATTAATTTGTTCAAGCACTTTGAAAGGACCATCAGCTCTAGGCATTAATTTAGACTTTCGCAAGTTAGGAAATCTTTCTTTCCGCAAATGCAACCAAACAAGATCACCAGGTTCAAATGTCAATTCCTTTCTACCATGGTTGCCAGCAACCCTATATTTCTCAGTCATGCGCTCTATATTTTCTTTTGTGGTCTTATGCAATTTAAGAACAAATTCAGCACGTCTCTTTGCATCAAAGTTTACCTTCTTCGAAGATGGCAAAAGCAATAGATCAATTGGAGCACGAGGGTTAAAGCCATACACAACCTGAAATGAAGTCATTTTTGTGGTAGAGTGCAATGTACGATTATAACCAAACTCCACATGAGGTAGGCACTCTTCCCACATTTTCAAATTCTTCTTTAGAACAATCCTCAACTTGGTTGACAAGGTTCGATTCACCAATTCAGTTTGGCCATCGGTTTGAGGGTGACATGTGGTAGAGAACACTAGCTTTGTACCTAATTTGCTCCATAAAGTTCTCCAAAAATGGCTCAAGAACTTGGCATCACGATCTGAAACAATAGTACAAGGCATACCATGCAAGCTAACAATTTCTTTGAAGAATAAATCAGCAATATGAGTGGCATCATCGCTCTTGTGGCATGGAATGAAATGTGCCATTTTAGAGAATCGGTCAACAACAACAAAAATACTATTCCTCCCCTTCTTTGTTCTAGGCAATCCTAAAACAAAGTCCATAGATATATCATGGAACAAGAAGCGGCATGTACAAGCCATGTGAGTTTAGATGAGACTTAGCTTTTTGTCATGTAGTGCAGCGTGCAACAAAGCGATTGACATCACGTCTCAGCTTTGGCCAAAAGAAATGTTCAGCCAGTACATCCTCCGTCTTTTTAGCTCCAAAGTGTCCCATCAATCCTCCTCTATGTGCCTCCTGTAACAACAAAAGACGAACGGAGCTAGCTGGAATGCATAGCTTGTTAGGTCTAAACAAGAATCCATCATTGTTAACAAATTTGTGCCAACTTTTTCCATTTTTACAATTTAGCAAGACTTCTTTGAAATCATTATCCTGAGCATAGAGATCTTTCTAAGCCAAAAATTCTACAATCAAGTTGAGACATCATTGCATATCTTCTAGACAATGCATCAGCAATCACATTGTCCTTCCCTTTCTTGTATTTGATGACATAAGGAAATGATTCAATGAATTCTACCCACTTAGCATGTCTACGGTTCAGTTTGCTTTGACTACGAATATGCTTAAGTGCCTCATAATTGGAATGTATGACAAATTATGTAGGCCATAAGTAATGTTGCCATGTTTCTAAAGATCGCACAAGAGCATACAATTCTTTATCATACGTAGAATAATTCAGAACAGGCCCACTTAATTTTTCACTAAAATAAGCAATAGGTTTACCTACTTGTATCAATACACCACCAATTCCAATACCGCTTGCATCACATTCAAGTTCAAAGGTCTTACCAAAATCTGGAAGTTGAAGTAATGGTGCATTTGTGAGCTTTTCTTTTAAAAGATTGAAGGCAGCTTCTTGTGCTTGCCCCCAATGGAAGGGAACACCTTTCTTTGTCAATTCATTCAATGGTACAACTATGGTGCTGAAATCCTTCACAAAACGTCAATAGAATCCAGTAAGTCCATGAAAGCTCCGCACTTGTGTGACCGTGTTAGGAGTCGGCCAACTCTTGATTGCTTCAATCTTGGCTTCATCAACCTCAATTCCCTGTGGTGTCACATCATAGCCAAGAAACGAGACTCGATCGGTGCAAAAGGAGCATTTCTCAAGGTTGCCAAACAAATTGCATCTCTCAAAGCATTAAAAACATCACGTAAGTGTTCAGTATGTTCAGAAAAAGACTTGCTATATATCAAAATGTCATCAAAGTAGACCACCACAAATTTTTCAATAAAAGTGCGCAAAACTTCATTCATCAATCGCATAAATGTGCTAGGTGCATTAGTCAAACCGAAAGGCATAACTAACCACTCATAAAAGCCAAATTTAGTTTTGAACGCTATTTTCCATTCATCCCCAAGTTTCATTCTAATATGGTGATATCCACTTCTCAAGTCAACTTTTGAAAACACAATAGAGCCACTCAGTTCGTCTAGCATATCATCCAACCTTGGAATAGGGTGACGATACCTAATAGTTATATTATTGATAGCTCTACAGTCCACACACATTCGCCATGATCCATCTTTCTTAGGCACTAAAAGCACAGGAACAACACAAGGACTAAGGCTTTCACGAACGTACCCCTTGTCGAGCAAGTCTTGCACTTGACGTTGTATCTCCTTAGTCTCCTCCCGATTGGTCCTATATGCTGCTTGGTTTGGTAATGTTGCTCCTGGAATCAAGTGAATTTGATGTTCAATTCCCCTCAAAGGTGGCAGCCCCGGGGGTACCTCATTTGGAAACACATCCTCATACTCCTGCAAAAGGTTAGCAATAGCAGAAGGCAAAGAAACAGGTATATTTTCGAATGAAAACAAAGTCTTTTTGCAAATCAAAGCATAGCATCCAACATTACATTCTTTCATGTCAATTAAATCAGATTTTGTAGCTAGCATGACAACACCCTTTAGCTTGATTTCAGCTCTCTAGAATTGGATTCTTTCTTCTTTGGTTGTGCTAATTCTTTGATTCTAATCTGATTTTCACTTTTAGTACTCTCCTTCTCTCTTTCAGCTTTCTCTAAGTCATCTTTCAAAATTGCAGCGGGGGACATGGGAAGTAAAACAATTTTCTTTCCTTTATGCATAAAAGTGTATTTGTTAGTTCTACCATCATGAGAAGCATCTTTATCATATTGCCATGGTCTACCTAACAGCAAAGAGCATGCTTGCATAGGTACAACATCGCAATCAGCATGATCATGATAAGAACCAAGAGAAAAGTGCAATCTCGCCATTCTTGTTACCTTCAATTTTCCACTTGAGTTGAACCATTGAATGTGGTAGGGATGTGGGTGTTGTGTTGTGGTCAAGCCAAGCTTCTCAACCATCTCCATGCTTGCAAGATTATTGCAACTCCCTCCATCAATGATAACTCACACTGAATGCTCATTGATGACAAATTTTGTTTGGAACAAGTTATAGCGTTGATTCTGTTGAACACTCTCTATTTGCACACTAAGGACACGCTTCACAATGATGCTCATGTATCTTTGTGAAATTTCAGCACCCAAATGCTCCTCCTCATGTTCACCCCCTTGATCTTCACCTACGAGGTCAGTAACAACTAAAGAAAAATCTTCTTCAACATCACTAGCAGAAGTGTACTCACCATCTTCCCGAACAATTAAAGCACGCTAACTTGGACAATCACGCATCATGTGTCCAAATCCTTTGCATCGATGGCATTGCACGTTGCGTGTACGACCTGTGGATGCAATTGAAGAAGAACTCTTTGTGGAAGCTTGTACCATGGCTGTTTTGGTGTCGAAGACATGTGATGGAGTGGAAGTAGAGGCAACAGGGCGCCCACGGTTGGAGGGTGGAAGTGCTTGTCCCGAGGTAGTGGATGGAGCCTTTACTTGCACTTGGCTTGGTCGTGACGAATAAGAGCCTGCAAAGTTCCCTCTCAACTTGGAATGTCGTTCCTGTACTTCCCTTTCCGCTTTGCACGCAAGATGAAATAAACGAGTGACAGAGTTGTATTCTTTAAAATCAAGTATGTCTTGAGTTTCGCGGTTAAGTCCACCTAGAAATCTAGTCATCTTAGCATCTTCATTATCTTCCAAACCACACCGTAACTCACAAATTTGCATTTCTTGATAATACTCCTCTACAGATTTATTTCCTTGATTTAAACGTTTAATTTATTGAGCAAGTCACGAGCATAGTAAGAAGGAACAAACCTAGCTCTCATCATTCTTTTAAAGGCATTCCATGTTCTTGGTGCATTTCCATGATTCCTACAAGTCTCACTCCACCAAATGGAGGCAAAAGCAGTGAACTCACTAGTGGCAGCCCTAACTTTTCTATCTTCAGAAAGTTATAGCATGCAAATTTTTATTCTACTGCTAGCTCCCAATCAAGATAAGCATCAGGGTTATATTTTCCATCAAATGAAGGTATTGTAAACTTAACCTTTCCCATGGGATCATTACGTACCTCTCATGGTTCTCGCTGATTCCTACCCATACATTGCCGATTATGTCGAAGTCATCGATGATCTCGTTCATTGTTGGAGTTAAAACCATCATCATCCTCAGTGTCAGCAATATAATTGTTCTCTTCCTCTTCCACCTCATTTGCCCAAGCACAGGCAGCATGCTGCGGTTGGCGTCCATGTGCTCCATTTTGTTCTTGTCCATTGTTGGCCACATTTTCAACAAGTGGTGGTTGTTGTCCCTCAAGGCGTTCTACTCGGTCACGGAGGGCTGCGATGTTGTTGTTGATTTCAGCCAAGACCTCATCATGGTTGGTAGCATGCACGTTCAATAAACGTGTGAAGTGTTTTATGATTCCTCTGGATCGAGGTGTGAGAATTTCAGCTTTGTTTTCTTCATTGCTTCCATTGTCATCTTCCATGGTTAGCAATAAATAGGAAAACACACAAAGGTATGTAATTCCCTATCACTACTACTTGCTTAAATGATTGGGTGTCACTCTCTCTTGCTCTTACCAAGCTCTTACAAATTCTTACGAATGCAGCAAGTGGTGCAACCGGTTGGTGGCTGGTTCGTGGTAAACAAAACTCAAATGTGAACAAAGCGATTGCAAGGCTTATCACCTGTATGGTTAGTATAAAGTGGAGCTCGGAAAAGCTTTATAATGAGTAGCAAAGGAAAACAATCAGGCAATTTCAGAATTTGCATAGAATTGAATAAGTGTTCGAAACTAGCAATTAGCCTATGTTGCTGATCAAACAAAGATGGATATTAGGCTAAAACAAAAGATATGGCAGTCGATACAAGTGGTAAACACAACAAAATTCAAGCATATGCAATTTGCATCTTGGGAGCACAAGATGGATCCAACTTTGTATTCTGCTGATTTCTGTCCACCAGACAGCAGGTCGGTATTTTGGCCGTATCTTTTAGTCAGTGCCTTTTTTTCAATGATTCTTTTTTTTGTTTTCTTCCTGACGGCTTTTGCAACAACTTTTCTTTTGGACAAACTTTCTGAAATTCAACCGAGAATTTTGCACGAATTTTACAATTGCACACAGATGCAGATTTCAGGACAGCAATTAGGTCTTATTGAAACATTCACAGATTTCTCGTGCTTGCAAGTATGGATGTGAAAATTGGCATCAACATAGAATACAAATTCACGGATTTACTCCTTTTGGTTTTACTCAAAAAATATAAGGGAATTGAGTTTTATGGCGTTTTTGGTGGCGGCTGCAGAAAGGTGATCTTTCAGGCCGAGATGGGGTTGTTTGTTTTTGGGTTTTAGGGATGGATTTTGACATGGGGAGATGAACAAGAAGGTGAATAGCAAGAATACAATACTAGAATGGACGCAAACTCAATTTAGCAAAAACAAAATTAACCAATTGAAAGTCACAACGGGGTTTGGACAGCGGACAAACAAACTTTTTGTGGGGCAAATTTTCTGGACTCTAGGAAGAACACAATCAAACAACTAAACAAGATACAAGAACTCACCGGTCAACCGTTGCTCTGGTACCAAATGATGAGCACAAGACGGCCCGATCTTCCGGTGAGGGGATAATTTCGATTAGGCAGAGGATGACTTTGACGATCCGGCTACGAACCACACAAGGATAAGCACCCGCAATCGCTAAACCACACTCCTAGTTGTTATCAACCGTGCCGAAGCCCGGATGACCTGACCACGAAGGCCTATTCTTGCAAGCAATCGAAGAACCAGCAAGAACAAGGATAAACCAAACACACGAACTGAGGTTATGAACTTGTTTACTGCTGCTCTAGCTGAGTCAGGAGAACAAGGTTAAAGTTCCACACATGGGGCAACTAAACTTAACAAAACCTAAGGAGATAGATAGCGGGCTTGTCAAATATATATAGCCAAGGATGGCTGCTAGGAGTTGGTCTCACACCACTTTAATTACATGGGAACTCAGCCCAAAATTATGGTGGCACAACACCCTAAAAGACTGAGACCGTCACACCGTTTTGAATGTTGTGGCTAGCTCGAGTGAAATTTGATGATAAGGCTGGATCCGTAGGAAAGAGCACGAATTTATCTTTTAATCAAGTACTCACTCATCCCGAACGGACTATGTATGCAAAAGTTATGGCCTGTTGAAGGTGTACTGCTCCTAGGTAGCACTACGCCAAAACCTGCAATAGGTGACGGTCTATTTGTGGCGGTTTTTTTTGAACCGCCACAAATATAATTATCAGTGGCTGTTCTATATTGAAAATGGCGGGAAGAATATTAGTGGCAGTTCTATCCTCGAACCGCCACTGACAATGCATTATCAGTAGCGGTTCGAGGATAGAACCGCCGCTGATAACAAATACATCATCAGTGGCGGTTGGAGGATAGAACCGCCACTGATAACTAGGTTATCCGTGGCGGTTCTATCCTCCAACCGCCACTGATTCTATTGTATTATCATTGGCGCTTCTATCCTCGAACCGCCATGAATAATGTTATCAGTGGCGGTTCTAGTTAACAACCGCCACTGATAATATTGCCTATAAATAGGTGGTCAGTAGCAGCACTGATCTTCTTCCTCCCGAGACCAAACCAAAACTTCTAATTTTCAGATTTCGTTTTCTCCAATTCTTGTGTTGTACTTCCTCTAGTTGTTCCTTGGTGAGTTATTTTTTCTCCTCTCTTGATTTGTGTTAATCTTGTTGCAATTTAATTTTTAAACCTAGTTCAATTAAGGTTTATATGTAGATGAGATGAAAAGTTTAGATTTTGTTTATTTTTATTTACTTACCATTTTGTAGTTGATGAATTTATTTCCTAGCTAGATTCATTAGATGATGTTGTGTTCCTCTTATAGATGATGAATTATGATCAAGCATATATTTAATATAAATTGCATTTTAAGTTAATTTGGTAGATGATGAATTTATTATCTAGCTTCTTTAGATGATAAGTAATTAGATTAGTTTTTTAATTACTAATAATTTGGTTCCATTAGTGTGCACGTATAATATCATCTTACATATATCAAATTTGTTCAATTAAGATTAGTGGATATTAATATACATGAAATTTTAGTTAATTTGGTAGGTGGGTGCTCATCATTTTTAGATGATGAATTTATTATCTAGCTCCTTTAGATAATAGGTAATTAGATTAGTTTTTTAATTACTATTAATTTGGTTCCATTAGTCTGCACGTATAATATACATCTTGCATATATTAAATTTGTTCAATTAAGATTAGTGGATATTAATATACATGAAATTTTAGTTAATTTGGTAGGTGGGTGCTCATCATTTTTAGATGATGAATTTATTATCTAGCTCCTTTAGATGATAAGTAATTAGATTAGTATTTTAATTACTATTAATTTGGTTCCATTAGTGTGCACATATAATATACATCTTGAATATATTAAATTTGTTTAATTAAGATTAGTGGATATTAATATACATGAAATTTTAGTTAATTCAAGAGGTTGGTGCTCATCATTTTAGATGATGAATTTATTATCTAGCTCCTTTAGATGATAAGTAATTAGATTAGTTTTAATCAATTTTTATATGTTAATTAATTTTAGATGGACCAGGAGATGGATGTACAATGCGAACTTCATGGTAGAGATTACATCGACGGGGTATCTGCTTTTCTAAGAGCCGCTGAGGAGAACATGTTGCACAAGAAGACGGAGTACGTACATGGTCCATGCATTGATTGCAAGAATGAGAAAATGTTTTCGGACAAAGAGCACATCCACTTGCACTTGATTCGAAGGGGTTTTGTACTTGGCTATACACGTTGGACAAGTCACGGTGAAGAGAAAAACATACATGAAGGTGATAACGTATTGGATGATGGAGAAGGCATTATGGCAGCTGACATTAGTTATGGATCTGATGAGGATAGGTTGGACATTGATGACGATAATAATCTTGCTCAGATGTTCCGCGATGCAGAAGGGAACTACACTAGTCAGATAGTGTTTAATCAATTCAATGGTTTGTTGGACGACTCGGACACACCTTTGTTCCCGGGTTGCAAAGAGGAATACACAAAGTTGCACACCGTGCTTTCACTTCTAAAATTGAAGGCAAGCAATGGTTGGTCCGATAAGAGTTTCTCGGCGCTATTACATCTCTTAGCAGACATGCTTCCAGATGGAAACGTATTGCCGATAACCACTTATTTAGCTAAGAAGGTTGTATGTCCATTGGGATTGGAAGTAGAAAGAATACATGCATGTCCAAATGATTGTGTACTCTACCGCAAAGAGTATACAGACATGCATGTATGCCCGGTGTGCAAATCATCGCGATACACGCGTAAAGGCCATGACAGCGAGGGCACCGTGGTGAAGAAAGGAGCTCCCGCTAAAGTGGTGTGGTATTTACCAGTAATACCTCGGTTGAAGCGTTTATTTGGAAACAAAAAGCTTGCCCAATTGATGCGATGGCACTCAAAAGAGCGTAAAAAGGATGGAAAGTTGAGACACCCTACTGATTCTGCCCAGTGGAGAACCATCGATAGGCTCTTTAGGAAGGACTTCGGGAATGAACCGAGGAATATAAGGTTTGGGTTGAGTACGGATGGAATGAATCTTTTCGGTAACATGAGTAGTATTCATAGCACTTGGCCCGTGACTCTCTGTATCTACAACCTTCCTCCTTGGTTGCGTATGAAACGAAAGTACATTATGATGTCGCTGCTTATCCAGGGGCCGAGACAACTTGGCAATGATATTGATGTATACCTACAACCATTGGTGGAAGATCTTGTGGTACTGTGGAGCGAAGGTGTACAGGTATGGGATGAGTACAAGCGAGAGTACTTCATCCTACGCGCTTTGTTGTTTTGCACCATCAATGATTTCCCTACCCTTGGTAACCAATCCGGTCGTACTGTAAAAGGGGCCAAAGCATGCCCCTAGTGCATGGATGAAACAGCTAGTGCGTGGCTCAATAACTTGAGGAAAACTGTGTACATGCATCACCGTAGGTTCCTACGCAGGAATCACCCCTACCGCAATATGAAGAAACAATTCGACGGGACAAAACAGGATGGTATAGCTCCAAGGCCTCGTCGTGGGGAAGAGATATATGACATGGTTAAGGATATTAATGTTGTACTTGGAAAGGGAGATAGTAATAATAAATCGAGGTCTCGTACTGAGAAGACCACGGGGAAGAAGAGATCAATATTTTGGAACTTGCCCTATTGGAAGGACTTAGAAGTTCGACACTGCAAAGATGTCATGCACGTAGAGAAAAATGTATGTGACAGCTTGATTGATCTTTTGCTGAACATTCCTAGCAAAACTAAGGACGGACTGAAGGCACGAAGGGACCTGGAAGATATGAAAATCAGAGCTGAGCTACATCCTCAGGACACCAGGTAAGGGCGACTTTACCTTCCCCCAGCTTGCTACACTCTATCCAAGAAAGAGAGAATAGACCTCTGCAAATGCTTGCATGGTGTGAAAGTTCCGTACGGTTACTCCGCAAGCATGAAGAAACTGGTCTCGATGAAAGATTTGAAGTTAACTGGCATGAAGTCTCATGATTGTCATGTGATGATGACACAAATGCTTCCTATTGCAATTAGAGGTATTTTGCCCGAAAAGGTCCGAGAGGCAATCATGAGGTTGTGTTTCTTCTTCAACACGATTTCACAGAAGGTCATCGATCCCATCGGACTTTCTGAATTGCAGAATGATGTGGTCAAGACACTATGCCAGCTAGAGATGTATTTCCCTCTATCATTTTTCGATATAATGGTTCATCTCATTGTTCAACTTGTGAATGAGATAAATGTATGTGGCCCCGTATTCCTGCATCAGATGTACCCGTTTGAAAGGTACATGGGTATCCTGAAGAAGTATGTCTACAATCGATCTTGGCCGGAGGGCTGCATTGTGGAAGGTTATGCAACTGAGGAGGTTATCGAGTTTTGCGTGGATTACATGGAGGGGGTGGAACCGGTAAGAGTGCCTGTATCTCGCCATGAGGGTAGGCTATCTGGGAAAGGGACGATTGGAAGGAAATCAACAAATTCTTACGATCATGGATTGTTCGAAAAAGCTCATTTCACAGTCTTACAACAGTCAGTTGAGGTGTCCTTGTATATGGATATGCACAAGGATAAGCTACGAGAGGAAAATCGTGGACGATCAGAGGTTTGGGTAACAAAAGAGCATAACCGTTTGTTCAATCATTGGTTCAAAGAGCATATGACTGGGAAATAAATGAGTGTTATGTTGAGCTGGTTGGCAAAAGGGCCATCAGGTACAATCTTGACATGGCAGGGATACGACATAAATGGATATACCTTTTACACGAGATCTCAGGATAGCAAAAGCACTTACCAAAATAGTGGTGTCCGCATAGATGCCTGTGACAACACAGGCAGTAGGAAGAGTAGCTTCTATGGGTTCATAGAAGAGATTTGGGAGCT
The DNA here is from genome assembly GCA_036346275.1 of Otatea glauca. Classification (NCBI taxonomy): domain Eukaryota; kingdom Viridiplantae; phylum Streptophyta; class Magnoliopsida; order Poales; family Poaceae; genus Otatea; species Otatea glauca. The sequence goes on from CM070726.1 coordinate 21,598,502, forward strand.
CGACTATTGTATTTTTAAGACCCCGATGTTTCGGTGTCGTTGGGTACAACTCCCAAAGGGTGTCAAGGTGGACAAGTACGGCTTCACTGCTGTGGACATCGAACATGTCGGATACAGAGACGAACCATTCGTACTTGCGAAGCAAGTAGCACAAGTCTTCTATGTAATCGACCCAACAGATAAGAAGCGCCATGTAGTTCTTCAGGGAAAAAGAAGGCTCGTCGGAGTTGAGAATATCGTGGATGAGGATGAGTACGACCAGTTTGATGAGTTGCCTCCTTTTGTAGATGTCAATATCAGGCTCGAGGAAGAAACCACTCAGGAATCTACCTATCATCGCGATGATCATGACGAAGGGCAAATTGTGAAAGAAAATAATTAGCTATATACGAGTAATGGCAATGTGATGTAAACAATATGCATCTGTATGGAGTAATGGAAATGTGGTGTTATTCATTTGTGTGGAGTAATGGAAATGTAGGTATATATTAGGATTATATAGGGTATATTACTATATTAGAATTATATATGGTCATTAATATATTAGGATTATATAGGGTATATAATATTTATTAGGATTATATAAGGTCATTAAAGTAGTAGGATTATATAGGGTATATAATATTTATTAGGATTATGTAGGGTATATAATATTTAGTAGGATTATGTAGGGTATATTACTATATTAGAATTGTATATGGTCATTACTATATTAGGATTATATAGGGTATATAATATTTATTAGGATTATATAAGGTCATTAATATAGTAGGATTATATAGGGTATATAATATTTATTAGGATTATATAAGGTTATTAATATATTAGGATTATATAGGGTCATTAATATATCAGTGGCGGTTCTTCACAAGAACCGCCATCGATCATTATCTGTGGCGGTTCGTATAAAGAACCGCCACAGATAATATATGTATTAGTGATGGTTTTTTATAAGAACCACCACAGATAAGAGTATCAGTGGCGGTTCTTGTGAAGAACCACCACAGATAATGGTATCAGTGGCAGTTCTTGTGAAGAACCGCCACTGATAATATGCCCCATATATAAAAGTCGATACAGTCTCTCTTCTCACCGAGTGCCCTAAACCCTAAACTCCCGCCGCTTCCGACGCGCCCTAAACTCCTAAACTCCCGCCGTGCCCGACACCACCACGGTCGCCGCCCCCGACGACTCCCGCGCCCGACGCCGCCCGCCCTTGACACCGCCCGACATCGCCTCGACGACGCTGCCCCCGACCACTCCGCCCGATGCCTCCTCCGACGCCGCCCGACTCCGCCCGATGCCGCCCGCCGCCCGACGACGACGCCCTTCCTCTGCTACACCTACTCCCTGCGCTGCCCCTGCCCAATACCTCTGCAGCACCACCGCACCTTGTGCCACCACCACTCTCTAGCGCCCCTCCACTTCACTGCTCCTCGGCATCCATCCCCATCGGTGCCTATCCCGTCGACACTAGTGCCCCTCCGCTCCTCACCGGTTTCGCCCAGTTCAGTCGCTACAGGTTCGTTCAGATTCCTTATCTCCCCTGGTTCTGTTCCTATGCTTGATTGTGTAGCCTAAAAAGTTGTAGGACTTATGTTGTTCGACCCAATTATAGATTAATCTCTAGTTTGTTGTTGGTCTAAAATATCGCGAATAATTAATGGTTCAGTCAAATAATAGTTGCGAACCCGTAGGCCATGTAATGTGTCTGTATAAATCCAATTGATTCAATTTATACACTGATTCAGTCATTTATTTAGAACATGCAGTAGGTGTGTTCATCTTGTTGGATTATCTTAATTCTTAAATGACTACTAAGATTTTTGAACCATTACCGAAGAGACATGTGCTGCTTTTGGTTATAATTGCAAGTGAGGAAAAAATAAATAGTCAATGCTTGGTTTCTGTACAACTACTGCTGCAATGGTGATGGTTCTGAAATCTATCTTTTAACTTTGTTTTCGTAATCATGTATGGATTGATGGTTTAATATGTTATTTTTGTTGAAATGTGGCTCTTTTATCCCTTGCACTTCCCTGCTTTTCCTTCAGAAAAATCTGATTTGCTGCTTATCCTGTTGGCTTACGTATGCTCACTTCACCTACTTTAATTATGAGTGTTAGTAAAGATGACAGTCAGTTCAAACCATTAAATTGTATCTTCTATGATTCACTTTTGCCAGATTGATGTTTATCCTGTTGGGACCATTGGACTAAGAACAATAACTGTTCAAGATGTGAAACCACTTAGGACTCAAATCTAGTTAGTGCTAGGTTGCATTTGCCACATGGATATGGCAATGATAGAGACAATTTACTAGCTTTGACTATATATAATTTGAAGCATTCCATATTTTTTAAAGATTTGTGCCATATCAAATATTGCCTCTATAATTTACAAGGTTGTCCTTATGTCGTGGCTACCATTCTCAGTAGCAACAATGGAAGACTCAGCTACCTGATTGGTTCTCTTTGTTTGCACTAAAGAGTATCAGTTGGCATAGACAAAACACTTAGGACTCACAATGAAAGACCTATACCTCAAATTTCTTTTCTTCTTTCCACAGAATGAGGATCTGATTGTTGTTATACTTAACTATTCTAGATGAACACATTGAATGTACGAAAGTGGAACTGCTACTACTTTGGTATGAAATGGAATGACAGTGAGTTTTTGGAAAGACTTATGGAATGGACATTTGCCTTCTCTAAAATTTCCAAGGCTCTACCCCTTTGCCAAGAATTAAGATAGCTAATTGGGCACAACATCTCTTTTTTCCTTGCCCCTTCGCCATAAATTGATGTCAACAGATTGGAATACATTGGGTTATCACAGTTGGAGATCTTCATCATTGCTTCATGACACATTTGTCACCCCTTCGAAGCTTGATAGCCTAACAGTGCAGCTAAGGCGATTACATGCATGGTATATGGAGCGATCTAACCAAGATGTTCTCCCGAAGGTGATCACTGCCATTTTCAAAGAGGAACATTTCCACCATGAGGGGATTGGCTGCTTCATGATAGAATTCAGCGAGTTGCACAACATGTACTATCAAGATGCCCTCGACGTGTCTCTTATGAGATGCTGGTCACTGTAAGTGTCCAATATAGAAATCATTGTCTACATTCATGTAATACCGATAAATGTGATGTCTAAATCATTTCTTATGTAGATACGAGTTGATCAAACTAAGAAGAACCAACGGTCCAGTGGCATTCCTCGATCCGGGAACGGTTTGCCAACCGAAAATCAAAAGAGTACCAAAGGAGGTCGAGGACTACGTATATAACGCTTTCATCAAACTCCAAGACAAGGAGTTCATACTTTTACCATACAATTTCAAGTAAGTGGCTCACTAGCTAGTTCAACTACTTGTTAATCTCGTTCTTTGCTCAGCTTAGGACTAATGACTACGGCATCATACATGTGTATGTAGTTTCCACTGGATTCTCGTAGTAATTACTCCAGATAAAAGCAAGATGCTGATCTCGGACCCACGGCACAAAGATCCGGAAAACTACAAAGATATGACAAGTCTAGTGAATAGGGCGTTCCAAGCATATTGTAAAAAGAGCTCGAGACACCGTCCTTTCCATAAATCACTGACAATCCGTACTAAATTTCCGGTAAGCACAAAAACAATTTTCCTATATCGCATCTTGTAGTCAATAACTCCTTCAATATCGTATAAGTTTATTTAATTTTTTGCAGTGCCACAAGCAGCCACCAGGCACAAATTTATGTGGGTACTTCGTGTGCCAATACATGCGCGAAATCTTAGGCTCTACAATAGTAAACAATGACGTAGAGGTTTGCCATGCTAACATCACATATTGATTCGTACATCTCATTCTCTGTATAAGCTCTTAAGACAAACTTTTTCTATTTATAGCGGCTAAAGTTGCCTACGGGAGGACTGGTTCCAAATGAAATCAAAGGCATCCAAGGACAGCTCGCCTACTTCATCATGAAGGAAATACTCAACAAGAACGGCGAGTTTCATGACCAAGATAATAACGATGAAGTCTTCCATACTCATCTGCCACCTCCTGAGGCCCCTACCAACACTGAAGACTCGTAGGCTTATAGTTCAGAAAAATAGCTAATTTTTTCTTACGATGGTGTAAACTGATGTTTTATTAAATGTCAAGTTTAGTATTTGATGGCATGGCTTGCACATGTTCTAATTTCTGTCATTTGATTTAAGAAGTTGTGATTGATCTGCCTGTGTGTTGTTGCCCTTCTCCCGTGCGTGTGTGTGTGTTGATGGGTAGTGTGTGTGTGTGTGCTCTAGACGAGGAGCGCTCCCTCGATTGTAAAAGAATCTTCTAAGGAACCCAGTCCCGTAAGTTAGCTTATAATCTATTGCCACATTGTTCATTGGTCTATTCTAAGAAATGTCTTCTTTTGTTATTTGCATTTGGGAGGTAAAGCTTATCTTCTAGTCCACCCCAGTAAGTGAACCTTTTGTATCCTTTTGCTTATATTTAGCTGGTTGGTCTACTAGACATTTTTTTTCTTTCGCTAAATTAGCAGGCATAGATTTGCTGTTAAGTATTATCATGCTGGTTCCAACAATGAATCAAAATGTGCCAACGCTAGGTGTTTGCTTATCTTGCTGTGTTATCATTTGGTTATGATCGAAATACTTTTTCTTAATGCAAAACTTGCAACCACAATATGAACACTTCATGGTTTCTTGTTTGTGTTACTGTGTTGGTGTACCTAGTGCACTAGTAACTTGCTGGCTTTACTACCGGTATTACGATAACCCGAGCATATAAAGGAGCTAGGAGGGATTGACATTGAAAAATATGTTGCAAGCGGTATAGTAGTTTTTAACCATGACACAAGACAAGTTAAATGGATGTAGACCTTGATTTGAGTAATCGTCATGGAAACTTCCGTGCCTATGCATATTCTTCTCCAAGCGTGGTTGATTTGGATGGTGATGGAAATTTGGACATCCTTGTCGGAACTTCCTATGGCTTGTTTTATGTTATCGATCATCGCGGTAAATTCTTAGCCTCATCTGTGATTGATGTATATGTTAGCAACAAATTCATCATTTCTTCCGCACTGGTATATTGTTGTTGTCTGATCAAATCGGTATATTGTTGTACATTGTAATTGTGTATATGCAAAATCTGTGATTGATGTATATGTTTCAGAAGGTATGGCTAGCAACACCTGAGGCTAGCCCAAAATGTGGTTTTTTATTTTTTCGGTCAGGCAATATCTGTGGCGTTTGGTGAATAGAACCGCCACAGATAATATTATTATCTGTGGCGGTTGGTGTATAGAACCGTCACAGATAATATTGTTATCTGTGGCGGTTGGTAGATAGAACCGCCACAGATAACAATATTATCTGTGGCGGTTGGTGAATAGAAACGTCACAGATAATATTGTTATCTGTGGCGGTTGGTGGATAGAACCGCCACAGATAACTATTATCTGTGGCGGTTAGAAAACCACCACTGATAATCCTCGATTATCAGTGGCACTATATCTGTGGCGGTTCAATAACCGCCACTGATGGCAGTTATGAACCGCCACAGATGACCTTTTTCAGTGTAGTGTGGACGTTTTGGTTTCTTTCTCAGGAATACCTTGTACTCTAGCTTGTAGTGATGAGGAATGACATCCTTGCAGCTCTAAGCCATGATTCCTAAGCATAAGCATCTTATTATGTAGTGGTCTATCCTCTAAAATATAATTATGCCACCCGAGAAACGAGTTTGTCTGTTGATTTAGCTGCCGTGCGCGTGCCCTTGTGATAGGATCTTGCATAGGAGGTGGTGGAGCTGAGGTCATGGGTGTATCCGACATAGTGATGTCCTCATCAGCATCAAACCGATGGCTCCAAGCAAGCGATGACGCGGAGAAGGCTCAGCCATTGGATCTCAATCCAACGGTTGACAGAATTAGGGTTAGAGTTTCGAGCGGCGGTCACAAGCAGTCGATTTGGGCTGCACAAACAAATGGGTAAACCACATCGTTCATTAGATTTTCTCGAATTTTGCTTTTAAAATAATTACAGAAAATCATTTGATTTGTTTTAGGCGATAAAATTATCAGGAAAAATCCAAGAATATTTCGAAAAATACTTTGAGGTATTTTGAACTCAAATAAATTATTTTTGGCAAAACTTTATTTTAACTTTGCATAAATTTAAATAGTTTTCAACAAAAGACCAATATACTTAATTTAAAGTTAATTCGAATAAATCCAAAAAAATCCAGTAAATTCCAAAAAATCATAAAATGCACAATTTACCAATAAAACAATATTAAAGCAAATTTTGGGATGTTACAAACCACCCCCTTAACATAATCTCGACCCCGAGATTCAGGGCTAACTACAGAATAGGTTTTGGAATTCTGACTTCAGATCCTCTTCACGCTCCCAAGTTGCTTCATTCTCAGAATAATTGCTCCCTTGAACTCTGCAAAGGCGAATAAGCTTATTCCTGGTCTTGTGCTCTAGCATCCAAATTTTTGACTGGCTGCTCCTTGGAAGGCAAATCTTCTTGCAGCTCTATTATGTTTAACGGGGTTTGTTCTGTTGGCACCCTAAGACATTTCTTAAGTTGTGACACATGAAACACATTATGCACCACTGACAATGACTGTGGCAATTCCAACTGGTGGGCAACTTCCCCACAACGGCTCAAAATCTTAATTGGGCCAACATATCTAGGGACAAGTTTTCCTTTCACGTGAAACCTCTTAACACCTTTGAGAGGAGTAACTCTGAGATACACGAAATCATCTGGCTCGAAACTCAAATCTCAACGACGGTTATCAGCGTAGCTCTTTTGCCTTGATTGGGCTACTTTCAACCTCCCTCTAATCATAGCAACTCGCTCTTCGACTCCCTTGAGAATATTAGGTCCAAATACCATACGATCTCCCGACTGATGGCAGAATAACGTCATCGTGACACATGGACCAATCGGGTGGCACCACGTTGCTCGGTCTATGGACCGGGTCCACGGCTCAACACGGTCTACGGTGGACGCGGCGCTTGGCGCCTCAGCAGCCACGCCCGACATACGGAGGCACACGGTTGGCCGCGGCGTTGGTGAGATCTGGCGCGCATAGATTCGATCTGATGCCTCAGACTAAACGCAACTGTAATATCTAAAAAAAAAATTTAACTCGAGTGGCGGTGGGCTGTTTTAGGGTTAGTGTGGGTCTTGAGGGCTATCTTTGGGCCTCCGAGAGAGATTTGGGTTGGTGTGGCTGATTCTGGACTGTAGGTGGAGCGTCATGGCCCATAGGGGGTTTCCCTAACCCTAGCCTACTCTCCCCTTTCACCCCCCCAAGCCACCCTACCTCCCCTTGCAGCCACCCCTCCCTTCCAGCAGCCCCTCCCCTCCTGCGCCTCTCCTTTCCCTGCGCCCTCCTCTTCTTGCACCCTCCCTTCCGAGTGCTCCTCCCGACGCCCCTCCTCCCTCTGGCGCCCCCATTCAGGTTTGAGTTATTTTGTGGATCTGTTTTGGTTATTTAATTGATAGAATTTCAGGTTTTTGTGCAGTGATTAGATTGGTTTGGGGAGAATTTGTATTGTGGGGCGAGATCTGGGTTCGAGCAGTGCTGATCTGAATCTTAGGGCAGAGATTAAAAATAGTTCCAGTCGTTTACAGAGGGGTTGGCTGTTGGAAAAGTTGTAGATAATCGTCTTAAGTTTATTTAGAGACCAAGATCATGAAATTTGATTGGGTAGTTCAAAAGTTATGGCTGTTTTAGTGACTACTGTCCAGAATCTGTCTCTTCTGGCAGCAGTCGCGGAAAACTGAAGAGTAGGGCTATCTAGATGTTGAATTAATTTTTTATGACCCGATTAAGTTAGGAAATTTCCTGTAGATTTCAGAAATGTTATCCTTTAGTTCATTTGGAATTGTATAAAATTAGTTATGCTATTTTGAAGTCTGCTGTCCAGTGTGGTAGCAGATTGGGTTTCAGGGCTAAAGATGAAAGGCTAAATGTTTTATTTGAGAGAATTGGTTAACATGTTTCTAGTGGGTAATTTTTAGTAGTTTCATAAAGTTCTTGGTCCCTGAGGTTTGGTTTATAAGGGTGGAACTTATAACCTTTAGACCATCGGGACAACAAAGGGCGGTTTTGTTCATTTGGCGAAAGGAATAAAATTGGAGTAGGGCGTAAGTTCGATGTCGCTAAACTTATTGCATGTGCTGTGATTGCATTGTGTTGAGATGTATGCAATTTATTTTTCAGGTGGTGTGACTTCAGGAGTGGCCTCAACCTTGCGCCACTCCGCTCCTCGTGGTTAAGGCAAGTGTTTTGGAATGGGTAGTGTGTGGTAGGAAATTGTTAGAGATGCTGTGTGTGCCATGGACTAGTTGATGAGTGGTTTGTTATGTTGATGCTTACATGATGAACGAGTAACTGATAGATTGATTTGCTATGTCTAATGTTAACCAGTATATGATGACTTGATTCATAGTAATGCTATGCCAAGATGAGATAAAATTGTTGTACATGTTGTGTTGGGTTACTAGTACATGTTGCATTCATGGCATGAAATCTGGCCAGGGCGGTGAGAAAGTCCTAACTAGTCCGGTAAAGCCGGTGAGAAAGTTATGACTAATCCGGAGAGCCATAGAGTAAGTCCTACATCGTGATTTCATTCACCGTGGCGAATGGAAGCGAGGAGTAGGCACCCTCCATCTACGGGATGGAAGGGGGAAGAGGGTGCACACCGACGGGTGTGCACTCAGCTATACCGGTATACGCCTTTGAGAGGACATTTGCATTGCATGGCATTGCATCTTATTCAAGGAGATCAGTACGAATTGTTAACGATATTATGAATATGAAAATGATGAATATGTTGTTGTTGCTGCTAAATGATTCTTTCACTCATTTCATTATGCTTGCTGAGTTTTAAACTCACTCTTGTGTTTAATGTTGTTTTTAGGTACCAAAAGTCGGCATGCGGGATAAGGGATTAGCTACACCTCCTCACGTAGCATTTCACTTTAGGCAATGTTATAAGTTACGATTTGAATTCTTGGATATAAGTAAAGGCCATGAAACTTGTTAAATGGTCAATTGGAGTGCTTAAATCTCTAGTTGAGTTCGTTTTTTTTGTAGTGAGATTGGAACTGTTAGTATGAGATTTTGTGGATGTTACATTTATGTTCATTGCTTCTTTAGATGCTTTATATATTGATATTACTTGCCAGGATAGTAACGTTGCTAAATTCATGATAAAAACAGATGTTATGCTGCTGAATTTTCGGTATTAGCAATTGGTAACTTTGATGGAATTTAGCTTGTTTTGGGATATTTAATTGTTGTAGTTTCTATGTTTGGTAGCATTCGGGCATGATAGATGCCAGGTGTTCTGATTGGTATCAGAGCGGGCTTTAGGTCCGTGGTGTGAAATTGGAAAATTACTCTAGAGTGAACTAAAATTTTGATTTGATAAATTAGAAACTTGGCTTAGGTATATATTCTTTAAAATTTGGCCATAGGATATTAATCTTAAAATTTGATATAGGTTGGTTAACTAATTTAAAACTTGACACACTCTGATGCATAGTAGAAAGGGTATGGGTAATCATTGCATTACGCTTTAATATCTTATTTGAGATTTGATGATTTATATGTGTTGAACATGATGGTGTTATGATGATGTATATTGCTATGATTATGATTGAGTGGCTTGAAGGAATGTGATTATGTGAATTAGATGTGCTGAAGGGTTTCAGTGGTTGTCTGCGTGGTCGTGGTAGAGGCCATGGTTGTCTGCGTGGTCGTGGTAGAGGCCTTAGTTGTGGGTGTGGTTGGGTAGAGCCACCACCTAAGGTTTAGGAACCCCTCGTATGGTAGAGTTGTTGTCTATGTATGTCTTAGATCGGAGAGTTTGTTGAGAAGGTTGCTTTCATTATATCTTCAATGGTCGGAGACAAAGAGAAAGTGTTTAGTGAATGAGTCTTTATCGGTTGTTATTACTACCGTTCTAGCAATTGGCTTTATTGGTTAATGTTGGTTGTTTTTCGTCAAAAAAAAATTTGCCTTTTGTATGTGTATATCGGTTTCCGCGCTTAAAAGAAGTTGCTGTTTTTTTTAGCAGAACCTAAGTTCTAAGGGTTTATGCTTTCTGCCTTTATTAGAAAATGGAGTAGATGATCGCTTGGTTTTTCTTTTGGTGAAAAAGAATACCCTTGCAACCATCTTCTTTCGTGGAAGTTTTAAATTTTGAGATTTGACTTGAAGTGCTTTTGCATGTCAAAGTTTGGTCTTGTCATCTTGTGATTTAATAGTCGAGTTCCGTTGTGAAATATGGTTGGGTTTTCTGAAAAAAAAAATGATGTAAATAAAGTAAGTAATCATGTGACTAAGCTAATTTGTCAGTAGTAAGAAGTATTGTTTAGCATGTTATATAGAATGTATTTGTGCAACTTATAGAATGAAGTTTTTCTTTATTAACTTGTGAGTTGAATCAATTAATTGTATTTGTTATCTTCCATTTAAAACTAAATAACCCTCTACTATCTTGGATTATGCTATAGTGAGTAATGATTAAATGTGTTCTTGTCCATGCTTGAGAATCGTTGCTTTACTTAAAAAAAAATTGGGGTCACACCCTGTTATTTCTAGGGTAGGTGACCAATGAGAATGTTTAAAACTTTAAACTTTGATGTGTAGTTAGAATATTGAAATGATGTAATCTATTGTTATTGTTAAAGTAAATTTGGTAGTTGATAAAAGACATTCTAATATAAGCTGTTGGTAGAGACATTTAATTGTGTTAGTAGATGGCCATAAAGTGAATATTGATTAGAGTCATTTTATGTGTCGCTGCGAATTATTAAAATAATTGGAAATATGAAATCATGTTCCCTTGATGCTAATACAAATCGCGATTGAAAATGTATAGAATTTTCTATTTGATGAAGTTTTTAGGACAATGTGATGGTGTAAAGTACTGGAGTTTGTTGGACTTTGTTGCTAAGTGATAATTTTTTTAATGTATCAATGGAATGATTAATCCATGTTGTCATCAAAGAATGAGGAAACATAGAATGATTGTCATAGCGTTTGATTTTACCCTTAGCGAATGACTATCTTAAATCCATTCTTATGATATATGTTGCGTAAAGATAATATTTAATTGTTGGAGTCATTAATTGATCGAATAAGTTTTTCTTTTATTGAGATGTCAACTTATGGGTTGTATGAAATTTTTATGTTGATTATGTTGAAACTTTTGTTGAAAAGATATGTCTTAAACTTGGTATAGGAAGGTGTGTGATTGATGACTTGTTGTGGTTTGTAGAACAAAAGAAAATGTTGATGCACTATCTTGTGCTGAATTAACTATCGAGTTGAATGTGCTAAAAATATTGACATCTTTCTCTTTGATGATCATGATGAGGTAGACATGGTTTGATGTGTTATGATATGCATCATAAATTTTAGTTATAATTACTAGAGAATGTAATTAAAGGAAGAATTGATTTTGTGAATTATGCTTAGTCTGATGGGGTTTCTTAACTGTAAATTGTGAATGTTAAAACCTTTAAGGGTAAGCGTATTAGAATACTAGGGATGGTAGGATTGGAGGTGAATCCTCTTTTAAAGGTATGAATTAAATTGTTCATATAGTCTTTTGGATGAATGTCTTTTGCTAAGGCATTCTATATTATGTGCATTAGATCTTCCTCGATTAGAGTTAATGTTGCCAAACCGCAGAGTTAACTTTGAGGTTTCAAAATGAGAATGAAATTGAGAATAATTATGAAGTGATCTGTTGATGGTTTTGAAATGATTTATTTCATTGATCAACGCCATTCATCTATCTTTGCTAAGAGCTCCACTTAAGATATGATTGTGGAATTCATCTTTAAAGTTGTATGACTAGATTGCGCTCTTTAGCGCATAAATTAAGCCATTTTTGGTATTATTAGTTAAAGCAAATAACCGAACCAATGTAATGTTTGAAAGTTCTAATTGAAAATGTTTGTATCTCTAGTTCAACTAGAGTTATATTTATTTAAAATATGCGTGGTGAAGTGGTTTTCTATTGGGAAATGTGTTTCACTTTCTCATGAGAGAAAATATGATGGTTGTGTGGAAGTGGTTTGATTCCATGATCGGTTTTCTTTCTCTTTTTGAAATGATTTGCTTTGGTAAAAGAGATGATTTGTTCTGGTAAAAGTGATATGCATCCACAAAAGATTTATGCAGTGTTTCTCTTTTAAATTGATTTTTTGCCCTATGTGAATTTCAGTAGCCTTGGTTTTAAGGTGATGAAGTGGTTTATATTGATAAAGAGAATCGAGATTTCATTTTCGTTCGCATGGGAAAAGAAACGGAATGATCATGAAATTTTTGTTGAAGTACTGAAGGGATTGTATTCTTTGTCCTTGTTCGTTGAGTGAAAGAATGTGGGGCGAGACCTTTATGGAAATAGAAGCCAAGCGTGGGTTGCTAACAACCCAAGATCCTAGCCTTTGTTATTTGTTGATCCTTGATGGTTTTTGAGTAGTGAGTAATGGGGGTTTTCGCGTGTCTCAGTTTGGAGCTTGTTTAAGCTTTAAAAGTTGACCACTAGGAAGCTGGGTGTAATTAATTTTCCATTTCGGTAGTGTGTCAGAATATTTGGTGACGTTGGATGTAGCTATTGTTATAATATTCAAAAGTGAATGGTTCTGTTGTGATTTTTTTATTTCTTGGGTAGTTGTCCTTCGGAGCATGGTAGGCGTACAAAAAGATAGAGTAAAATTTTTATATTGCGAATTTGTGGTGGAAAAAAAATGTGCCATAGTGGGAGTTTCTTTTCGATGGTAATGATCCTTTGGTTAAAAGATTAAAAAATTGAGAGAGACAGAAATCTTTGATTTGGTTCCGGGGGGTACCAGTTTGGAACCAGTAGGTTCATGTCGGCGTATGATTTTGAGAAAGGGACCCATCGTTTGGATCATTCTAAATTCTTGTGTGGGATGCAACGTGTTTCTTTGTTAAGAAAAATCTTGCAGAATCTCGATCGCGAGGTTTTCGTAGAGTTGTTGGTTGCTGACCCTAGGCACCTTGCCTTTGAGTCCTACCTAGGGTGGAAATTTGGGGGAGTCAAAGCGGTATTGAAGCATTAAGCGTCAAAGTATGTTATAGTGATTTGGTCGCTTCTGTATGATTGGGAAGCAACTTAGGAGTTGGAGTCTCACATGCGTGAGAAGTATCCTCAGTTGTTCACTTCAGGTATGTGATGAGATTCATTCCCTTATTTTATTTGTCGCTTAGTGGCATGCCCAGATTCGAGGTCGAATCCTGTTAACGGGGGAAGAATGTAATATCTAAAAAAAAATTTTAACTCGAGCGGTGGTGGGCTGTTTTAGGGTTAGTGTGGGTCTTGAGGGCTATCTTTGGGCCTCCGAGAGAGATTTGGGTTGGTGTGGCTGATTTTGGGCTGTAGGTGGAGCGTCATCGCCCATAGGGGGTTTCCCTAACCCTAGCCTACTCTCCCCTTTCACCCCCCCAAGCCACCCTACCTCCCCTTGCAGCCACCCCCTCCCCTTCCAGCATCCCCCTCCCCTCCCTGCGCTTCTCCTTTCCCTGCGCCCCTCCTCTTCTTGCACCCCTCCCCTTCCGAGTGCTCCCTCCCGACGCCCCTCCTCCCTCCTGGCGTCCCCCATTCAGGTTTGAGTTATTTTGTGGATCTGTTTTGGTGATTTAATTGATAGAATTTCAGGTTTTTGTGCAGTGCTTAGATTGGTTTGGGGAGAATTTGTATTGTGGGGCGAGATCTGGGTTCGTGCAGTGCTGATCTGAATCTTAGGGCAGAGATTAAAAATAGTTCCAGTCGTTTTCAGAGGGGTTGGCTGTTGGAAAAGTTGTAGATAATCGTCTTAAGTTTATTTAGAGACCAAGATCATGAAATTTGATTGGGTAGTTCAAAAGTTATGGCTGCTTTAGTGACTACTGTCCAGAATCTGTCTCTTCTGGCAGCAGTCGCGGAAAACTGAAGAGTAGGGCTATCTAGATGTTGAATTAAATTTTTTAATGACCAGATTAAGTTAGGAAATTTCCTGTAGATTTCAGAAATGTTATCCTTTACTTCATTTGGAATTGTATAAAATTAGTTATGCTATTTTGAAGTCTGCTGTCCAGTGTGGTAGCAGATTGGGTTTCAGGGCTAAAGATGAAAGGCTAAATGTTTTATTTGAGAGAATTGGTTAACATGTTTCTAGTGGGTAATTTTTAGTAGTTTATAAAGTTCTTGCTCCCTGAGGTTTGGTTTATAAGGGTGGAACTTATAACCTTTAGACCATCGGGACAGCAAAGGAGCGGTTTTGTTCGCTGAGCAAGAAAGGAATAAAATTTGAGTAGGGCGTAAGTTCGATGTCGCTAAACTTATTGCATGTGCTGTGATTGCATTGTGTTGAGATGTATGCAATTTATTTTTCAGGTGGTGTGACTTCAGGAGTGGCCTCAACCTTGCGCCACTCCGCTCCTCGTGGTTAAGGCAAGTGTTTTGGAATGGGTAGTGTGTGGTAGGAAATTGTTAGAGATGCTGTGTGTGCCATGGACTAGTTGATGAGTGGTTTGTTATGTTGATGCTTATGTGATGAACGAGTAACTGATAGATTAATTTGCTATGTCTAATGTTAACAAGGATATGATGACTTGATTCATAGTAATGCTATGCCAAGATGAGATAAAATTGTTGTACATGTTGTTTTGGGTTACTAGTACATGTTGCATTCATGGCATGAAATCTGGCCAGGGCGGTGAGAAAGTCCTAACTAGTCCGGTAAAGCCGGTGAGAAAGTTATGACTAATCCGGAGAGCCATAGAGTAAGTCCTACATCGTGATTTCATTCACCGTGGCGAATGGAAGCGAGGAGTAGGCACCCTCCATCTACGGGATGGAAGGGGGAAGAGGGTGCACACCGACGGTGTGCACTCACTATCCCCAGTATACGCATTTGAGAGGACATGTGCATCGCATGGCATTGCATCTTATTCAAGGAGATGAGTACGAATTGTTAACGATATTATGAATATGAAAATGATGAATATGTTGTTGTTCTTTGCTAAATGATTCTTTCACTCATTTCATTATGCTTGCTGAGTTTTAAACTCACTCTTGTGTTTAATGTTGTTTTGTTAGGTACCAAAAAGTCGGCATGCGGGATAAGGGATTAGCTACACCTCCTCACGTAGCTTTTCACTTTAGGCAATGTTATAAGTTACGATTTGAATTCTTGGATATAAGTAAAGGCCATGAAACTTGTTAAATGGTCAATTGGAGTGCTTAAATCTCTCGTTGGGTTCGTTTTTTTTTTGTAGTGAGATTGGAACTGTTAGTATGAGATTTTGTGGATGTTACATTTATGTTCATTGCTTCTTTAGATGCTTTATATATTGATATTACTTGCCAGGATAGTAACGTTGCTAAATTCATGATAAAAACAGATGTTATGCTGCTGAATTTTCGGTATTAGCAATTGGTAACCTTGCTGAAATTTAGCTTGTTTTGGGATATTTAATTGTTGTAGTTTCTATGTTTGGTAGCATTCGGGCATGATAGATGCCTGGGTGTTACAGCAACGTGGCTCAATCCTGACCGCCCATCTAGATTTGACAGCACGCACATCTAATGAGGTTTACTGTTTCTACGCTTACGTGGCTCGATCTGATACGTTCAAGGAAGATCGGACGGACAAGGCTGACGGCGAAGAAGAATGGCGATGCAGCGGCGCAGCTTCAACAGAGCGGAGGAAGACAACCACCGGAACGACGTTTCGGCACGGATCCGGTGTGAAGGAGTGGTGGTCCCGACACGGTGCGACACGACGATCTCGGATCTGGAACCAGAGCGGCGAAAGGCGGCTTGACGGCGGCGAAAGATGAAGAAAACCACGGCGGGGGCTTCGGCAAGCTTCAGCGAGCTCGCACGGGCATGCAAAGGCGTCTCGGCGTGCAAGAATTGGCCAGAAGATGCAGCGCGGGGTGAGGAGTCCAACGCATGCGGCGGCACATTAAATAGGCGCATGGAGAGGCGTGCGCAGTGCGGAAGTCGGAGATGGTCTCGTGGCGGCGGCAGAATCCGGCGGCAACACGGAGAAGCGACGTGGCTTCATCGCGCGCGCCCACGAGGCATCAATCCGACGGCTCTGAGCAAGCGATGAAGCGGAGAAGGCTCAACCGTTGGATCTCAATCCAACGGTTGACATAATTAGGGTTAGGGTTTTGGAGCGAAGCGGGCTGCGCGGGCTGATTTGGGTTGCACAGCAAATGGGCCGGCCCGCTACTGTTCATTAGATTTTCCCGAATTTTGCTTTTAAAATAATTACAAAAAAATCTTTGATTTGTTTTAAACGATAAAAGTATTAGGAAAATTCAAGAAAATTCCCAAAAATACTTTGAGGCATTTTGAAGTAAAATAAATTATTTTTGGCAAAATTATATTTTAACTTTGCGTAAATTTAAATAGTTTTCAACAAAAAGACCAATATACTTAATTTAAAGTTAATTCAAATAAATCCAGTAAATTCTAGAAAATCATAAAATGCACAATTAACCAATAAAATAATATTAATGCAAATTTTGGGATGTTACAGTGGTTAGTGGGCATCGCCACCATCTGTTTCACCTGTGACAATTAAAATAGGGTAATATCAGGTTAAGATTATGCAAAAGTACAATAACATATTTATGTACAACCACTAACCTGAAACTGGACTAACCACCTCCTCGATGGCCCGTGCGTCTTGCCGATTCGTATTTTGGGATCAAGGTCCACCACTCCAGTGAACCTGGCCTCCATGTCTGCCACCCACCCGGTAGGAGTCACCGAGGGTCCGATCGGCAACCCTGTAAGCATGGCGACGTCCTGCAAGGTACCGTCACCTCACCGAAGGGAAGGTGAAAAGTGTGCGTCTCCGGCCTCCAACGGTTGACCAAACACGCCAACAGGGAATGGTTGAATGGAAAATGCCACGACCGCTCCCTCAACCATGCGAACGAGAGGAAGCAACCAGCACGTGCCACCCTATCAATGCAAAAAAATAGTTGCATTATTTAAATATAAGTCGTATAACCTCAAATTATGTGAACAATAGAACATATAATGTAGTGCAACTCACCTGGTGTGGAAGCGTGGGTCAACGCACCATACCTTCTTAGGCATACAGATCCGCAGCAGAGACACCTTCTCATTGCCTTCTGTCGTGTGGATGAACGCACAGTGCCGCCGGTCCAAGACAAAGTCCAGAAGTGAGTCGGGTTGCTCCATCGCTGTAAGTAAATAATGAAACATTTATTGTACATGACATATGATAAACACGATATATACAAATCAAAAGACATAAGGATCCAACATAAATAATACTACATAACATATGATAAACATGATATATATAAATCAAAAGACATAAGCGTCCAATTTAAACAATATTACATAAATCCCAGAAAAATGACACATAACTCAAAATAATTAAGGGTCGAACGTAAATCAGATTACATAATTCGATACATAACTGACGATACACACTACTTCGACACACATCAAATAGCATAACCATGATGAGTTGGTGGATTAGATGTCGAGGCTTCGCCACCACCACCTTCTAAACCTACAGGCTATGGGCATTGCTTTGTATTGTACCCATACTCACCGCACTCAGAACACCTCCTAACAGGGCCACCCACTTCAGATTTATCCATGTCGTTGCGAACGCGCCTACTCTGTGGATGACCAGGCAGCCCTTCTTCACACCTCCGCAAGGTTGGATCCAGTAGACAGATGCGCTCATCTCTGTTAATCACAGTGAAATCACTGTGTGCCTGGAAACCACGGAACTCACCAGACTAGGTATGGATAACATGATCCTTCAAGTAGAAAGAGGACACGTATTACGACGTGTTCATCCCAATTTGCCCACAAGCAACTTTATGTTCCTTGGCGACCATCTCCTCAGATTAGGAGGATCGAGGTTCCCAAAGGGTGCTAGCCTTTCGGGTGGGGAATCATTCGACGTAGGTGGTTGCTTCATCATATCTCGATATGTGCACTAGTGTGCTTATCCAACTAGACCAATAGCACGTTGAACTTATGTGCCTGATTCTGCTTGCATAACCTCATAGATAGGTTCATCAGTTTCTTTTTCCTGAACTGTCTAAATAAATTTGCTCCCAAATGTCTCATGCACCACCCACCTACTTTGCAAGTCACGCTATGGGAATGGCTCATCAGGGTCCTCTTGTAGAGTCTTAATTGCTGAAAGAATAGCTTTGTGATGATCATGAATTATGCACACATTGGGTCGATCACCAACTACCCCGAAATTCAGATGTCTGAAAAACCACAGCTAGCTCTCCCAATTCTCACCCCTTACAAATGCAAAGGCCAATGGAAGTATGTGTTTGTTTGCATCAACTGCAATGGCCGTTAGAATCTTCCCCTTGAATTTCCCAGTCAAAAATGTACCATCGACACAAAGCAATGGACGATAGTACCTGAATGATGCAATGTAAGGACCCAATGAAAAAAACGCACAACGAAATGTCGAGATCCCATTACCATCTGCTTCACTTTCTTTGAAAGTGGTGTATGTGCCAGGGTTGGTTTGCTTCAAGATATCAAGCACATGTGGTAGGTTGCAATACGAAGCCTCGTATGTCTTCTCTAATGCTTTTTGCTTCGCACGCCAGGCCATCGAGTAACTTATGTGCTACTTAAATGTTCTTAAGATTGCTTTTTGAATATACAAACACTCAATGTCCCGCTTCTCAATGATTTCATTGAACATCACGCTTGCAATTAGAGCCACAATCAAGTTGTGGTGTTTCACCAGAACAATTTCTAGTCTGCATGTGTGCTCCTCCACTCGTGATGCAATCCAATATGTCTCGCACTTCGGCTTGTATGCATGAACTCGGAATCACATCCATTGGTTCTGCACTTCACTGTGAACCTATCTGCCCTGGACAAGACAACCTGGAACTCTCTCTACTGTGACAGTGCCCACCGCCTCACTGCCAACTTCAATTCAGAAGTGTTCGGGAATATTTGATTCAGCCGAATGGCATTGGTACCATACTCCCAACGCGACTCATGGCCCCACAAAACTTCCATACCAGCTTTGTTTTGCCTGTTCCATTCGTCAGGGATGGGTACATCCGCTGCCCCAGTACTATCATGCATTTCATCATCATCATCCCCCTCCTCATCTTCGCCGATGCCATCATCACATTTCATCTTCATCTTATATCGCCATACGGTCCACCAACTCCAAATGATCAACAAGTTGCTCGATCTCCTCCCTTTCATTGGCTCGACCTGCTGTGTTTGATGCATCCCTATTATCATCCCTCACTGCTATCTCAATCGGCACCACTGCCTGAACTTCTTCAGCTGTAGTCGATGTACTGCTCTCGCCCACACCACTAATATCCACCTCTTCTCCAGGACAAGCCTGCACTAGCATCACACATTCAAGGCGAGATCCCTTGCACCACCTTAACCATTTCTGCCACAAGTATGTCCGATCTATTTTCTTCAACTCCCAAACAGCCGGGTCACCCTTACTACGCGTGAATAAGATTTGGATGGTAACAAAGTACACACTTGGATCAAGGGAAAAATATTGGGTCAACCAAAGCTTTATATCACGAATACTAACACTTTCGGGGAACGAGTGATCAACCATGGTGACCAGAAAGCTGCTTACATCAACACCATTCTGCCTAGTTTTTATTTCACCATTGCCATAATATACCCTAAATTTCACTGGATCCGACATTACTACGACGACATAGAAAAAAAAATTTACATCACCACTAACATGTAATATCTCTAACCTAAATTAAACATCACTAATTAACTATCCTGCTACCAATACTACAATATTATTGTAAACATCTAATATCGCTAACCTAAAAGAGAAGCACTGATTCAACTAAAACTAACATCAACTACAATATTATTATCCCTCGCTAACTAATAAGAGTTATATAAATTCAAATCCAATGTCTAATGGTATGACTATCCTACAATATTTTTCTAAACAACTAAAAAAAATATTCTAAAATTACAATGTTACCTTCTTCCTTCTTCTTCCTCCTCTTTCTCCCTCCTCTCTCTTTCTCTCCCGGGCTCCCTCTCTCTCTCTCCCTCCCTCCCTCCCGGGCTTCCTCTCATCCTCTCTCGCTCCCTCCCTTTTCTGCCGGTCGAGAGCGCCTATTTTCACTCGCCTGGGCATGCTTTGAATACGGCAAGTAATCACCAAACCGGTGGGCGATTACCCTTTTGTCGCCAAACTGCTGGGCGATTACCTTTAATCGCCGAACCATGTGGCGACTTACTAGTTGTAGCCGAACCGTTGAAAGTTCAAGCTCCATTAGTTTGGTTTTGGTGTTAATGACAAATATAATATTGAGACTAACTCTTTTGATAATCATAATATTGATTAGTCTCAATTGTTAATTAATGAAAATCCTTTTATGAGACTAACCCTTTTGTTGAGCTTAACTCTCTTTAGTCTCTTTTGGATGAAAAAGATGGAAATATCAAAGGTATGCATTCGAGTTCACATTATCATATCTTGCTGCATTCCTTGGATATAATATTCATGATCATATTGATAAATCTAAATATGAGACTAACTCTTTTATTAATTATATCTTTGATTAGTCTTATCTAATTGAAAAATGGAAATCCCAAAGGTATGCATCCAATACAACTCTATTATTTCTAGATGTATTCCTTGGATTCAAGTTAAAGGATGAACTCTACCATTAGTTAGACCTCAAGATGTGCATTAATGTTTCAATTCCATATATACATGAATGCATACGTTTAGGGGGAGTTCATACTTTACCTTGATATTTCAATAGTATTGATCTATTTCATCTTTCTATATCAAGGATCATTACTTTGAAATAATCCTTTGAGTATATGTAACTTGCGTAATTGTAGTATACTCATGTTAATATAGGATAAACTCAAATATTATCTAAGATAGATTATGTGCATATTGATTCCAAGTTCAATTATTTATATGCACATATTTAATGTGTTTATTCTATAGTTGACAGTATTAAGAGTATTGATCCCTTTCAACCACTCCAATATAATTTGGATCATTACTTAGTAACCATCAAAATGAGTATATGTAACTAGTATAGTTAATATATACTCATGTCAATTTAAATAAAATTTAAATTGAGTTCGGTTGTCTTTCAATCAATCAAAGAACGCTTCATCATATGTTGATAGTGTTTCTTCATTGGTTAAGGACAAGCGGAAAGTTCTGATTATAATGAAGCATTAGTTGCATCCAAGTACTCAAGACACCTTTAAATCATTCAAATTGATTAGGGTTGTGCTCACGATTTCTTCAAGTAGATCTGTCGATGTAAATCCTTGGCCTAACCTTTTGATTTCTCAGAAATCTTCGATGGCCTCATAGCTATCTATTTTTGCCGATAGCTTTGCATTTTATCTTGTAAAACCCTCATCACTTGCTTTGACCCCATTGGCACAAAACCTCATTCTTTCGATCAAATATGCTTGGCTGGACACTCATCGGCATAAGTCCTATATTACCGATGCAAATAAAATCACAATCGTCCATTGCTTTACCCGATATGCATTCGACCTCTTCGTGTGGCCAATTCGCATCCGGACTAGCCGTAGCGTTATGAGCCGATGTATAGGTTGGAACGACCTCTACTTCATCTCTATTCCATTGGACAAGCAGTTGATGAATAGTCGACGGGATGCAACAGTTCGCATGTATCCAGTCTTGTCCATGTAACACGTTGTAGTTGCCCTTGGCATCAATAATGAAGAAAGCAGTCGGCAAAGTTTTATTGCCGACAGTCAACTCCGTGACCATGACGCCTTTAGCCTCGGTGGGGTCTCCTGTGAAGTCGTTCAACACCATGTTAGGCTTGATTAAGTCTTTGTCAGTCTTACCTAGCTTTTTGCAGATCTTATACGGCATCAGATTGACAGTTGCTCCCCCATCTACCCGCATTCTGGAAATCGGCTTGCCTTTTATGTGACCCTTCAGATACAACGGCTTCAGATGCCGATGAGCATCATGATGCAGATATGCACACATCCATTACTTTCTGGTTTAATATTTCAATTAACTGGAAAGAATTATTAAGCCGCATCAAATATCAAAAGGTGAATCATTTTCTTAAGCAATCTTTGTTGTATTTCCACAAGAATTTTATACTACCTAATAGAGGGTGATTGCTTTTTATTAGGTATAATATTGTACAAAACTAAATATTGGAGCCAAATTCTGTGAATGTATTACGATGGACCCCAGTGGGAGGCGAGGGAGGACAAATACCACATGAAGATACTATTCATATATACTGTTCATATACTCCATATCCTTGTATATATATCATCAAAGGAGAATGGAAAGATGCAAGAAGGAAGGAGAAGAAGAAAAGGAAGGAGAGATATTACCAATCTTCAAGTAAGGAAAGAGATCACCATGACAAGGCAAGAGACAAAGTCAATCTTCAAGCAAAGAAAGAGATCACCAAGTTTTGGAAAGAAGAGATTTCAGCAATCTCCAAGAAAGGAAGGTGATCACCATGACATGGAGAGAAGAGATTGTTTCCAACTAGATGAGCACTCCATATGGCAATTTCTTTGTCCGAGTACTGTAGCACATGTACTGTTCACGGACATCAAATCTGAGTACTATTCATCATGTATACAATTCACGCCATCTCTCATATGTGTATATATATGTCTACTCCCTCCATTGTAAAGAGAACCACGAATTTTCATATTTAACATATACTCTTGATTCTATAACTTGTGCTCCAATGCCCGCATTAGATTTGGGAATTCCAATATGAAATTATCACTGTTGTTCTTGCAACTTCTTCGAGGTGATTGCAAGGAAATGTGCGTCTACTTTCGTGTGGTCAAGTAGGCGAGGATCAAAGTGTGTTCTTTGGTGAATTCACGTGTTGTAGGTTGCCGTATCGAGACGATGGTTGGAGCAAGTATTCGTCAAGGTTCACGGGTCTGAGTTATCATATTCATCATTGCAAGATCGGGCTAACCCCACCCCTATCATCTTGGTATTAGAGCATGGTTGAGTGGTGACGAATTTATATCCTTAGATTAGATTTAATTTTCTGTCCTATTTTGAAAATTGCCGCACAAAAATTAAAACCATAGTTTAATCTATTATTTTGGTGAGTTTTGCTAGGTTTTGATCCATTTGATTACTTGCATTAGTTGTTGATCGTTTTTATTTCGCGTAGCCTTTTTGATTCAATTCTGTCCAGTTCAGTGGAAAGCTTGCATACGAACATGGATTTTTGCGTTCTTGTACTGTATTGAAAGCTTAGAACATAATCTTTAATTCATTCCATAGTGAACCTTCCAGATTCGGTCGTTTTTGAACTTTAATCTAGCAACAATTGTGCTGCCCTAGGAAAACCGAATTTGGGTTTCTTGGATTGTTTTTGAGTTCTAGCTTTTCCTTTGTTTTCTTGAGTCCAGTAGCATCTACAAGACATAAAATCACAAAAAAATATCAGTAAGCATACCTTTGGAAACCAAATTCATCCTTTGTGAATACTTTGATCCCAATTGAGACTAGATATATGATATTGCTTAGGGCTGTTCATATTGATACATTACATAATCTTGAATCATCATATCATTATATTATCTTGGGACATCAATTTAGGATTTTCAAACCTTTGTTCTTACTAGTGTTGGCCGAAAGTCACAAAAGAAAGGAAAAAAAAGAGCCAAAAGGCCAAGAAAGAAAGAAAGAACAAGAATAGAAAGGAAAATAGTGGCCAGTCACACTATATTGAGCAAAACCCTAATATGTGTTCAAAAATTTCAGATTGTGCAATTGTGTTAACTAGTGAGCAATCTTGTGCCCTTTTTACATTCTTGAAGCAATAAGCTAGCGTCTCTACGACTTCTACAATGGAGCTTTTGGTGCCTCACTTATATTTTATAGCTCATTCCTTGATTGCACAAGTGCCATTATCATTGTGTGTGCGTTGCCTTGAATTTTTCTTATATCTTTGACATCGGAAACTAGGGCTTATAAATTCTATTTTGGATTATTACTTATCATTACAATACCTAGAATTATCAGGTTGTATAGGATCTACACTAACCCTTCAAGCTCCACATATCAGCTATTGTCTTATGCAAAACCGCGACTGTGAATTCGCTTGAGTAATCACCTTTTATCATGTCTACTGCCGTCGGAGTACGTACAACACCTTAATCCAAAGAAGGAGTAGTAAGAACTTCGGGTGGTAAGTGAGAGGGTGAGCTTAAGTGATTCCACATATACATTCTGTTTTTGCTTGCTACTAATCATGGCAGGTTACGAGCACGAGGAACTTCCATTCTATGGAAGTAATGATCCAGAGGAGTATATCACTTGGGAAGAACAAATGGAAAAGGTGATCAAATTTCAAAAGCGTCCCAAAGGCACAAAAGTGATGCGTGGCACTATTGAGTTTGAGGACTATGCTTATAGTTGGTAGCAACAACTTTTTGGGAAAAGCCTCATTACATCATGGTTGGATTTAAAAATAATTATGAGAAGAGAGTTTGTGCCAAGCTATTATGAGAAAGAGCTACTTCGCTACTTGGAGAGTATTACACAAGGTTTTAAACTAGTTCATGATTATTATGGTGAGTTGAAATGTGCATTGCGACATGCCAGTATCACTAGTGCATTAAAAGAGAAGGAATACTTCAAAAGAGGTTTGAATTTTGATATCGCCACTGCACTTCAACATAAATATTTTAGTAGCATGTTTGATCTTGTGGCTTGTGCTATTGAGGAGGAAATAAAACTTTAGGAGCGTCGAATACCTAGGTTTAATCTTAGGGCACCAATTCATGAGAACCACAAAGCCATAATAAGTGATGATGATGAGAAGAGTGAGCTATATAATCCCACTATATGTGAGGTTGACAAGATTGAAAGTAAGAGTATGAGAGATACACTAAAAGAAATAAATGAAGAAGATGAAATGAAAAGTGAGGATATTTTTGACACTAACAATATACTCTCTACTTCTAGTATTATTTCTCACATTATGCAGGTTGATCAAGGAAATGAGGACTTGCACCATAAACAATCTACACCGCTTGAGGAGAAGATGTGAATGTAACCATGGTGAAAGATGAAATGCTTGCTGCCCCATGGTTAAATTATGAAGAAACGGTACCTACAACACCTACATCAACTGAAGAGAACATTAAAGGTAACAAGAAAGATGTTGAATTGGTAGTACATCAAGAAAAGGAGAGTGAAAGTGAGAATTCTTGTGCCAAATTAGAAATTCGACATTCTGATTTTGATATGCTTAATTTACATAATGTGAAATTGATTACTTATAAATAAGTTCTTGCTAGAAAATTCCCTAAAGATTCTATATACTATATCATGTTTATTGAACCACTAGAGCTATCTAGCATGATTGAAAAAGTTTCTGAAATTGCATGCTTAAAATTGCTAGTTAGTTCTCAAGCCATGTCATGAACACTTTGATGTGAGTTTAAATGCTTGTTGTTCTGAAGGATATATGATGCTTACTTTTTGATCTTTGCTTATACAATTATATAATAATCAGAGTAGTGCAGTTGAAGTACGGAAAGCATCTAAATTCTTTGTCCACGGTATTTCAGTTTGATGTTGTGAACAACCTTTCGAGGTACATTTTCATCCTATGTTGAAAAGGAACGATAAGACTGATGATGAATACATATACAATGCATATATGTTGTCATCTTTGCTTAGTACATTTTCAGATTATCATAAGACAAGGCAAAAGCCGAGGACGGCTTTTCTTTAAGAAAGGGAGGATGATGCGGATACGCACACGTCCATTACTTTCTGGTTTAATATTTCAATTAACTGGAAAGAATTATTAAGCCGCATCAAATATCAAAAGGTGAATCATTTCCTTAAGCAATCTTTGTTGTATTTCTACAAGAATTTTATACTACCTAATAGAGGGTGCTTGCTTTTTATTAGGTATAATATTGTACAAAACTAAATATTGGAGCCAAATTATGTGAAAGTATTACGGTGGACCTTAGTGGGAAGCGAGAGAGGATGGGTACCACATGAAGATACTATTCATATATACTGTTCATATACTCCATATCCTTGTATATATATCATCAAAGAAGAAAGGAATGATGCAAGAAAGAAGGAAGGAGAAGAAGGAAAGGAATGAGAGATATTAGCATTCTTCAAGTAAGGAAAGATATCACCATGACAAGGCAAGGGACAAAGTCAATCTTCAAGCAAAGAAAGAGATCACCAAGTTTTGGAAAGAAGAGATTTCAGTAATCTCCAAGAAAGAAAGGTGATCACCATGACATGGAGAGAAGAGATTATTTTCAACTAGATAAGCACTCCATATGGCAATTTCTTTGTTCGAGTACTTAGCACATGCACTGTTCACAGACATCATATCTGAGTACTATTCATCATGGATACTATTCACACCCTCTCTCATATGTGTATGTGTACTCCCTCCATTGTAAAGAGAACTACAAATTTTTAGATTAAACATATACTCTTGATTCTATGGCTTGTACTCCAATGCCCCCATTAGAATAGGGAGTTCCAATCTAAAATTATCACCATTATTCTTGCAACTTCTTCCGGGTGATTGCAAGGAAACGTGCGTCTACTTTCGTGTGGTCAAATAGGCGAGAGTCAAAGCGTGTTCTTGGGCGAATTCACGTGTCGCAGGTTGCCGTATCGAGATGGTGGTTGGCGCCAATATTTGTCAAGGTTCATGGGTCCGAGTTATCATATTCGTCATCGCAAGATCGGGCCAACCCCCCCATATCACGTCACGTGGTTTCTCAAATATTGTGTCTTCAGCACCCAAACACAGCTGAGCAAAGGTTTCTTTAACCTATTCAGTTTTGACCTTGAACTCGGCTGGCAGCGTGAATACCATATTAATGTCAATTGGAGGCGTATCATCTCGAATCATGGGTGAACCCAAATCATCGGTTGAATTTGTTTCTTCTCTAATCTGATCTTTCCTCCTCCATTCTTTCTTCACGGTTTTGATTGGTCAAAGTTCATTGAACATCTGGTCTCTCTGTTTTTCTTGTTCGGCCTCTCTAGTTTCTTGAGTCCTTAGCCTCTGAAGTCGTCTGTGTTGTGATCGAATAAGACCCAACGAGAACCATCTTGGTTTGGGATCGATCGGCTTACGTACTTTTCCAGCCAGATTTTCCTTCATCGTAGAGTTTGATTCCTCCACCTGTACCTTCGGTTGATCTGGTAGAGAAACCATTTCCCGAATCGGCTTTCTATAAGTCTTGCTAAGATGATCCTGTATTGCCCCAGATAATCGATCTTTACTCGATCATCTTGGCCAATCATCCCATGGGATAGTGCTCCATCGGGCATGAGTATGGTGATGGCAATGCTATTCCCCTTTCTCGGCAAAACTGCCAAAAGGGACACCTTTGATGAGCCTTTTCCAGGTTCTTTGACCAGTTTAGGTTGGTTGGCCAACGTGAAGTGATATAATGAAGGGTGCCCGATCTTTCGATGAGGTAGATAAATATCGATTTGGTGGAATTGACCCTCACGATCCGAGTACAACCGCATAACGTCGTTTGCGCCTTAGCAATCACTGAACCAACTCCAAATGGTTATTGACTTTGCCGAAGGCGCGGTCAACCTGAACATGAAGTTCAATTCCTGTGAGCAATCGAAGAACTAGCAAGAATAAGATGAAAAAGCAATCTGAATAGCAAAGGTGGGATTCCTAATAAGCTGTCTTTACAGGTGGTCGATCGACACAACTGAAAAACAGAAGTTTGCACAAGGGCTAAACCTAAACTCAATGAAATCCGAGTTCCTTTGGAGGCTGGCCTTGGTATAAAAAGAAGTGGGGGAGGGCTGTTTGGCCAAGCCTTGGTAGCTGGCAGAAAATCAGGCATTCCCTCCTATTCCTTTCCATCTTTAGCTAGGCCTCCTTCCTATTATTCTTGTCTCTAAATAAAAGACTCTATTACATGGCAAGGGCCTCTCTATAGGTGACGTAGCACCTCCTCTCCTTGCTACCAAAATGCCGTGGAGAATCATCGTGTCCATTCACCCATCAGCGAGCTTGGACCTTCATTCCTTAAAAGAATAAAACAATCCGTTACAGACATCATCATATAGTTCTTGAAGTCATTAGATGTACCACGAAACGAAAGTACTTGATAATTCAGTTTACGTGCACGAGCTCGCGTGATCGGTCCTTGTATAGGTTGAGGAGTTGTGGCAGTAGGTGTTGTGGCCGTACCCAAAGAAGTGATGTCCTCATCATGAAGGATATCGGGGTTGACTGTTTATCCTTTCATATTTCTCCAGTAATTGAGAAAATGTTGGCCCAGGCCTATTGATCGGCTTCTGTGGCGGTGATCTTTCGGCTTTATACCATCGACAAACTTGTGGATCCCCCTTTGGCTTTACCATTCTTGAGGTCTTGCCTTCGTGATCGGCATCTATTTGTAGCGAACCAATCGTAATCTTCAAGGTTCTGTCGCCATTCAAGGTCGGTCGAACATAAACTCGTCGAGTCTATTTTGATCCCTCACGTGCATAGGCTCTTTCCCCTTGCTTGAACATTGTACCATGTTTATGGGGAACGAGTTAACGTCCACTTGCATTGTTGGCTCATCTGCAAACTTTAGCCGACCATCCTCAATACCTGACTGGATCTGTTAGTGAAAAATATTGCAATCGTTAGTATTATGAGAAAAAGAAATATGCCATTTGCAATACCTTCGCTTCTTGATCTCGTCAGCCGATGGTATGACGTTCCCTTCAGGCAATCGTATTATTTTTTTTGCAATAATAAATCAAAAATACGATCACATTTGGACACAACAAACACATATTTGACCTTCGACTTATTTTTAGTCGGCTTAAGCTATGAGCAGACCAAGGACTTTTTGGAACCCTTGACCCAATCGGCTATATTCACCTCTGCCTCATCATCTTTAGAGAATTCACTCGAGCAATAATCGACCATATTAACCTTGGCCTTATCCTTTTCCTTGTTGTTACCATTTGCCTTCAATTTATCCCGGAACCCCCTATTGTCAGGATATCGGCTTTCTTGAGCTGACACGCGATGAAGCAAGTGACTTAGGTCGGTGAACTCCTATCCACCAAACTTCTCCCTAAGCGAGGGAATTAACCCTTGGAAAGCTAAATCGGCCAGTTGATTATCAGGCAATGTAACACTAAAGCATCGATTTCGAACTTCTCTAAACCTCTTAATGTAGTCTATTACCGATTCCACAAATTTCTGTCGGATAGAGCTTAGATCGAAAATCCTAAGTTCTAGACTGCGAGAGAAAAAGTACTCATGGAATTGACTTTCCAAATCGTTCCAAAAATGAATCGAATTTGGAGGTAAACTAGTAAACCAACTGAAAGCAGCTCCTAATAAAGATAAGGGGAATAATCTAATTTTTAGCCTGTCGAACTGAGCTGCCTTGCCACATTGAGCAATAAAGCGTCCGAGTGCTGTAAAGTTGTGACCGAATCGTCCCTAGAAAATTTGGCAAAATCAGGAACTTTAAAATTATGTGGATATGGCATGCGATCTATATAATCAGGATACGACTTTCTATGGACGATGACTCTACCCTTTGGCTGTAGGCCAAATTGATCTCTCAACACAGTAGAAATCTGGTCAGCCTAATTAACATTGTTAGACGACGAGATATCGGGGGTTTGCCAACGGTCATGACTGGCATTCTGCTCCCTGAGTGCAAGCTCGGGCTGCCGATTAGGTTGAACTGATGAATGTTGAGGGAATTGATAATACCCATCGCTTCTCCTAACCGACTGTTCTGGCAATGGGACAAAGGGTTCTGCAAAAGCTACCACCTTGTGCGGAACCAGATTCCTGGGTGGGATCAGCTCATGGTGCTGATAATATCTATTAGACTCAATCGGCTGTGGGATCGATTGTGGAAAGGCAAAGAATGGAGCTGATGGTGGCAAATTAGCCGACGCGTTCAACTTGGCGGCATCAGTGTATGCATGGTAATAATGTACTAATTCGCTAGGACGAGTTTCCCATGATAGTATAACAGTGGATTGAGTTGGCATAATTGATGGAATTGGAGCCGTCAGTTTTGCACCAATGCCCTGGTTTTGAGCGCTTTGCGCTACTAAATAAAAGGGTAGTTTGGTAACATGTGTATTGGATCGAGCAAGCCTCCAGACGAAGCCAACTCTTGGGCGATAGTTTTGACGCTATTAGCAATCATCGGCTTGAGAGTAGTGACTAAAACCGATGATTGATTGATCAAGGCATGGTGCATAGATTGTTCAATAATAGCCGATAACTCTGCTTGCGTAGGCACGTATTGACTTAGCGGGCTATTAGCGTCCCTGCATCACCGAGGGCATTGACCGTCGGTAATGCGGTCTTCTGAGTGATGCCGCGTCGGGTTTTTTGGTAGCAACCTAGCATTATCTCCTCCAACGCGGCCTTCCGATCATCGATTTCTTTATGCTGTTCTGGCGTCAAATAGTCTAATGTAGGAATGATTATGGCTTTGGCGTTGAGGTCAGACGGTGGAATCGATTTGCCAGAAGAAGACATCCTCGAGTCCCACCGGGCATGCCAAGAGTGCATTGGCGCAAAAAAACTTAATGTAGGGTTGATTGACCACAACACACCAGATGAACACCTGATTCAAGTTGGTCTGTGGTGTGCCACCCGATTTGATCCTGCAATCGGTAAGAAAAATATGAAATAAGCGTAAAGTCGATCCTATGGGACAATCGGCTCAGATCTAATCAGCTGAAAACCGATTAAATCAAAAGTAAGAGTAAATCTAATTAGCTGATTAAGGATAATCAGATGATAAAGGCAGATCAACTCTGATGAAGGCGATGCGCAACAAGATCAGAGAAAATCGAACCTGATTGGTATCACAAAAAATGATCAATGATCGGCGATGCGCAACTTTATTGATCAAATCGAGTTACAGGAGAATCTAGATTACAAAACTACTCCTAGTCGACTGAAAAAGTAGTTGAAAAGTAGATGCGAGTTGATTAATTGTATTGTTATCTTTTTTTTGTTTGCCCAAGTCCATGTTTTATACTCATCGGCCAATTGAGTCCTATTACAATATGTTTACTGAAAATTATTCGTATCGGCCTCAATCCTGTTGATCTTTCCATACATATTTGCAGTTACCAAACATTCTTAAATCTTTTCAAGTTAAAAATCGACTATATCATGTTATCTCAAATCTGCCGATTAAAATCTTGGTGCAAACATTGCTTTTGTGACAGTGTGAAGCCTACGCCCGACCTACCTAGTACCGAGTGCACACAAAATCCGTCCCATGAAACCAGAGAACTACGCTATTCAAAAGGCCGTCTCACCGGCCAAGACGAGCGAGGAACAAATCCCGCCGTACGTACCAATCGCACAGTGCAGGATCCTCGGCATTCTGGGCGTCATAAGGTGGGCCCGGTCCAGCGAGACAGCTGTCGGTGGAGGACTGGAGAGTCTTTCATTCAATGCAGCAGAGGGTAGGCGAAGAGGTGCCCCGCTGTCGTACAAATGTGGTGAAGGTAACCCGTGCACGGTGATCCATTGCTCACAATCTGGCACCTCACTGAAAGGTCCGTGGGCCCCAAGTAGAGGTGGGCGTCGTGTCGTGCCTGATCGGTCCAACACGGGCTTATCATGCTTCGTGTTTGAACCGTGCCGGGTCATGACGGTCCGTCGTGTCCGCCGTGCCGACCCGGTTCGCCTTTGGCGAGCGCAAGCACGGTCCATTTGCGTTTTGTGCCTGTTTCATGCTGTGCCGGTCCAAGCTCAACCTATTTGCACTATTGCAACGAGAGGAAAGGAGCCGAACAAACATAGAATTGAGGCAATGAATGCAAATATTATGAGAAAAATAACTAAAATTTATTTATTCTTAAACAGTTACATAGACCGAGGGGGATGTGCTCAACACGGGTCAGAGAGGGGGCAATGGGTGAGAAAGAGAGTGAGCGAGACAGACGAGGGAGATTGAGAGGAAGATTGAGAGACTGGTGAGAGAGAGCTGAGAGGTTGAGAGGGACGAGCGAGAGAGAGCAGCTTCTTGCACCGTATCTCAATCTCTCTCAGCTCTTTCTCCTATTTTGTCCGTCTCTCTCAGGTGTCGGCGATAGGGGTAGCGTTCATGCTACTGGGTGCTTCCATAGTGGTCATACTCTGTGAGTCAGTGATCTTCATGCTAAGCTTCTTCCTCATACCCTAGGTCATCGGACCCGGTACGGCCCATTCTATAGTGTCGTGCCGGGCCGTGCCGCCCATCGTGCCCAATTCTCGAGCCCGACAGGGCCCGTGCTACAGTGTCATGCCAGCCCGGTATGATCCACTTCGTGCCGAGTCGAGCTTCGTGCCGGACCATGACGTCGTGCCTCGGGCCGGCCCAAAATAGCCCAGTCCGAGTGCCCACCTCTAGCCCCGAGACGCTGCATCAGGCAGGCTGCTTCCCCTGCATTAATGTCCCTCTTGCAAACAAATACAGTTCTACCACTGCATCTGATTTTATTTCTTTTAGAGTACTGTACTCCCTCCGTGCCGGAATAGATGTTATTTTAGTATTTTACACTTTAATTAAAGTATGTATAGAGATGATCAAATTGCAATTCTTCATTTACTCAATTATTACTCTTGAATAGTGTGTTTACTCTATTACACAGTAATAAATAATATTAGGAATAATGAATAGCAATGGTACGCAAACGAAAAAATAGCTAAGAGTTGTGTCAAAAAGGTAAAATGATATGTATTTATAACAAAATTTAAAAATTAAAATGATATCTATTTAGAAATAGATAGAGTAGTAAATATACACTTGACAGAGCAAGAAGGACTATCTTTTGGCCGACCTAAAACCGGTCTGAGACTCCCTCCAGTCAAAAGATAATTGTCATTCTAAAATGGGAAAATTGTCCGTATGGTTTTGGCTAAACCTTGATTACAGAAAATGCCACTAAAAACCATCGCATTGTAAAGGATGATATTGCTCAGTACCATTGTTCACCAGGATTAAACCCTTTGTTCTATTTGGGCTAGCAATGGTTATAAATCATACTCTATTTTTTGGGTCCACAACTCATAAAGTAGAACGAGGTTCACATTCAGCTAATCCGTTACGTCTCCAACCAATTTGCTAGTGTAGCTTGTATATTGCTTCACACGTTGACCTCGACCTATGAAATAGTCACTCCAACAAATGATACTGGTCGGAGCCAGCGGTTATTTTTGCACGAACGTTAGTGCGGACGGTTATTTGATAGGTACAAATAACTACTTGGACGATTATCTCTGAAAGGCACCATTTAGCAAGAAGACATCTCTTGGCAGGAAGGTATCTTTCGGCAGTACAACACCTCTTTTGAACACTAACTGCCACTACTTCACTCTATATAAATAGGGTGCCCATCTATTCTATCAAGGCATCAATGATCAAATGTTAGATTCACAACACTCTGTAAGATTTGTACTCTGTTAAGCCACTTGACTAATAAAGAAGCAATCTCCTATTTTCCCTTCACGATCTTGTTCCTCCGGAAGCTTGCAACCATTTTTATATAAGCTCGGTCTAGAAACCCTATGTCTTGAAGATCGATAGTTGGCGTTAGAAGGAGGGCCTTCGGTGATCAAGATTGTAAAAGGCATGTCCTATCACTCTCAGCGATGGATGAAGAAAACTCTTCTAACCTCTCTGACTATGTCGATGTCGACGTCAATGATTACCTCACGAAAGAAGAATGTAAGTGTGATTTCTACTCCGAATATGTTATTGAAGCAAAATTATCGGCAATCTAGGCCAGTATGGATGAGGTCAAAATGGAGGTGCCACTGATTGAGAAATCAAAAGATGAGAACGATCCCATTCCTGCCCCAGTCCTATAGGCGGATGTCAATGGAGCATATCCCATGGAAGTCGACAATGATCACACTCTCCAAAATGATGATAACCTTTTGGAGAGCCTAACTTCAGAAGATTGTCTCTGAGAACTTAGCTACACCCCTTCTTCCAATGAAGATGGGGCAATTATGCCCTCTGTCAATTCTGGGTTCCTCACTTGTGCGATCAGAAGTGAGATGAATGAACAATGAGTAGAACACGAAGAGTGTGAAGTCTGTGAAATGGCAGAAAAAGCTACTCAAGAACAATATGAACAACTCATGGTGGCAAAACAAAAGGCCGTGGATGAGGCAAGATGCTTGTACTTCAACAGTCAACCAGGGACCTCGCGGAGACCCGATCTCTTAGGAAGTCATCCCCGACACATGCTTATGATCACGCGCCACCCCCAAAGGTAACGGTAAGGGACCTAAATTTGGCTCCTAGTAGATCACAGGAGATTGCCCCTGTAGAAAGATTTCATATTTTAACTAGTGCAATTCTAAACCAATCGACGTAAGTGAATAATATGCTCAATGCAACAAACATTAAATCCCTAGCCGCTGATTTATAAGAAGCCGCTGATGAAGTACAAGTCGTGCCCTTGTTTGCATGGTCTAAGACCGATTCCCGTATGGAACATTCTTCGTCTGACCAGTGCTAGCAAAGGCACCAATTACCAATGGAGGAATGAACCACAGCAGAAAAGCATCTTTGAGTGCCTAACCTAGGTGAAATTCCTAATCGTAGTCAACGACGACCTCGTTCTCCCGAATATACAGGAAATGTTCCTTATGTGCAATTACGTTTGGGACTCTATACAGGATGCAAAGCATTTTCCCTGGTGCTCCGAGATGTTGGCCAGCCTAAAAAGTTCAAGCTGGGACATCTAAAAAGTTTCGGTAGAACTCAAAATCCATCCGAATTTCGGCAAGTTTATACTAGCGCTATCCAGGCTGGTAGTGGTGATGAGAAGGTAATGGCTAACTATCTCCCAAAAGTCCTGAAAGGATCTGCAAGAACATGGTTGTTCAATCAGTCAGAATGATCTATTTTCAATTTGGAAAATTTATGCCATGCGATCTTAAATAACTTTAAAAGTTGTTATGCTAAGCTAGGAAAAGAAGATGATTTACATCGTCTTCGTCAAACTTCTGGCGAAAATTTACGTCAATTTATTAAAAGGTTTGTGGAAGTTCGCAATATCATTCTAAATATTTATAATGATTCTGTAATCTGTGCATTTAAGCAAGCTGTGCACTACAAACGTTTCACGGAAGATCTTAATATTCATCAACCTTCTACCATATTAGAATTGTTTGATATGGCAAATCGGTACTCGGACACACATGAGGCCATTGAGTAGAATCATATGGTCGACAAGAGCCATACATTGCCACAACATGGTCTGGAGAAGTCTAAGGACAAAAAGTCCAAAAAGATTTTTAAGCCTGAGGACCATAAGGGGAAGAATAAAAAAAAGAACAAGAAAGTTGTTCAAAAAGAGGTCGCAAGCATTTCAGAACGACATGCGTACTCCAAGGGGAGGACTCAAAAACTCTAGAGCAACCAGTGGCAATGAACATTGCTGTCTTCTGCATAATGCACCAGGGCACGACCTACGTAATTGCCGTACCTAGCAGAGGCACATAGAAGATTTTTTACTCTTGTATGAGACCTATGCCAACTTTATTAGAAGGTCGGAGCAACAAAGAAGCTAATGGTGACGAAGATATGGGTTACCAGAAACCCAATAATCATGTAAATGTTATCTTCGGAGGGTCATCTGCATATGCTTAAAAAAGGCAACTCAAATCTACTTGGAGAGAGGTCAACAACATCGACACACACTTAGGAAAGCCAAACTTTCCAAAGTGGTCGGACGTCGCGATCACCTTCAATAGACAAGATTGCCCAAAAGGTATGTCAACTCCTCGCAAATTGACATTAGTAATTTCTCCTACCATTAGTAATTGTAAAGAAGGAAGAGTATTGGTAGATGGAGGGGTTTTTTAGATTTGCTTTTTGTTAATACTTTAGACGAAATGCAAATTCCTCGTTCTAAGATTCGACCTGTATCAAACCCATTCTTCAAGATTGTACCTGGTCCGTCGATAACTCTAATTGGACAGGTTGTATTACCTGTCAATTTTGGAGATGCTAGTAATTTCAGAATGGAGTTAATTTTCTTTGAAATTGTTGATTTTGAATCAGCATATAATGCCATTTTGGTAGACCATTACTTACAAATTATGGCAACCACACATACTGCCTACCAGAGCATTAAAATACCTAGTCCGAAATGTGTGATTAATGTGTAAGGAAATCAACCTACTGCACTAAGCTGTGATAAAAAATTACTTGAAATTGTCAATCAATTACCATGAAGAGATACTAATGATGCAGATAAACCTTGTAAGACTAAAAAGCCTAGCAAGATGGACAAGATAAAGATGACTCCTCAGCCCAATGAGCAGATTAAGTAAATTCCCACGAAGCCCGCCAAATAGTTAAAAACTGTTCGAATAGGGTCAGGAATGGATGCCAAATAGGAAGACATGCTCATTGCTTTCCTCCGGGCTAACGTAGATGTGTTTGCATAGAAACCGTCCGACAAGCCTGGAGTCCCAAAGGAAGTAATAGAGCACAGGTTAGCCATATGGCCTAACATACGACCAGTAAAGTAGAATCTAATTTTATTCATGAAGTTGATCATCCAGGCTCGCTCCAGATCGGCAAGAGGCCATTCTACAAGAATTGGGCAAACTCTTAGAAGCTGATTTTATTCATGAAGTTGGTCATCCAGACTAGCTTGCGAATCCAATTATGGTCAAGAAAGCAAACGGTAAGTGGTGTTTGTGCGTCGACCTTACTAGTTTAAATACCACTTCTCCAAAAGATTATTTTCCTTTACACCGAATGAACAACTAGGCGACTCAACAGTGGGTTGCGAATTGATGAGTTTCCTAGATGCGTACTGATGCGGATATGCTCTTATATATTGTTGGAACAGGGTGTGCCCAGTGAGAGGTGAGGATAGTGATGGCCAAACGGACCGGGCCAAACGGGCCGGCACTGTGCGCCCGACCCGAGCATGGCACAGCCTAGTGGTAAATAGGCCATGCCGGTAGGCTCACCAGCCCGTGCCGTGCTTGGGCCGGTGGTGCGGCACGGCACGGCCCATTTACGGCCGGGCCCGGCATGGCACGGGCATGAGCCGTTTAGTCCGTTTAAAAAAATAGCCGTTTTATAGCCGTTGGTGAATTAAAAAATTAAAAAAAAGTCCGAAAATATTCAAAAAAATCCTGAATTTTTTCCTATAAATAGGTGGCTACCCCCTCCCCATTTTCACACCAGCAATCTTGCATTCTCTTCTACTCATTCTCTTGTGGAAATTCTTTTGTTCTTAGTGGTAATTTGGCAAAATTAAAAATAGTTTTGTCAAAAATCCAAAAATCTGAAATTCAGCTTTCGACTTCTGTAAAGAAATCAAGGTGATAATTGTGATTTATTTTTTCATTTTGTTAGTATTTTAAATCATATTTTAGTATTAATAGCGTCATTATTTCTTGTAGTTTGCTTTATGGAGCCCAGAGATTTTCCGTCGTTCCCAGCTTCTGATTTCAGTATTTCACCCGAGGAGCTTCTTGCATCATGTCGGCATTTCGGGCACCGGCGAGTGAATTTTTAAGTCTAAGGGGCTGCGCGTTCCCTCTCCTTGAATGGTTAGACTCAGGAGCCTAAGATGTATACTGGTTCGGGCTGAAAGTCCCTACTCCAGTTTGCGTGGTGGTGGTGTATTGCCTTAGGTGCAGATGACTGCACGGTTTTTACCAATGGGAGCTGAGAGCTCGAGAGTGTGAGAGCAAGAACTACCTATTTGAGAAGACCAAGAGGAGGGCGCTCGTTTCTTTTTTGCTCTTTTTCTCTCTCTCTCCCCCTCCTTGGAGGGTCCTGCCTCCCTTTATATAGCCGGAGGGGGCAGGTTACATGGGAAATTGGGAGAGGAAGAGATGAGGTGATCTATATTGTGCTAGGAGCTCTGGTCCTTCGTCTTGGCAATTCAGCGTCTGCCTCACCCCATGCCGGGTTGGTGGACTTGCTGAGCAGAGCAGTTTGCCGTTTCCTTGGGAAATAGCGCACCTGCCCTTTGCAAATCTGTCAGGTGCTGACGTTGCCTCGGGAGGGAGCGCGTCTTCGCACCGTGCGTGTTCGATCGATGAGACTGGGGCTTGACTTTGGCGACCTCCTCGCTACCTTGGGAAGGAGCCACCTGCCCCCGCACAGTCACTCTCAGCCGTTGTGTCTGCGGGGCACGTGGCTAATGGCTGGCGGAGGCCCGACACGTGGCCCGCGGTGGAGATTGCTTCAGCTTGGTCAGAGCTCGTGGGGAGCCCGACCCGTGGCGAGGGTCGGCCACCCCATCGGGTCGGGGACTGGCTTGAGGCAGCCCATTAGGTCGGGGACTAGCTTTGAGGCAGCCCGTTCGGTCGGGGACTAGCTTGAGGCAGCCCGTTAGGTCGGGGACGAGTGTGAGGTAGCTCGTTAGGTCGGGGACTAGCGTCCCTTGTGGCCCCACGGGGCCTTTGATCGGAGCTGGGCTTGGGGCAGCCCGTTCATCACTCCAGGCCGTCGGGGTACCCATGATATGAGTACTTGTTAGTAGCCCCCGAACCCCCGAGCGAGTTCGTCAGATACGGTCGGGGGTTTAGCTCAGTCAGTAAAACATGGTCGAGTGCGGCGACCGGATTTGTCCGGTAAATCCAACTGACCTGGTCGGTTGGTTCTGCAGTGCGCTCGGCGCATCCGATGGCTTAGAGAAGCGGGCGAGGGATCACTGCCGCCAGGAGCCTTTAATTACAGCGTTGCGCGTGTTGCACATGGTTTGGCGTGCCTTGACCGTACGTCTTCATGGCCACTTCGGAATCTGGCGAAAGTCGCTTCGTCTTCTGGCGTTTGCATTTATTCGGAACCGTTTGATCTCCCTTTGTGCTGGTATATAAGGACTTTACCGCTCATTTGTAAGGTTGTCCTCAACCCAAAATCCTCCCCTGCAACCTCTTGATGGCTTCGTCTCATCCGCTGGTTTTTAGCTTTGGTGACGACGACGAGGTGGAGGAGGAGGACCCCGGGGCCGGGTACTAGGCGAATTACGACCGGTTGATGGCCGAACTTGCGGAGGAGGAGGCCGTGTCCCGCGATGCCGTCGCCATCGACGCGGTGCTCGAGGCAGTTCCACGGCTATCCAAGGCGTGGAGCGCCCTCATCGAAGCAGTAGGGCGCGTGCGCCGAGCATAGACCTTAGGTTCTTACATAGCATTATGTAATGTTCGAACCGGGGGGTCTGTAATAAAAACTTCCTCTTTCCTTTTGATCGCTGCATCTGCGTGATGACTTCGCTTTAGGCGCTTTGCCGGACTACTCGAGCCCCCGAGGGTCAGTAGTCGGTACGTGGCCATTTCTCTTAAGCACGGGCATCCAGATGCCTTATGCGCCGCCTTGGTTGGCGCGGACGACCAGACGCCTCTCGGGAGGTTCCGGTGTCCGAGCGTTGTTTAACGTCGAAGCTGGATTGGGCCTAGGTCGGCGCGGAAGACCAGATGCCTCTTGAGAGATTTCGGTGTCCGAGTGCTTGTTTAACGTCATAGCTGGACACGGCCTCGGTCGGCGCGGATGGCCAGATGTCTCCTGAGAGATTCCGGTGTTTGAGTGCTCGTTTAACGTCGTATCTGGACAGGGCCTAGGTCGGCGCGCACGGCCAGATGCCTCTCGGGAGGTTTCGGTGTCCGAGTGCTCGTTTAACGTCATAGATGGACGCGACCTCGGTTGGCGCGGACGGCCAGATGCCTGTCGGGAGGTTCTGGTGTCCGAGTGCTCGTTTAACGTCGTTGCTGGACGCGTGCTCATTTTACGTCGTAGCTAGACGTGGGCGTCCATCTCGAGTCCTCATCGGGAGAGGGTAGCTGCGAGAGGGGCGGCCACTATCTATCCCACGTGTACGCCCCATCCGCAGGTGTGGGACCTGGAGGGGTTGAGCGAACGCGCGTTTACCAGCGTCGGTCTGAACGTCGTGCTCGTGGAGCTACTAACGGGTGATCCGAGTGGGACTTGGAGATCCCTCCCAAGGGGGACCCTTCCAAGCGGACGGTCCCAGCGTAGGGTGTCCAGCCCACAGGGGACGACCCATGAGAAACCTTTCTTTACTCGATCCCGTATCGGACTCTGGGTCGTCCGCCGACCTAGAGCACAGCTAGCTATCACCCATTTGATGGGTTCCACGGGAGAGCGTGAAGTATGGTCTCGGACAAGAGTTAAGGCCATTGGGTCATCCGCCGACCCAACTAGGGGCCAACTAGGGGCTCGCCTTGTCCTCGCCCCTTGCTCAAATTTCTGCTGGGGCGGCTTGAGTCCACTTGGTGGATTTAAGCCTTTGGAACCCGCAGCGATCGACTCGGCCCCGGGCGCGAGCTATCGAGCTCTTTTGCCACTTTGGGACCGCAGCGGCCTAGTGGGCCTTTCACACGCGCTTCGGGGCAGCCGACCCGGCCCGAAGGCGGAGACCGAGGGGTCACAGGGTGCGCTGCTCGCAGCGGTGTCTTTGCGTCCCCTGCAGTCCTATCAGACTTAAATGCGTAGAGAGGAATTGGAAATCATAGCGGTTACCAGGGGCCTGGCGTGGCAGCCGAGGGGAAAGGGCGTGCGACTCCTCACCCGAGGAGGTGTTTGTTCAACTGGTGCCCGCTCAGCTCGGCACCTGTTCTGCTTCTATAAAGTTGGCACGGGGACGCTCGTGCAGGTCACTTGCCTTTGCTTTCCTCGCCTTCTCGTCTTTGCCTGCGACAAGAGAAAACCAGAGCAAGGGAGCCGGAGAAAAAGAGATCCCCAACTTCCTCTTTCCTTACTTCTCAGCCAGTCTTCGACTCTAGCGATGTCGTGGCCAGAGTGCTCTGCTCGGTCTAGCCGTGCACTTGGCCTGGAGAAGAAGGGGTTCCACCCCCCGCAGGATGTCTCGAAGTGGAGGGTGTCGACGGGGGTCGCCGTCCCTTCGCCGGGGATGACGTGATACGGATATTAGAAGCTACACCAGAATAAATCTCGATGATTTTAACATTCATATGCTATATAATTAGAAAGATATGGAAGTCTAGTTTTCAGCGCTTCAAACCATGCACCATTTCGACTTCCGAAGCAAAAGTTATGATCATTTAAGTGAAAGTTGCAATGGCTGTTTTGTGGCTGCGCGAAATTATCAGAAGACTCCTCAAATGCTCCACCAATATGACCTTCCACATACCTCCATGAGTACTTGCGTTCACACCTAGCTAGGAGGGTTGTTCCTAGTATAAATACCCCATGTACTTCTCCATTGTAAGCAATTGAAAAGTGAAAAATATTGTTATGAGCAATTTTTAGAATCAGCCACCATGGCATCTTCTCCACCATGGAATGGCTGTATGGAGGGATCCTTATCCACCCCGGTCATTTGACGACCCCCAGTGTAGTTGGGCGAATGGCTTGA
This sequence comes from Otatea glauca, assembly GCA_036346275.1. Taxonomy (NCBI): domain Eukaryota; kingdom Viridiplantae; phylum Streptophyta; class Magnoliopsida; order Poales; family Poaceae; genus Otatea; species Otatea glauca. The sequence continues at coordinate 21,640,014 of CM070726.1, forward strand.
TTCAGGTTGCTGTATTGAGACAGTGGTTGGTTTCAAGTACGTTCGTCAGGTTGCACTATTATCTTGGCTGCTTGCAGCTAGTTATCCAAGAGTGTTGTTGGTTGGAATCGATGTTCATCGTCGTCTCCTTCAGGTGGCGCTAGTTATCCTCTTTCTCGTTCTCACGTCGTGAAGATCGGGCACTCCCCCCGTATCATTTGGTATCAGAGCTCCGGTTGCCACGGTGAGAGTTAGTTACTTTTTAGTACGCTTGTGAGCTCAATATTTGGTTGACGATTCCAGATTAGTGGTCATTTGATTTCAACAGTCATATGATAGGGTTGGTTGAGATGCCGAACTTTTGTTCTCTCTCGTCAGGTTCTATCGGCTGGGTAATTAGATTTTCATTTTTTGGAGTTGTATCCTTTTCTTGAGTATTTTTTTTTGTATTTATCTACTTAGTACTATCGAGTCTGTAATTTTTGGTCGAGTCATTGATGATCACCATCCGCATCCACTACAACAACTAGCATGAGTCGAGGACGACTCATTTTTGAAGAAAGAGAGAATGATACGGATATTAGGAGCTACACCAGAATAAATCTCAATGATTTTAGCTTTCATATGCCATATCATTGGAAAGATATGGAAGTCTAGTATCCAGCACTTCAAACCATGCATCATTTCGACTTCCGAAGCAAAAGTTATGACCATTGAAGTCGAAGATGTAAAGGCTGTTTGTGGCTGCGCGAAATTATCAGAAGACAATCTGAATATTGAAATAGATATGCTATGCATGTTCTTGGGTTTTCATGCCACCGGCTGAAACATCTCTGAGATTGTGCATTCCTTCCCGTTGTTCTTGCAAGCTCTTTGTGATTGCAGCGAGGATTGTAATCCGCTTGACTTGGTTGAGTGGACAACGTGAGGTTGGGCGAACTCCGTGCTGCAGGTTGTTGCACTTGCACCGGTTGGCTGCACAAGATTTGTCAGGTTTCACGAGTATCTTTGATTCTACGACGTGAAGGTTGGGCACCCCCCGTATCATTTGGTATCAGAGCTCCGGTTGCCACGGTGAGAGTTAGTTACTATTTAGTATCCTTGTGAGCTCATTATTTGGTTGACGATTCCAGATTAGTGGTGATCTGATTTCAACAGTCATATGATAAGGTTGGTTGAGATGCCGAACTTTTGTTCTCTCTCTTCAGGTTCTATCGGCTGTGTAATTAGATTTTCATTTTTTGGAGTTGTATCCTTTTCTTGAGTCTTTTTTTTGTATTTATCTACTTAGTACTATCGAGTCTATAATTTTTGGTCGAGTCATTGATGATCACCATCCGCATCCACTACAACAACTAGCATGAGTCGAGGACGACTCATTTTTGAAGAAAGGGAGAATGATACTGATATTAGAAGCTACACCAGAATAAATCTCGATGATTTTAACATTCATATGCTATATAATTGGAAAGATATGGAATTCTAGTTTTCAGCGCTTCAAACCATGCATCATTTCGACTTTCGAAGCAAAAGTTATGATCATTTAAGTGGAAGCTGCAATGGCTGTTTTGTGGCCGCGCGAATGTAATATTCTAGATCTTTCTCCAGTTTTCGGAATTTCTAGTCGGGAGTGTGGTGGGCCTTTTTGAGAGCTACAGGTTTAGAAATTGGCTGCGTGGGAGAAAAATTGGTAATTTTACCACTCTTTTTCTCCTCCCACCTAATCCCCTCCTCTCTCTCTCTTTTCCCACTCGTGTTGCCCCCTACCTGCCTCCTCCCACCCATGTGCCTCCCCTTGGAGCATCTCCATCCAGCGCCGCTGCCCCTCCGGCCATCCTCTGGCCAGCTCCGGCGTGCCTCCCTCCCCATGGTCGGCGCCCTTCCTCCCTTCCCCTTGCGGTTTCTCCCTTGAGCCAAGGTGAGGAAAAAAAATCTAGGGATTGGGTGTGGTTGGATGGCTGGGTTAGGGTTCATGCCATGGAGTTTTAATGGTGGTTTGGATGTGTATGGAATGGATTAGAGGTGGAACCCTAGAAGTTGTGCAGTTCTGTTTTTCGATCAGATTCCTTCCTTCTGTTCATTGCAAATCTGGGATTAATTGGTGCGTTTGCTGGATATTTGGCTATAGATAAAGTTGTAGATCGTCTAATCCCCTTTAATTTGAGTATAAGAACACTAAAATCCGATCAGCCAATTGAAAGTTATGCCATTTTTGGTGTTGACTGTCCAGATTAGGTTGTGGATTGCGCCCGAAATGTTCAACTGAAGATTTGATATAGCAACAGGCCGAATTAGGATTTTTAATTGCCTAGAGAAATGTAGGAAATTTCCTGTAGATTTATAAAGTGTATTTTTATCCTTGATTTGGAGTTAGGAATCAAAAGTTTTGGCCTGTTGAAGTTGCTGTCCAGAACTGAGATTTCTGCTGAAAGTTCAGAGTTGGTCTGAAGTTCAGAGGACAGTTTGAGGACATTAATTTCATGTGTTGAGAAAATGGCTATGGGGTAACTATAGTTTATCCTCTTGTGGTCATTTTGAGCCTAAGAATGCAACTGTTTACTTAGCCAATTAAAAGTTATGTTCATTTTAGTACCTGCTGTTCAGAACTACTGTTAATGTATATAACCTCTGTTCATCTCTAATCTGGGAATTAGTAATGCGTGTTCTGAATAAATGGCTATAATATAGTTGTAGATTATCCTCTTGTGATTAATTATAAACTGAGTTCACTCATTTTGGTTCAACCATTAAAAAGTTATGCAAGTTTTACCTTTTGCTGTCCAAATTGTGACTAGTAGCAGATTCAATATTGTTCTGTGATTTAGGACAAGTTAGAGGCCGAGTTGGAATTTGCAATTGCCTAGAGATAGATGGAAAATTTTATGTAGATGCTTAAAATGTCTTCGTTTGCTCAATTTAAAGTTATATAGCAGTAGTTATGCTGTGGTGAAGTGGGCTATCTAAACTAGTTTTGTATGAATTCAGAGTTTTGGGGCAAATTTGATTTAGGGAGTGAAATTGTTGTTTGTTGACACTAGAATATGTGAATTTGAGTGCGCAATTGTATTTCCAGGCGGAGTAGCTTCGGGAGTGGCTTCTTCTTCCCGCCACTCCATTCCTCTCGGTAGAAGGCAAGTGTATCAACTAGAAGGATATTATAATGTTGATTAGTTGCTTGTGCATATAAATATGATATGATGTGCTACCATGTATATTTCTTGAATTTGCTTAGATTAGTAAGAACGGTAATTCATGGATGGATGAATTGACTGATGTTTATGAAATTGGGCATGACTATGCAAGTGGTGAAAATGAATGAAGTTGCACATGTATTCATGTTAATTGCATACGTGCATTCATAATGGAAGAGGCGACCCATTCTGATGCGGGCCTCTGTGTTCACACGTAGTGAACACGAAAGTCCTACCTCGTGGTCCCATTTATCGAAGTGAATGGGAGCGAGACAGTAAGAGTAGGCACCTTCCACGGGATGGAAGGGACGTGAGGGTGCACACCGACGGGTGTGCACTCGGCAGTACTGGTACGTGCAAAGAAAAGAGCATTCATGAGCATGCATGTCGCATTGCATCCTAACGATGATTTTGAGTTCAATATAAAAGTGTAGAGTTCGGATCGAGTCGTAGACTCATCCAAAGAGATTTAAAGAGGTACGTGTAGGAAGTAAGTAATGAAGTGAAAAGAGGTAAATATTGTTGATATTATTATTTATAAATTTATGGATTTGGATAAGAATTATGCTCTTAGTGTTGATTTAATTGTCTAAATTGGTTTGTGATGCACTTTGCTGAGTTTTGAACTCATGCTTGTTTGTTTAATGTTTTTAGGTACCCTGAGAGCGACTTGCCTGGATGGGACTTAGCTGCACCTCCACTCACGCTCATGACATGTTAAAAGATTAGTTGGGTTAATCAGTTCACTCTGAAAACTAGTTGAATTCATTATGTAATCGTGTTGTAGTTAAGTTTAATTGATGATTGATGATATTATGTTTAGTTGTGTGCTTAGTTGGTCATGATGGTTGATTGATTCCATGACATGTTGTAGAAGATATCAGAATGATTATTGTCTTTTGTCTGCTGAGTGGATGTCCAAGTTTTAGGGAAGGTGCTGCCGAAATTTTCAATTAATTCGGCAACATACTAGCATGTTTAGGTTGAATGGTTGTTTCTTTTTTGTCTTTGTGTTGTTGTCGCTTGAAAGTGTAACATTCAGGGCACGTGGGGTGCCGGGGTGTTACAGCGAAATTATCAGAAGACTCCTCAAATGTTCCACCATTATGACCTTCTACATACCTCCATGAGTACTTGCGTTCACACCTAGCTAGGAGGGTTGTTCCTAGTATAAATACACCATGTACTTCTCCATTGTAAGCAATTGAAAAGTGAAAAATATTGTTATGAGCAATTTTTAGAATCAGCCACCATGGCGTCTTCTCCACCATGGAATGGTTGTATGGAGGGATCCTTATCCACCCCGGTCGTTTGACGACCCCCAGTGTAGTTGGGCGAATGACTTAATTCAGGTTGCTGTATTGAGACAGTGGTTGGTTTCAAGTACGTTCGTCAGGTTGCACTATTATCTTGGCTGCTTGCAGCTAGTTATCCAAGAGCGTTGTTGGTTGGAATCGATGTTCATCGTCGTCTCCTTCAGGTGGCGCTAGTTATCCTCTTTCTCACTCTCACGTCGTGAAAATCGGGCACTCCCCCCGTATCACGACGAAATCGTGGTGCCCGCCTCATTCTTCGAGCGATGTTTTGGACTCCCGCTGCACCCATTTGTCCGAGGGTTGCTGCACTATTACGAGGCGGATGTACACCATCTCAACCGCAACGGCGTGCTCCATATAAAAGTCTTCATTACCCTGTGCGAGGCTTTCTTGGGGATCGATCCCCATTGGGCGCTTTGGAAGCATTTCTTGCATGCCCGGCTGAGGAAGGACAAGCCGACGGACGTCCCGGCGCCCATGGGTGGCGTGGCCTTCCAGCTGTGCGGCGGCCGCGCATCGGACTACATCGACGTGAAGCTGCCGTCGTCAAACCGGGGTTGGCACTCCAAGTGGTTCTATGTTCGGAACCTGGGAGGCAGCGCCCTTGTCTTGGCCCGTCTTCGGCGAGGCCGATGGACTTAGGCGCCGGCCGGAAGAGGAACAGGTGGCCCGAGATCATCGACCGGATCAAGACCCAGAGGGAGCGAGGGCTGACCGGCGATGTTGTCGTACGCGCGTTCATGAGGATGCGCCCCATGTTTCAATATGAGGGCGTGTCCGATTCCATGAGGATGGCGAGACCAGAGGTCTCCACATCGGAGGTAGTGGCTCGGGTGTCCGCCGTTACGGGTGGCAGCACCTCTGAGGCGGCGGGCGGCCACCCCGAGCCGTTCTCGGCGCGCAATCTACCGGACCTGGTAAGTCGAGAAGATCTCTTCCCTTCCTCTCTTTTATTCTCAGCCCTTCGCACTTGGTCTGACTAGTATCTCCGTGATTTCCAGGGGCTCGCCGGGATGTTCTCCCGGGCATTGCTGCCGGGGGAGAAGGAGCTGAGGGCCGCGGTCCGGGCGAACTCCGCGCAGCGTGAATCCGTGCGCAAAAAGCGGAAGGAGGAAAGGAGGAGGGAGAAGAAGAAGGAGCACGCGGCGAGGGCCGCGTGCGGAGAGGAGGTCTCCGATACGAACGCTGTTGAATCGGCCGGTCTGGGGTCGACCTCCAGCGATAGCGGTGGCGGTGACGACCCATACCGCGGGCTAGAGCTCGGGCCGCCGACTGGCGGTGGTCCGGACGAGGGTGCCCGCGCGGGCGCTACCACTGTCACGCCTCTGGCGGAGGCATCCTTGGGGAAGCGGAGGGGCGGTTCGCCTCCGCGAGGGGGGCCGGTGAAGAAGGCGTGGTTGCCCCGCACCCGCTCGGCGCTGTAAGTACTCTCCTCATCCCCGAGTCGTATTGTAGCGGAGTAGTCCGAGTAGCTTTTAATCGACCGCTGTATATAGGTCTTACACTGGGGCAGTCGTAGCAGCGGTGGTGCGCCCGGCTAGAACCCTGGGAGGGTCAGCACCGTCCGCGCAGCCGGCGGGGGCGAGAGGCGGTCGAGCCCGGTCGCTAAGCGAGAGCGGCGTTCTTTGGTGAGGCGACGGGTCAAAGGCACCGTGGCGGCGCTGAGTCGTTGGTGGAGCCGACGTCAGTCGTGGTGCCGGTGGCCGAGCCTGAGTGCAGGGGAGGTTCGACGACCCTCAGCGAGTCGGGTCTTCGCTCGGAGATCGAGGGGGTCGCGGAAGAACTCCCGCCGCCACCGCCGAGGAGGCCGCCGACCTGCGCGGTTCGACTCTCGGAGGGGATCCTGCCACCGCCGCTCGGGAGCCCGTCGGCGGGAGTGGCCCTGGTGCCGTGGGCGATCGTCCCCGAGCCACGTGGGGAGGCGCTGGACGACCCCCTACCAGGACGAGTCGCTGGGGCTGCTCTGGGGGTGTTCACTCGGCCGCTCGCGAGACCATCTCCCGCACAGGACGACCCGGAGGCATGCGGGGAGTGGGAATCTTTTCAGGAGAGTGCTCGGGGGGTCGAGACTGAGATGGGCCAGATCCACAAGGGGTTGGCTCTCGCCCTTGACTCCTCCAGCAAGGTTTTGGATGCGATCAGTGGGGGAATTGTCCCGATTTGTGCGGTAAGCCGAACAAACTCCCATCTTCATCGCCTTTGATGAGTTTTGCACTGAACTTAACGGGATGTTCGTGTTTCGTAGCGCTTGTGGGCTCGCTTGGAGGACCAGTCCGAGCTCCTCCAGCGTTTGGACGGCCAAAGGCGGCCGCGAGGAAGGCGCGATTGTCGCCCGAGCCGTGAAGCTGCAGGCGGCAGCTCACTGCGGGAGGAGGCGGGCAAGGTCCGCCCGGCCGGTGAGCAGTCGGCGGGTCTTGCGATGTGCGCGGGCGAGCAATCCTCGGCGGTGGCGAGCTCGAATCCCTCTGGCGAGATCCATGGCGCCAAAGACGCTGCCGTTGCCGCGGAGGAGACCACGCGGTCGGAAGCATCTTGCCTCCAAGGCGAGCGCGACTTGGCCCAGAAGGGTGCCGAGTAAGTGCGTTTCGAGCGGGACGTCGCTCGGAAGGAACTAGCTTCGGTGAGGGCGCTGCAGGAGCGGGCCAGGAGGAGCTCCGCTCTTTGAAGGACTCTACGGCTGGTAAGTAACCCAACTCTTGGTAGTCAACTTTGCGATCGCGGCATGCGAGTGTGCTTGCTTGACGCCTTTTTGGTCTGCAGAACTGCAGAAGAATTTTAGCGACGCCGTTGAGGTGCGGAGGTCGGCTGTGGAGGAGCGTGACGTGGCGGTCGCGGCGCATGACGTGGCCTTGACGGCGCGGCAGCTGGCGGAGGGAGATCGGGCTGAGCTGTTCGTTGAGCTGACGACCGTCCGAGAGGCCGGCCGGGACGTCTGCGACCAGGTGCTCGGGACCTTGCCGGGCCCGAGCTCGCTCGCCACTGAGCTAGCCCGCGTGCCCGAGCACGTCAACAGCTCGATGAGCGAGGGCGTCGTGCTTGGAGCCTGCTCGGCACTCGTCTGTACCATCTCTCATTTCGATGGTATCAACCTCGCCACGGTCAGCAGCGGGATTGCTGGGAATCGGACTGAGGAGGAGGTCGATAGGTTCGAGCTCCAAGTCGAACCGTATGCCCGAGTGATTGCTGAACGGATACCGCCCCAGAGCATCCTCCATAAAGATTAGGAGGAAAGTTAGAAAAATCTTAGCATATTTTTCATTTTGCGATGTAAGAAACTTTAGCATGCAATAAACCAAAGTTTGGCAAGTTCCAGTCTGTGTTTAGCACTTTCCTGCTATGATGAGCACTCGGCGACCATAGCTCTAGCAACCGCAGGGGTCGGTCAAGCGTTGGTCGGTGCGCTACCATTTGCGAGGGAAGCGTGAAGAGGACAGGAACTTGATTACGAAGCATTCATGCGCATTTGCTCAGGACAGGAGTGTTCCCGATCGACCAAGGATTGCTTTCGTAAGGGCACTTCCTTCTTCCGCAAAGCGCTACTTGGCAACCGTAGCCGCTGGGGCGTAGGCCGAAGCACTTGGGTCAATAGGGTTACCGCTCTAGGAGGAACCTTGTGGTCGGCCGAGTCACCGACCCGTGTGAGTGCATGAACTGGCTGCGCTCGCGCGAGAAAGGAGTGTTCCTGACCGACCGAGGGTTGCTCCGTATGGGCACTTCCTTCTTCATAGCGCTACTTATGGCCCAGCGGCTGGGCGAGGCCGTACCACTTGGGTCGAGAGGGTTACCGTTTTAGGAGGAACCTTGTGGTCGGTCGGGTCACCGACCCGTGTGAGTACGCCGACTGAAAGCGACCCGTACGAATGTGACAACTGGTGGCCCCTGAGTGCCGTGCGGTGACCTGGTACTCGGTAGAGGGGTAAAAAAGAGAGAGGGACAAGAAAGAGTTTTACGGATAGAATCGCCTTAACTTTTCTATGTTCCATGCATTGGAGAGGACATTGCCATCCGCGTCCTTGAGTCGGAAGGTGCCTGGTTGAAGAACCTCCACGACGGTGAAGGGGCCTTCCCATGGCGGTGAGCTTATGCGGTCTTTCTTTGGGTGAACACGACGCGAGACGGTCGCCCTCGTTGAAGGACTGGCCTCGGACCTGATGATTGTGGTAGCATCGCAGTGCTTGCTGGTACTTGGCCGATCGTAGAATGGCGACATCACGCGCCTCGTCGAGCTGGTCGATGGCGTCTTGTTGCGAGACGAGCCCCCGTGCCTTGTTAAAGGCTTGTAGTCTCGGGGCACTGTAATCCAGGTCGGTTGGCAAGACAGCTTCGGAACCGAACACCATGAAGAATGGCATAAACCCGGTCGACTGGGTCGGTGTGGTCCGTAGGCTCCAGAGGACAGAAGGTAACTTAGCCACCCATCGTCCCGCGAATTTCTTCAGTCGACTGAAGATTCGTGGCTTGAGCCCCTGGAGAATCATGTTGTTCGCCCGCTCGACCTGGCCGTTGGTCCGCGGATGGGCCACAGCTGCCCAATCGACGCGGATGTTGAAGTCGTCGCAGAACTCGAGGAATTCGCCCCGTGAACTGCGTGCCGTTGTCGGTGATGATGGAGTTTGGGACTCCGAACCGAAAAACGATGTCGCGGAAGAAAGTAACCGCCTGCACCGATGTGATGCTGGCATTTGGCTTGGCCTCTATCCACTTGGTGAACTTGTCCACCACGACAAGGAGGTGGGTAAAGCCCCCGGGCGCCCTTTTGAAGGGCCCAACCAGATCGATTCCCAGACCGCGAATGGCCATGTGATGGGGATCGTCTGTAAGGCCTGTGCCGGAAGATGCATTTGCTGGGCGAAGAATTGGCAGCCCTCGCAGGTGCGAACGATTTGCTCGGCGTCAGACACGGCGATCGTCCAGTAAAAGCCTTGCCGGAAGGCTTTTCCCACTAGGGACCGGGGTGCGGCGTGGTGACCACAGACACCACCATGAATATCGAGCAGCAGCCGCCTCCCTTGGTCGGCCAGAATGCATTTCTAGAGGACTCCAGAGGACTCCTTTTGTAGAAGTCTTTTCCGACCAGGATGAAAGACTTCGCCCGACGAGTGAGGCGCCGTGCCTCGGTCGGGTCGGTGGGGAGCGATCCATCGATCAGTCGGTTGACGAAGGGCTTCCTCCAGTCGGAATCGGTCATCAGCACGTCGCGGCCTAACCTGGGCGACTCTACTTTCGACCGTTCGGCAGTCGGAGCGGTTACCTTGGACAGGTCGGACGGCCGCTCGGACGCCGAGTCCATTTGGACGGATGGCTGTCGAAGATCGCAAACGAAGATCCCAGGTGGGATCGGACCTCTTGCGGAGGCGAGATTGGCTAGGTAATCGGCCTCACCATTGTAGCATCTGTAGCTATGGTGAAGCTCGAAATCCTTGAACCTTTCTTCGAGCTTGCGCACTTCCCGGCAGTACGCGGCCATGCGGGCATCTCGGGGCTCCGCGGCCTTCATGACTTGGTCGACGTCAAGTTTGGAGTCTCTGTGGACGTAGAGTCGGCGAGCACCGAGGTCGGCAGCGATCCGGAGGCTGTTAACGAGGGCCTCGTACTCGGCGATGTTGTTGGTCGCATCGAAGAGCAGCCGAATGGCGTACTGGAGCTTGTTGTTGAGTGGGGAAACGATGACGACTCCCGCACCCGCGCCGTTCTTGTTGTAGGACCCATCGAAGCACATTGTCCAGTACTCGGGGTCTTCAAGCGCTGGTGGCGATTGGGCTTCGGTCCACTCGACGACGAAGTCAGCCAGGGCCTGCGACTTGATCGCCGTTCAAGGAACGTACGATATGTCATGGCCATTGAGCTCGAGCGCCCATTTGGCTATTCTTCCTGAGGCGTCGCGGTTGTGGATGATTTTGCCAAGCCGTGGCGTGGTCACCACTGTGACGGGATGCCGGTCGAAGTAATGGACCAACTTCCTCTTCGTGATGAGCACCGCATAGAGCAGTTTCTGCACCTGCGGGTACCGAGCTTTGGACTCGGAAAGGACTTCACTGATGAAGTAGACTGGCCGTTGTACCTTGAGCACATGTCCTTGTTCCGCTCGTTCTGACGAGGGGCCTTGCAGCGACTTGGGTCGTGGCGGCGATGTAGAGGAAGCGATGGTTCTTACGGTGCCGGGCGACCCGATCTTGGGGTGGTCGGAAAGCCTTTAGTCGGGTGAGGGCTTCCTGAGCCTCCTGGGTCCAGTCGAATCGATCGGACTTCTTGAGCAACTTGAAGAGCGACATCCCCCGCTCGCCGAGGCGAGACACGAAACGACTTAAGGCTGCCAGGCATCCGGTTAGATTTTGGACCCCTTTTAGGTTGCCGACTGGGCCCATCTTTAAGATCGCCGAGATCTTCTCCCGGTTGGCTTCGATGCCACGCTCAGAGACGATGAAGCCAAGTAGCTTTCATTTGGGGACCCCGAAAACGCATTTCTCGGGGTTGAGCCTAATCCGGTACCATCAAGGTTCGCAAAGGTTTCCTCCAGGTCGGGGATGAGGTCATCGGCCTTTCTTGTTTTGACGACGATGTCGTCGACGTACGCCTCGAGGTTACGGCCAATCTGGTCACTGAAGCATGTTTGCATACATCGCTGGTATGTAGCGCCCGCGTTTTTAGACCAAATGGCATCGTTACGTAATAGAACGAGCCGAACGGGGTGATGAAGGAGGTTGCGAGCTGGTCGGACTCCTTCACCGCTATCTGGTGGTAGCCCGAGTAGGCATCCAGAAAGGATAGGGATTCGCACCCTGCAGTGGAGTCGACGACTTGGTCGATGCGGGGCAAAGGGAACGGGTCCTTGGGACATGCCTTGTTCATGCTCGTGTAGTCAACACACATCCTCCATTGCCCATTTTCTTTTTACAAGGGCGGGTTGTGACCACTCGGGGTGGTGGACTTCCTTCACAAACCCTGCGGCCAAGAGCTTGGCGATCTCTTCCCCTATGACCCTGCGTTTCTCCTCGTCGAGCGGCGCGAGCATTGGCGGCCGACCTTGAGCACAGTCGGATGTTTAAGAGTGCTCGGCGACCTCCTTGGGATTCTGGCATGTCGGATGACCTCCATGCGAAGATGTCTCGGTTGCACGGAGGAAGTCGGCGAGCGCTTTCCTATTTAGCGGGGAGCGCGGCTCCAACCCGCACGGTTTTGGCCGCATCCTTGGGATCGACCGCAACCTCCTTCGTGTCCTCGGCGGACTTGAAGGATCCGGACCCTGACTTGCCGGAGTCAGGGGCGGACTCGGAGGTTTCCCCCCGGAGGTTCGCGAGTTCGACTGAGGCGATGATCGCCGATGCCAACTCGCAATTGCTTCGCTCGCGATTGTAGGCAAGTGAAAAGATGAGGCCACGGTGATTACTCCTGTGGCGGGCATCTTCGGCTTGAGGTAGGTGTAGTGGGACCTCAAGAACTTGGCGTAGCATGGCCTCCCGAATGGCGTGGTAGGGCCGGAAAATCCACCACCTCGAAGGTGAGGGTTTGGTCGCGGAAGTTGTCCGATCCTCAGAAAGTCAAGGTAGGTCGACTGCACGAGTGGGTGGGCTCTGGCGGCCCGAGAATGGCCGTGGAAGGGCACCTTGCTCGGCCGGAGGCTCGAGCGGGGGACCCCCCTGGCGTCGAGCGTCTCAACGTATAGGATGTTGAGACCGCTGCCTCCGTCCATGAGCACCTTGGTCAGGTGCTTTGTCCCCACGATGGGGTCGACCACCAGCGGATATCTCCCTAGCTGCGGAATGTGGTCGGGATGGTCGGTCCGGTCGAAGGTGATCGGAGATTCCGACCAGCGAAGGTATTGGGGGACGACGGGAGTTGCCGTGTGGACCTCACGGAAGGCGAGCTTGAGCTGCCGCTTGTCGGCGTAGGACGCCGGTCCGCCAAAGACCATCAGGCAGCCGTCGGGTTCTGGGAACTCGGCGTCAGCCCTCTTTTCCTCGGCCCGTGGGGCCGGGTCTGTCTTCTTTCCCTTACCCCATGACGTCATGGGGTCTTTGGAAGAAGCGTTTGGGACTTGGCGATCCGGTACTTTTTGCTTGCGGGGAACCGTGGTGCGGACATGGGCTCTCCATCAGCTTTTCGAAGTGGTCGAGCGCGACAGCCGGTCGCGCTTGCAGCTTGGTAGGGTGGTCGGCAGCCGCGACCAGGCGGCCTTCTCGGCCTTGTAATCTTCACTTATTTCTTGTATCACTGAGCTATAGGCCGTACTCTTTTTTCTTTGCTAAGGTTTTCTCGTGTTAAGTTTTTACTTGGCAAAGTTTTTAACGAGGTAGCCAAACATCAATAAAGCTCATTATTTAATTCAAATTATTTGTCACATTTTAGAATTTTTCTCTTATTTTAGCTTTTTCTTAATTTATATATATATTTAAAAAGTTTTTCTACATCCTTCGAGTTTTTCTAATTATTCTAAATTTCTCCCATTTTTTTTAATTTTTTCATATTTTTTTTGCATTTTTTGCCATACTTTATCTATTTTTCTAATTTTTTCTGATTTTGTTCAAATTTTCTAGCGCTAACGGGTTCTGGGCCGCCGGCCCATTTATTGATGAAGGAGGCGTAAACACGGCCGGCCGAGAGCAAACGGGCCATGCTTAGGCCACCACCTCAGCACTTGGGTCGGCACGGCACGACCCGTTCACAAGCCGGGCCGAAATGGACCGTGCCTAAACGGGCTGTGCCGATTTTTAATAGGACCGTGCCGTGCCGGGCGGCCTGTCTGACTGTCACTAGGTGAGGGACGACTGAAGGACCGAGATGGCGAACAGAGGGGGGCTGAATGGTCGCAAATAAATTTTCCCCCAAAATACTCCAACAAAAACCTCGACAAAATCGCTCAAAGGAAATCGTGAAAAACCCGAAAAACTAGACAACTATGTGTACCCCAAGCTTGCATGGATAAGTACCATAAAATATGTGGGGATTTTTGGGTCACAATCCTGGTTGTCTAGTGTCCAAAATAAAGAGGAATCAATCCAACTCTTGCTTTTAGAAAGAACATCAATTCAAATCACAAAAGTCACTTTCAGAAAAGCAAAAGCAGAATTTCCAGAACTTGTCCTCAATTTGAACAGGAGGTTGGTGGGTTTCTACAGCTCACAAAATTTTGAGAATTTTTCTCCCTATGAGCATCAGAGTTGTAAAGACATCCACCAAATTTCTCCTCAAAAAGCCTTACAAGAAAAACAGGACAAATCGAAGAACACAGTCAGTCAAGAACTTCGAGCAGAAAGTTTGGGGCTCGGTTTTCACCTCATGGCACCCAAACCGTGCAACAAGTGAACTCCACAATGTTTCTTCAAGTGGATATCAGAGTCCCGCACCTCCTCCAACAAGAATAACTTAAAAAGGATTTTTCTATATTTTTATAAAAATCAAATACTAAATACTGCGCAAAGAACAAGTTCTGAACAAAGTTGGAACTTGAAAGAAAAGATGTTCTCTACTCAATCCAAGAGTGCAAAAGAGATGTAAAACCATATGAACACACTCAAAACATCCAAGATCAACAGCATTTAGAAGGAGGGGTGGCAAATCTAAATTGCGTGAAAGTAAATTGCGAGAATGTAATTGCGGGAAAGTAAATGCTGAATTTAAATTGCGTAAAGTAAAGACATAATGTAAATCATAAAATAAATTCAGAGATGGATGGATAAAACTTTCATTTCTGGAAGGAGAGGTTACAAAGCCTCACTTTCATGTGGGCAAAGCTCAAAGGAGCATTCACAAACCTCAAAACCTTCAAGGGAAGGAGGCTACCCCTCGACCCCTATTTAAACTACTCTTGGGGCACCTACCACCCTTGGATGAGTCCCTCAACCCTAGAGCACTCATCTAAGGGCTAGGATTAACCCACACACACAGCCATGCAAGGGCTAACCCAAAACCCACACACATATCGGGTTTTCTTGCACGGTTTTCAAAGCATACTACCTAGACCCGCTAACCTATCAACTAGACCTCAATCCGACGGCCGTCATTGATCCATGCAGCATCTAGCTAGCATCATCTCCTTTCCTTGTCTTCTTGACTTGCCCGGACTCCGTCTCCGATCATCTTCCGACGATCACCCAACCGTTTGGACCTCCGACGCTCTTTGCCTAGTCCCGATCATCCTCCGCCTCACCATGACCTAGCACCGTCGCCCTGCAACCATCAAAGACAAGGAAAAACCTTTCATAGCAATGCCCACAATGATATGCAATAAACCCATCCAACTCATCACTACCGTGCCCATACGACCGGTACTCCACTCCTGGCTGAGACAACTCAAATTGCTTTATTTTGAAAATCAATCCAAGTCAAACTCAAACTTGAGCACACCTTGCTCAAATAAAGTCAAATACTCATCACAAACAGGGATGGATCTCCACATGGTCCTTCAAGGACGGGCACCAAAAGGAGATGACATGAATATTACTAACACTAGGAAACCCAAAGGAGCACTCGGAGGCATAGGCCAAGCCAACTCCATGCGGGCCATACAGCCCATACATCGCCCATGCGCACTCCCCTCCGTCTCCTATATATACCATCAAAGAAGCAAGAAAGAAGGAGAAAAAAGGAACCTTCCGTATATGCCATCTACAAAGAAAGGAAATAAGCAAGAAAGAAGGAAGGAAGGAAGGAAGGAGAAAATTTAGCCATCTTCAAAACAAGGTAAGAGATCACCAAAATATAGAAAGATGAGTGCTTCACATGGAAACTTCCCACATGGTACTGTTCACACATACTATTCATGTCCGAATCACTGTTCATATCTAAGTACTGTTCATGTCAAACACTATTCATGACCCTGCTCATGTGTATATATATGTGTACTCCCTCCATTGTAAAGGAAATACGAATTTTCAGATTAAAGATATACTCTTCATTCTATGGCTTGTGCTCCAATGCCCCATTAGAATAGGGAGTTCCAATATGAAATTATCATCGTTGTTCTTGCAACTTTTTCGTCGTGATTGCAAGGAAACGTGTGTCTACTTTCATGTGGTTAAGTTGGCGAGGATCGAAGCGTGTTCTTGGGCGAATTCACGTGTCACAGGTTGTTGTATCGAGACGGTGGTTGGCGCTAGTATTCGTCAGGGTTCATGGGTCCGAGTTACCATATTCGTTATCCCAAGATCGGCCAACCCCCTATCATCTTTGTATGAGAGCATGGTTGAGTGTTGACGAATTTCTATCCATAGTGTAGTTTTAATTTTTTTTCCTATTTCAAAAATTTTCCCACAAAAATTAAACCCCTAGTTTAATTTGTAATTTTGGTGAGTTTTGCTATGTTTGTATCCATTAGATTACTTGCATTAGTTCTTGATTGTTTTCCCTTCACGTAGCTTTTGTTTCAATTCTGTCCAGTTCAGTGTTTTGCTCATAAATTTTGTATACGAACTTGAATATTTGCATTCTTGTTCTCTTTTGAAAGCTTAGGACATAATCTTTAATTCATTCCATTGTGAACCTTCCGGATTCAATCGTTTTTAAACTTTAATCCAGCCAACAATTGTGCTGCCCTAGAAAAACCGAATTAGATTTTCTTGGATGGTTTTCGAGTTCTAGCTTTTCCTTTGATTTCTTTAGTTTAGTAGCATCTACAAGATATAAAACCCCAAAAATATCAGTACACATACCTTTGGAAGCCAATTCATCCTTTGCGAATGCTTTGATCCCAATCGAGACTAGTTATATGATATTGCATAGGGCTGTTCATATTGATACATTACATAATCTTGAATTATCATACTATCTTGCAATATCAATTTGGGGATTCCAAAACTTTTTTCGTACTAGTGTTGTCCGAAAGTCATGAAAATAAAAAAGAAGAAGAAAGAGTCAGAAGGGCCAAGAAAAGAAATAAAGAAAGAAAAGAAAGAAAGAACGAAAGTAGAAAAAAAAGAAAGTAGTGGCCGGTCGCACTATATTGAGCAAAACCCTAATTTGTGTTCAAAATTTTCAAATTGTGCAATTGTATTAATTAGTGAGCAATCTTGTGCCCTTTTTACATTCTAAAAGCAATAATCTAGCGTCTCTTTACGACTTGTGCAATAGAGCTTTTGGTGCCTCACTTATATTTTTATAGCTCATTCCTTGATTGCACAAGTGTCATTATCTTTGTGTATGTGTTGCCTTGAATTTCGCTTATACCATTGAGATCGGCAAATAGGGCTTGTAAATTCTTGTCTGGATTATTACTTATCATTACAATAACTAGAATTATCTGGTTATATAGGATGAACACTTCTCCTGGCTCCACATATTAGCCATTGTCTCGTGCAGCGCTTCGACTGTGAATTTGCTTGAGTAATCACCTTATGTCATGCCTACTGCCACTGGAGTACGTACAACACCTTAATCCAAAGGAGTAGTAAGAACTTCGGGTGGTAAGTGACAGGGTGGTCTTGAGTATTTCCACATATACATTCTGTTTTTGCTTGCTACTAATCATGCTAGGTTACGAGCACGAGGAACTTCCATTCTATGGATGTAATGATCCGGAGGAGTATATCACTTGGGAAGGACAAATGGAAAAGCTGATCAAATTTCAGAAGCTTTTCAAAGACAAAGAGGTGTGCGTGCCACTATTGAGTTTGAGGACTGCGCTTATAGTTGGTGGCAACAACATTTAGGGAAAATTATTATTACATATTGGTCAAATTTAAAGATGATCATAAAAAGAGAATTTGTGCCAACCTATTACGAGAAAGAGCTATTTCGTCAATTGGAGAGCATTACACAAAGGTGCAAACCAGTCCAAGATTATTATATTGTGTTGAAATGTGCAATGCGACGTGCTGGAATCACTAGTCATTAAAAGAGAAGGCATACTTCAAAAAAGTATTGAATTTTAATATCAGTGCTGCACTTCAACATAAGCATTTTAGAACTATATTTGACCTTGTGGATTGTGCTATTAAGGAGGAAAGAAAACTTAAAGAGCATTGTATACCTAGGTTTAATCTTAGGGCACCAAGTCATGAGAGCCACATAGCCAAAATAAGTGAAGGTGTTGAGAAGAGTGAGCTATGTAATCTCACCATATGTAAGGTTGACAACATTGAAAGTAAGAGTGTGAGAGATACACCAAAAGAAATGAGAAAAGAAGATGAAATGAAAAGTGAGGATATTTTTGACACTAACTACTTACTCTCTACCTCTAGTATTGTTTCTCACATTATGGGATAAGATCAATTTAAATCAATGTTTCAGCAAAGGAGAGGAATAAGAACCTAAGAATAAGACGAGAGGAGACGAAAACTATTAAGTACCAATTTGTTGGTTTGATTTAGAAAATAATTTTGAAGACCATGCTAACTAGGATCGACCTACGATCGATATGGCTCGATACCATCTCTGTCGGGACCGGTTTGCAAATCGAAACCCTCTGTGTATACTACACGATTCGGGATCACGCTAGTGCACACAAGTGGAAACATAGATGAAATACCATTCCATACAACGAATTAACTAAGAAGAAGCAATTTATTATTGAATTAAGCAAGCGACCTTAGGGTCAATGTTTACACCATTACGCCTTAAGGGCTTAAGAAACAATTACTATTGCGTGAAAAGATAACTTGAGCCATTCGACATGCCACGGGCAATCGTGCGAACGCCTTCCTAATCCACGTAGTCTTCATAGAATTCCTCCTCATGATATTCATTATCTCCTTCAAAGAATCGATCAACAAGGGCATAAAGCCGTGAGTACAAAGGTACTCGACAAGCCGTAGGAATTGATGCAATATATTCATGCGGCTTGACAAGGATAACTATATATTTCATTTGCAAAGCGATAACTTGAATTGAAATACAATAAATAGATTGAAAGCATATTTATGAAAAGAGAAATAAATAACTGATAGATCAATGATAGACAAAAAAACAACAGTGAACTCCCCGTTCACATCCCAACAATTGCACATTCCACATTTTATGAAACACTCTATACCCCATGTGAAATTCCCGGGCTTTGTCTATGACCGCGGACGCGGCTATTCGAATAGTTTTACACTCTGCAGAGGTTGTACAACTTTACCCACAAGACATGAACATCTCTTTGTGCAATCGATCTTAACACACTTCCTTTGGTGTATCACAGAGATGTCATGACAAAGCCTTTGCAATGCACTGTCTAAACTCGGTACTGCCCGCTAAGGTTTCGCCCCTTAGGGCCCCCTCTTGCGCCTTGCGAATCTACCTGTCCATCCCGGAACCCACACCACCAACTGGCAGTACTCAAGGCTAGACATTGCAAATTAATCAGCTAGGTCTATCCCATTCCAGACATGTGGTAGTACGGTTAGGCCCAGTTCAATGGCGCACAAGATTAAGTCCTTAAATTGTCTCAGGTAAGACATCCACATCCAAATGTGCTAGAAAGCACCCCCTTTACTGCACGATCACTCGCCCGAGGGAAAACAATTCGTTCAACCAAGACCAATGGCAACCCTCGCCATGGTACAACAAATTTTATAACAGTGGCTAACGGCCACGATTCAATATCTCATTAAGTCAAGATTAACATTATTCAATGTGTGACATGAATCCCAACGTATATCTAAGCATGTCTAAGCATAGCTACGTAACCCAATGTTGGTATATTGATTATGTCCAACTAGTAATGTCCCAACCTAGGTTTAGCAATTGATACATGGCATACAATTAATCAAGGTGGCATCATATCAACTAGGTATACAACTACTCCCATTAAATAAGCATTGATACACAAAATAGCATGCAATTGTATAAAAGTAAATTAATTTTGCAAACATAGGATCAACATGATCAAAGGATTATGACTTGCCTTGCTGATCTAGTGCTGGGTCTTGGTCTTCAAAGTCTTCGTTCGCTCCCTCGGAATTAGCGTCTACCGGAAAAGAAAGCAATGAAACCAAATAAATTCAAAACAGAGACTCAAACAAGCTCAAAACTGAAAATAAGTGGCTCTGGAAGATAGATCTTTATTTTAGAAAAATTTAGAAACTTGAATCGCCTCAATCGGAGTTCGTATGAGGGAGAACGAGCTTCGGGAAAATTAAATCAGAGAAAAAGACTGAAAATCCGAAATTCGGAATTTCTGGATTTATTTTTATACGGAAAAAGGATTTATTGCGCAATCGCTGACATCATCGGGTTCACGGTGGACTGGGTTCACGGTGGACTGGGTCCTAACACTCTACGCGGATCATCGTGCACCGGTGCAAAGGTCGACGCGGCGCCGACGCAGCGGCTTCTACCGACTCGGTATGTGGACGCAGCGGGTGACGCAAGCGGCTAACACGGCACGGCGCACACGCGTCGCTCATCGGGCGGGAGGGCTAGATCGGACGGCCGAGAAGCGCTGCTTGCGGCGGAAGCGACACTGGCGCGATCTGGGACGCAGGAGGCGGAATCAGACGTCGAGTCCACGGCGAGCAGCAGCGGCGAGGCGGCGAGGGCTTTACGGAGGCGAGGAAGACGGACCGGCAAACGGCGAAAGAAGGCCGGATCGGGCGCGGGGTAAGACGAACCGGGGAGAGGGCGACGTGGGCAAGGTCAAGGGACCAACGACGGCAGCTAGAACGCACCGACGGCGAAGGAAGTGGCGGCGGAAGGTCTCGGCTCGACGGCGATCTTCGGCGAGGTCGCGCGAAGCAACGACGGCGTCTCGGGCGGCGAGAGAGAGGGCAAATGAAGCGGCGCGTGAAGGGGATTCTCGGGCAGCGCGCGGCGGCTTAAATAGAGGCCTCGATGACCGTGTCCGACCCGGACTCTGAGACAGCGGCGGACGCGGTTTCAACGCGGGCGGCGCTAGGGTTTTGCGGCGGCACGGCGACGTGGCTGCATCGCAGCCACACGCGTGGCGCACATAGGATGGCCGTGGCGCGCTCGGGCTGGTGGGCCGCGAGGTGAAGCTGGGCCGGGGCGAGCGGGCTGGGGAAACGGGCCGGAGCAGATTCGGCCCGAGGGGCTTTTTTAAATTAAAAACATTTTCCGATTTAAGAAAAATCAAGAAATTCGAATAAATGCAAATAAATTCAAATAAATATCAAATAAATTCAGAAAAATCCCCAAAAATAGAGAAAAATTCCTTGGAGCACAATGAACCCAACTAAAACTAAAAATCTTTAGTTTGATGAATAGTTTAGTCAAATTAAATCCTTTCATTAATAGGAAAATCAAATTAAGCTTGGATTAATTCAAGAAAAGTGCAAATGGTTTATTTTTGAATTCAAACATTCCAAAACTCAAATTTTTGGGATGTTACAGCTGGTTGATCAAGGACATAAGGACTTATGCCATAAATAACCTACACTGCTTGAGGAGAATGATGTGAACGTAACCAAGGTAGAGGATGAAATGCTTGCTGCCCCGTAGTTAAATTATGAAGAAATGACAACTCCTACATCAACAGAGGAGAATGTTAAAGGTAACAACAAAGGTGTTAAATTGGTAGTACATCAAGAAAAGGTGAGTGAAAGTGAGAATTCTTGTGTCAAGTTAGAGATTCCATGTTCTGAATTTGATTGCTTAATTTACATAATATGGAGTTGGTTACTCATAAAGAAGTTCTTACTATAATATCCCCTGATGATTCTGTATACTATATCATGTTTGATGAACCATTAGAACTATCTAGTGTGATTGAAAATGTTTATAAAATTGTATAATTAAAATCGCTAGTTAGTTCCTATGCCTACTATAAATTTAATTTGATTGGAGATTATGGTGTAGACTATAAATATCATGTTCATCGAATATGCATTTCCTGTGATAGGCTTGCTGAACTAAAATTTCATATTTTGGACAACCCATCTTTTGTGCGATGTTTATGTAATCAGAGTAGCTTAGTTGAAGCATGGAAGGCGCTAAAAATTTTCTCACTCATAATAGAAAGATTTGATGTGTTGTTGTCCACAACTAACTTGAATGCATACTTACAAAATATTGGTTATTGTGCTAAATACACTGTGCAATACATGGGGAACAATAACACAATTGATGATAAATACATATATCATGCATACACTTTGTTTTCTATGTTTACCACTATTGATTTATTATATGTATCCAATGGATGTTGTTGTGCCAAATATCATATGTAGAGGAGTAACAAAATAGATGATATATACATATACCATGAATACACATTGTCCTATTTGTCTAGTACACTTTCAGCTCATCAGAAGATAAGACAAAAATCGAGGACGGCTTTTCTTGAAGAAGGGGAGGATTATGCGGATATGCTTTTATATAGTGTTGGAAAATGCTGTGCCCAGCGGGAGATGAGGGAGGACAGGCACCAAAAGGAGACGACACGAATATTACTAACACTCGAGAACCCATATGATCACTCGGAGGCATAGGCCAAGCCTCCATGTGGGCCATACAACCCATACATGGTCCATGTGCCCTCCCCTCCGTCTTCTTCCATATATACGATCAAAGAAAAAAGGAAAGAATCAAGAAAGAAGGAAAGGGAAGAAGAAAAGGAACCTTCCATATATGCCATCAAGAAAGAAAGGAAAGAAGCAAGAAAGAAGGAAGGAGAAGAAGGAAAGGAAGGAGAAAATTCAGCCATCTCCAAAACAAGGGAAGAGATCACCAAAATATAGAAAGAAGAGTGCTTCACATGGAAACTCCCCACATGGTACTGTTCACACATACTATTCATGTCCGGATCACTGTTCATACTTGAGTACTGTTCATGCTAAACACTATTCATGCCCGCTCATGTGTATATATATGTGTACTTCCTCCAATGTAAAGGAATCACGAATTTTCATATTAAAGATATACTCTTGATTCGATGGCTTGTGCTCCAATTCCCCATTAGAATACGGAGTTCCAATATAAATTTATCACCGTTGTTCTTGCAACTTCTTTAGGGTGATTGCAAGGAAACGTGCATCTACTATCGCGTGATCAAGTAGGTGAGGATCGAAGCGTGTTCTTGGGCGAATTCACGTGTCGTAGGTTGTCGTATCGAGACGGTGGTTTGCTTTAGTATTTGTTAGGGTTCACGAGTCCGAGTTATCATCTTCGTCATCGCGAGATTGGGCCAACCCCCTATCACGTACTCAGAATATCATGAAATAATCATGGAAAGAGAAGATGAAGAGAAGACTTCCTTCATAACCCCCTTTGGCGTCTACTGCTACAAGAAGATGGTTGAAAAATGTTAGAGTCACGTACCAGCGCCTTTTGCAAAAGACATATATTAGTTAGATACGGCAAAATCTTGAAGCTTAAGTTGATGATCTCGTTGTAAAGAGCAAGAAAAGCTCTAATCATTTGTTAGACCTGGCTGAAACCTTTGATAATTTGAATAAACATGAGATTAAGTTGAATCCAAAAAAGTGTGTATTCGGAGCTTCTTTTGGAAAGTTGCTTGGTTTCTGTCGGGGATCGGTACCCTCGCTAAATGTCAGCACCCCCCGGGACCTCGTGGCAGCTTTCCATGAGCCCAGGGGCTTGTCCCCGACCTAGGAGGTGCACCCCGAGCTCGGGGTCGGGCACAGCAAGCAAGTACCCTCCACCTCGACCTTGACGCCTCGACCTCGATGCCTTTGCACACAGTAAAAAGCATACTGTAAAGATTTTATTTATCTCGTGTAAAAACTCTCCCCTCCGTGGGAATCAGCGCAGTACCTACCCCCTGCGCGGGGACTAGGGCTCAACAGCTCCCGTCAGCTCCCAACAGCCCCCGTCAAACATCGACGACTATCAACGCCTCTCGTCAGCCCCCATCAACTCGCCACGGGCTCCTGACGTCAACCTCGGGACCAAGCAGCAAGGATCCCAGAAGGCTACAAAAGCATCGGGTCACCCCGATCAAAAGGGGAGGACAACAAAAGAAAGAGAAGGACCCGAGAAAGAGAACGACACAAGACACCACGAGACGAACCGAAGAAGACAACCAAAGAGAAGGAGGGAACATGGCCGAGCCTCTGAGCGACCCTCAGCTCGGGCTCCCTCTCACGGTCGAGCCTCTGAGCGACCCTCAGCTCGGGCTCCCATCTGTATTTGCCCGCGAGAACCACATATACACTTTCCGCCTTAGGGCGAGACTGGAGTAGAGATATTACCCGATCCTGGGGGCTCGAACCAGTATAAATCTCGTGTCCTGTGTCTCTTCCCCGACTTGCATCCCGCGATGCTAGGCGCCTCCAAATGAGCACGACCTCGGGTCCCGCTCCCGAGCTAACTCCTCACATCCCCCTTTTTACGGCCGACGGTCCAGATCGTCGACAGCTGTCGGCCACCTTGGGGCCCGAGTTTCGCTCGTTCGGAGTTCACTGCTCCAGCGTCGCCAGCACCTTCGGCTTCGACGACGGCATGTCACCATCAGTGAGACTGGACCCGAAGGTGGTTCCTGAGTGCGAAATCTCCACATCCATGTTCTTGCCTTCGCTGTCGCCGCATGAGCGCCAGGCCTTCATGGTCAGCAGCCGCGAGGCGAGCATGGGGGCAAGTGACGCTGACCCAGAAGCCCCGAAGGAGGCGCGTCAGTTGGTCCGAGTCGCCATCAACCAGGCCATCACCGCCCTTCGACGGGAGGAGCGCGAGGGACTCCAGACCTCGTTTGGGCATCACAGCCCTGCTCGCCTAGACGATCCCAACCGCGAACGTTTGCGGGCCATCGCTCGAGTCATGGATGATCCTACCTATAAAAGGTTGGCCCTCTTTCGCCGATCCCTAGTTGAGGAGCTTGGCAGGGCGGCCGATGAGGTCACACCCTCGTAGTAAGAACGTCGCCGGCCCCCTGAACCTCGCCCCCTAAGAAGCGACGGCAGTTCGTCGCGCGGCCACCACCGCTCTCGCCGGTCGACACCGTACCCGCGGGCTAGGAGCCCACCACACCCATCCCCGCCTCAGTGGGATGCAGGCCTGACACACGGGCATTTCCGTGATCAACAGAGTAGCGGCAGCGCTCGCTCAAGTAGCGACGCTTCCGGAGGTCTGTCTCTAGACATTCCGCCTAGGCATCAGAAGGTTCGCGATCATCGCCGCCCTGACGATGCACTTCCAAACCACCGAGGCCGACGCGGGGTGCATCGTCGGCTCGAGTTCGGTCACCTCGCTGACGGCAACTCCGACCGCAGCAGCGGTGACCGTGCTGCACCGACCTACGGTTGCCCAGCGTACTCCGTCGACCTTCGCCGGCTGCGCTGGCCGACTCGTTTCAGGCCCGCCGCGATGGAGCAGTTCGACGGGACCAAGAACCACGACGAGTTCCTCTTGATCTACTCCATTGCGATCCTGGCGGCCTGCGGTGATGAGGCTGTAATGGCCAACTACCTCCCTACCGTCCTGGACGGCGCTGCTCGCACCTGGCTCTCCAACGAGGCTCCTAGCACCTTCTAGTCATTGTGCCAGGTGCGAAGCGCTCTCCGATCAAACTTCCGCAGCGCCACGGCGCCACGAGCGAAAGGGACTGGATCGCATCATCGGGCAAGGTGAACCTCTCGCTTCGCCGTTCGCGGTTCACCCACGTGAGAAATTCGATCCCAAACGTCTCGAGCGAAGCCGTCATCAAGGCCTTTAAGTTCAGCGTCTGGGACAGGCGCCTTACGGAGGACCTAGAGATCACCACCGACCTCAGTGTCAAAAGGCTGTTCTGAATGGTGGAACGCTACGCGAACGTGGATGACGTCGTCCGCTGGAAGTGCGACTACGACCAGGGTAAGCTTGGTCGCATCCCTGACGAGCCCGAGCCGCTTGCCGCTAAGGATGCTAGCCCGAACCCGCGCGTCAAGAAGCAAGGGCAAGGTTGCCATAATGGCGGCGCCCAGCTACGCGTGGTCGCTACGGCCGACACCGGGCGTGAGGTAATGGAGGTACGGCAACCCGACTGCAATGAGCCTCGTCCCCAGCATGGTCAGCCGCAACGTCAGCAAGCGCAGCGTGGCGCGGCCGCCCGCGCGCGCGGCGAGGCAGCGTCGGGCCAACCTCGGTGGTGTCGCGACCTCCGCCAGCGAGGCGGACTGGCTACGACCGAACAAGTTACGCTGTTCCACCAAGCCACCGCCATGACACGAGGTGTAGGTTGTGGCGATTCGTCGAACGCCTTCTACGATGGCGTGGGCGGATGCCACGCTCGGAAGGGGACAAGTTGGCCGACGTGGGCGGCGCCCACGAGGGGCCGGAGGGCCTCGACCTGGAGTTCCAGCAGGGCGACCGCCACATCGATATGATCTTCGGCGTCTCATCCACATACCAATCCCGACGTGAGCTCAAAAGCGCCGCGTGCACCGTGTACCAAGCTTCTATCAGCAAGACTGCCGACCAGCCTTGTAAATGCGGTGGTATTCCGATCACCTTCTCCCAGGGTGACGCTCTCCCGGGAATTTTCAAGGACCTTTAGACCGCCTTGGTTGTCGCCCCGACCATAAGCAACACCATGGTCGGGAGGGTCATGGTTGATGGAGGTAGTTCCCTCAACCTGCTCTTGATTGGCATGCTGGACCGGATGCTGATTCCCCAGTCCAAGATCAGAAGCATAGCGGTCCCATTCCTCGGCATCGTGCCGGGAAGTTCGACCACCCCGCTCGGGCAGGTGGTCTTGCCCATCACCTTCGACGACTCGGCAAACTTCCGCACAGAGCTGGTCACCTTCGAAGTGGTGGACGGGGAACTCCCGTACAACGCCATCCTCGGGCGGTCGGCTTTGATCAAGTTCATGGCGGCAAACCATTACGGCCACCGTTGCATGAAGATCCCTGGGCCCCAGGGCGTCATAACCGTCTGAGGCAACCTCAAAATGGCGCACTGCTGCGAAGAGAAGGCCCTCACGATCGCGGGCATGCTTCCTCAGCGGGGCCCCGAGGCGACACAGAAGGACGCCCCCGGAAGGCGGTGATCCAGCCCGACGGCCCGACCAAGGCCATGCGGCTCGAGGAGGACAACCCGGACAAATGTGTCCACCTCGCCACCCAGCTCGACCCAAAATAGGAGCTCGAGCTCGTCACCTTCCTCCGCAGCAACAAAAGCATATTCGCGTGGGAACCGGCAGACATGCCTGGGTCCCGAGGGAGGTGATCGAACACAAATTGCAAACGAGGCCTGGATGCAGGCTCGTGCGCCAGAAGTTATGATGTTTCTCCCCCAAAAAGGTGGCAATAATCAGGGAGCATCTCGACAAACTCCTAAAGGCTGGCTTCATTCGTGAGGTCGACTACTTCGAATGGCTGGCCAATCCTATAATCGTACAGAAGAAAGGCGAAAAGTGGAAGATGTGTGTCAACCACACGGGTTTGAATTCGGCGTGCCCGAAGGATAACTTTCCTCTTCCACGCATAGATCAGATCGTGGACTCCACCGCCAATGCCAAGATGATAAGTTTCCTCGATGCCTACTCTGGCTACCACCAGATCATGCTCGCGGCAAGCGATGAGGACAAGACGGCCTTCATCATGCCATTCGGGACGTTATGCTTCACCACCATGTCGTTCGATCTCCGCAACGCAGGAACGATGTTCCAGCGGCTCATGTCCAGGACCTTCGACCCCCATATCGTGCGAAACCTCGAAGTCTATGCCAACGACATCATTGTCAAGAGCTCCTCTGAGGACGACCATGTCAACGACCTGGCAGAGACCTTTGCCAACTTAAAGAAGCACGGGAATAAACTCAATCCCGAGAAATGCATCTTCGACGCAACCTCAGGCAAGGTGCTCGGCTACATGATCAGGGGCTCGGGCGTAGGCTCGAACACAGAGAAGATTGAGGCGATCGACAGGATGGCTGCCCCGGTGTCGATAAAGCAGGTCCAATGCCTCGTCGGCCGCGTGGTCACCCTCAGTCGGTTCATTTCAAAGCTCGGGGAGCGCAGGCTGCCATTCTTCAAGGCCCTGCGTAGGCATTAGGGCTTCGAATGGACCCCTGAGGCCCAGCGATCCTTCGACGAGCTAAAGTTGTACCTCTCGGTATCGCTTGCTCACAACTCCATGGCCGGCGGCGGCGCTACTCTACCTCACGGCCGTAGCACAGGCCGTCAGTGCCGTCCTTGTGGCCGAGCGAGAGGGCCAGCAGCGGCCGATCTACTACGTCAGCGAAGTGTTCCACGGGCCAAAGGAGCGCTACCCCCAGGTCCAGAAACTGCTCTACGCCCTTTTCATGGCCTCGCGCAAGCTCCGGCATTACTTTCAGGCACACGCCATGGTCGTCCCGAGCGGGCTCCCGCTCGGCGAGATCTTGAAGAACCCGAAGGCAGGAGGCCGCATCGCCAAGTGGGCAATAGAATTAGCCGAATTCGATATTCGATTTGTAGCGCGCTCCACCATCAAGTCGCAGGCGCTCGTCGAATTCGTGGTCGAGCAGACGGCGGAGCCCGCCCTTGAACCTGAGGGTGAAGAAGAAGGTCCTTGGACCATGTTCTTCGACGGGTCACGGTCTTTTAAGTGCTCAGGTGCTGGCGTCCTCATCGTCACCTCCCCGGGGGATCGTCTAAAATATGTGGTCCGTTTCGGCTTTCCCGCGACTAACAACATCGCAGAGTACGAAGCCCTCTTGGCCGGGCTCTGAGCGTGCAAGTCGCTGGGCGCGCTCTTGCTAGTCATGAGAGGAGATTCTCAACTCGTCATCAACCAATACAACAAAGACTACCAGTGCTTAGAGCCGTCAATGGCAAAGTACCTAGCCAAGGTACGCAAGATGGAGAAGTGGTTCAAGAACCTTGAGGTCGGATACATTCCCAAGAAGGATAACTCCGATGCCGACCTCCTGTCCAAGCTCGGGTCATCCGACGACGAAATTCCATCGGATGTCATCCTCGAGACCCTGCCGGTCCCGACCGTCAACGGCCCAGAAGTCTCAGTGGCCCTCCTCGAGAGCGTTCCATCATGGATGGACCCGATTGTCAAGTTCCTCAACCTTGGCGAGCTCCCGCCCATTCCAGCTGAGGGCAGCAAGCTCAAGCACCGTGCGAGCTTGTTCGGGCTCATCAACGGACAACTATATCGGTGGGGCGCCCTGGGCGTCCTCGCCAAGTGCATCACCCCGGAGGAAGGTAAATACTTGCTTAACGACATCCATTCGGGCCTCTGCGGCGCTCACTCTTCTTTCAGGACTATGGTCGGGAAGGTGTTCCGAATGGGCTTCTACTGGCCGACGGCACTCCAGGATGCGCGGGACATCGTCCGCGCCTATCGAGCTTGCCAGTTCCATGCCCAGAAGGCTCACCAGCCGGCTTACACCCTCCAGACCATCCACCTCGCTTGGCCATTCTCGACCTAGGGCCTCAACATCCTAAGCCCTTTCCCCCGTGCGGTCGGGAAACGAAATTCCTGTTCGTCGCCATCGACACCTTCATGAAATGGGTTGAGACCGAGCTGGTCACGGCCATCACGGCCCTGCTGCAGTGAGATACTTTTGCTCATTTATAGTCTCAAGGTATGGGGTCCCTTGCAGGATCATCACCGACAACGGGACACAGTTCACCAGCGATCTGTTCCTAGAGTATTGCGAAGACAAGGGAACCAAACTCTGCTACACCTCGGTAAGTCATCCCCAGAGCAACGGGGCGGTCGAGCACGCTAACGGGCAAATCGTCCAAGGTGTCAAGAAGCGTGACTTCAACGAGCTCGAGTGGCGGGGCCGGGCCTAGGTGGACGAGCTTCACACCGTCCTCTGGTCCATTCGTACCACGCCAAGCCGAGTGACAGGGCAACCCCCTTTCATCTTGTCTTCGGTACTGAGGCCGTCCTGCCCCCTGAAGTCGTGCTGGGCTCCGCCAGGGCCAACTCGGTCGACCAGGTCGACCTCGAGCAAGAGCGATCCCTCGACCTCGCCCTGGCGGAGGAGGTAAGATGCCATGCTCTGCTGCGATCAGCGCATTACCTGCAAGCACTTCGCAGGCATGCCTCTCGATCGGTACAGCCCAGGGAGCTCCTCGTTGCGGACTTGGTCCTAAAGCGAATTCAGTATCGGTCCAACACCAAGAAGTTATACCCGCTGTGGGAGGGCCCCTACAGTGTCATCTCAGCAGGTCGCACGGGTGCTTACCGGCTGGCCATGCCCGACGGTCAAGAGCTCGCGAACTCGTGGAACATTGACCAGCTCCGAAAATTCTATGTTTCAGCTCTGCCTCTCGTTTTCATGATGAAATTCTTTTACTTTATCAGCTATGATTGTGCCGTTTTCATATCTCTTTGTATTCCGAGCAAGTGCGTATCTGGGTCGTGATCCGAGGGTTCACCCCCGGGGAAGTTGAGCCAGTAGTAAGACTATTCTTATCGCCTCACGGCTCCCCTCCGTAGCAGGGTCCAACCTGGCGATCACGCCCGCGAATCCCTCAACCTCGGGATACTTGGGCTTCAATCTGGCCCCCTTTTTTGCTCGAACAAAATCGTGGTCTCAAGGCACGCCTCTAGGGGCCATGTCCACGGTAAGCTGACTCTCGTCGCAGTAAGCCGACTATCCCCCTATAGCAGGACCCGTGCTCGAGACCACCCTCGGTAAGCGTTTCGAGCTAGGGGGCCGATCTGACCTTCTGTTTACTACAATCATGTTTTATCGTTTGTGCTTATGACTCATTGCTTGCTCTCCCACATCCGGATAATCGCCATCTCGAGCATGATCTGCGAACGCGCACCACTTAATCGGGCTCAGCATAAGATTCTTTTTTTACCTGTGCTAACACCTCTCTTGCGTCTCAGGGGCGCGACGTCGGGTCGCGTTCTCAAGGTCCGCCTTCGGGGAGTTGAGTCTACGGCAAAGCAGCCCTAGCTGCGGTAAGCCGGCTACTCCCCTGCGTCGAGCCCTGGGCCAAGGGCTCCGCCTAGTAAGCGACCCGCGCCCGGGACCCGGCCTAGTGTCTTTCACACAAAGTTCTCCTTCATTAATTACCAGCATTTATGTGTCCCCGCACCTCGAGCGACGTGAGCATGAGACGTGGTCGTAGGGATCGCCTCCAGGGGGTCGCAGTCAGCTGTATGCCGATTCTTATCGCGTCTCGGCTCCGCCTGTAGCAGAGCTTGGACCAAAGATCACGTCGAGAGCTTCCGAACCTTGGGGTGTCCTTGGGTTTTTCTTAGCATCTATATTTGTGAATATTTTCCTTTTTGCACCCCGCGTGCCTTAGCCTTGGGTCGCAGTCTCTAGGTTCGCCTCGGGGATGTCCCAGTCACCGTAAATCGATCTTTCTCGGGGTAAATCGACCATCCCCCCGACAAGCCAACCTGGAGACCGTCCTCAGGGGGCACCGCGAGCCTGATGACGATTCCTGGGCTCGACAGACATGGACTCTAGATTCACCTTCGGGGATGCTTCGGTCGCTGTAAGATGATTAGTACACAGAAAGCTGGCTATTCCCCCGCAGTAGGTTTGAATCAGAGATCACCCTCAGGGGAAGCCCTAGACTCGATGCATTCCTGAGTTCGGCTGTCTCGACCTGACGCCCCAAATCAAGGCTAGCCCGAATATTTCCGGGCTCAGCTGTTTCGACCTAACACCGAGCCTGAAGCACTCCCGGCCTCGGAGGTCGCGGATTTCTAAAAATATCCTCTGGGGTTGCTCTATTCCCTCGTCGAGTGATTTTAATGGGAGGCCACCCCGCCGAGGGAGCCCCTAAACTCGAGTGTCACACACTCAGCCATCTTGACCTAACACCGATCCTGAAGCACTCCCAGGCTCGGAGGTCACGGATTTCTAAGAATATCCTTCAGGGTTGCTCTATTCCCCCGTCGAGTGATTTTAACGACTATTCCCCCGTCGAGTGATTTTAATGGCAATTCCTTCGGGGATGTTCTAACCACAGGCTTGGTCATCCCGACCTAAACACCTTGGTTCAGGTTTGTCCTCGATCAAAGGCATACCCTGTGACCTAACTCCATCATGGGTCCCTCCTTTTTTCAGGTCAAAACACATTGGCTAAATTCTCAGGCCTCAGCAACTGACTCCTGCGCCTCGAGATCGGCGGCGAGCATGAGGCGGTGAGGTAGAACCAAATGTTTCCAGGCTTGGCTGCCTCGACCCAACGCCACGGATAAGGTTCGCCCCCGATCAAAGGTGTATCCAGTGACCTAACTTTGTCGCGGGCCTCCTTTTTTCAGGTCAGGAATGTTGGTCGGACCTTGGGTCCTAACAGCCAACACTTCACCCCTAGCCACCGACTAAGGCAGGGCGGCGAAGCAAAGGCCAAAATCTTGAGCAAGATTTCTGGCTAAGTCTCGAGCAGTCCTCATTTAATCTCGAGCAGGATTTCTGGCTAAGTCTCGAGCAGACGTCATTCAGTCTCGAGCAAGATTTCTGACTAAGTCTCAAGCGGACATCATTTAATCCCCAACAGGATTTTGGACAAAGTCTTCAGAAGGTGATATTCACTCTCGAGCAAGACTTTTGGCTAAATCTTGAAAAGACGCATACGATTGCGAACATAAAGGGAGTTTTATTCCTTCTAAATCAAATTTTACATGACTAACGTTTACAAGGAGGTCGAGTACCCTAGCCCCTTTTTCTCCTACCGGCTAACCTGTCTACAGGTCAGCTATCTCCCGAGCAAGCTTCTCCTGCTCGAGTGTGGTGACTCTCGCCCTCAGGGTCAGTGCCTCGGCATCGGCATTGGCAACCCGGCTTCGCTCCTCCTGAAGCTGGGCCAGGGCATTCTTCCCCGCCCGGGTCGCTCGCCCTAGCTTCTCCTCGAGCTCGGCCATCTTCGCCTCGAGGTCGACGGAAACCTTCGGGGGAGCAGTAGAGAGCTTCGCGACTTGTTTGCGGAGCATCTCTGCCTCCGCGCGAACGACTTCAACGATCCTTGCGGCCATCGCGCGATCACCCGCGAGAGCCTTCTCAGCCTTCTCACGGATATTCGCGAGGGTCTCGGCCGACCGTTTCTGCTCGGCTTCGACGGCCCTCGAGATTTTGATGGCGTGCTCGGCCTTCAGCTGCTCGACCTCCTCCTCCGTCTGCGCTGCGCTCTCCTCGAGGCCGAGGATGTACACCTCGCGTTCCTCGACCAGGGAGCACAGCGCCCGAAAGTGGTCGGCATGGGTGCGTAGGGTCCCAAGCCCTTGGGTGACCTCGTCCAAGCCCTAAAAAGGCACGGGAAACATCACAACGGCCTCACAGGTATGAAGCAAACCAAAAAGAAGGGAGACAGCCTCAAAATCGACTAACCTCCTGGAGGTTCCTTTCGAGCCTTGGGCAGGCGGAGCTTAGAGACGACACGCACTGCCCTGTAGCCCCCTCCGGCGTTGGGTCGGCGGCGCCGATAGGAGCATCAGCCCGAGTTGCCTTGGGCGAAGCGCAGAGCGGCACAGGTGGAGCCGAGCCTGCCAAAGAAGACGAAGTTACTTAGAAGGCCAAATCCCGAAAGCGAAGCAATAACCAAAGAGGGGGTGGTACCGTCCCTGATGCCCCAAGCTCGTCGATGCCCGTGAGCACCGTCCTGATCTCGGCCGAGTCAGGCCCGGCGGCATCGACTCCCGCTGTTGCCTCTGCGGTGTCAGCCTCACCTATGGCCCCGCCCGGGCCGACGGCCGGCTCGGGGGCTCTCTGGTCGGGCATCCCGATTGGTCCACCCTCCGTGGGCGCCCCGACAGCCCCCAGATCAGGCACCCCTGTTGAGCCACCCTCCGTGGGCATCATGTCAGGCCGGGGATGCTGCGGCCTCGCTCGGGGGACTAGGAGGTAGTCCCCCGCATCCTCCTCCTCGTTCTCAGACTCGCTCTGAACAACAGTCAGAGTCTGTAATGCGAAAGACCCCTAAGGCACGCATAAAAGAAGGGTAAAAAACCTACACTCCCGAGCTAAAAAAGGAAAAAGAAAGAGGGACATAAAAATACCTGCGTGACGAGCCTCAGTCTCTTAGGCGGAGGAGGCATGGCCCGACGCCCCGCCCTCGCTGCAGCAGGGTGAGTGTCTTCCCCCGAGCGTCCTGTGCTTGCGGTGCCGGATGCAGGCTCGACGGCTCGATGGCAGCCACTGCCTGTTCTTACTGCAGAGAGAAAGAAGAAAGGTCAAAAGAGAAAGATGCTTGGAAAACGACAAAAAGTCAAGGTCGGGCCCGAACACCCCTGGGCTCGGTAAAAGCGACTTACCATCGCGCGATCACCACACTCGACGTGGGGCTTCTTAGCGGCCTGGCCTGGGGAGGCCGGGGCAGGCCTTTTGGCAGTCCTCTTGCCCTTGCCCAGCCCGGCAACGACAACAGGCGCCTCGCCGTCTCCAACAGCTCCTGGCTCTCCTGCAAGTCTCAACACAATCAAAGCAGGCTCAGGCCCAAATCAAGCCCAACAGAGGAATAAGAAGAAGATTACCTCGCTACGCTGCCACAAGATGTTCTTAGGGACAGGGTCATCGAGGGCGTAGGCGTGGCCACCTTCCCAAACGCCTCCTGCATGCGCGCCGCGACCCACAACTCCGCCGGGGCTTCGGAAGAAATGAAGCAAGATGGGGGCCGGTCAGAAAAAGAGCTCGCCCGAGCTCGGGAAAGAATAAGGTGACCACGTACCTTTGGCGCTTTCCCGAGTAGGATCATCCCTCCCTCGGATCTCGAAGAGCGGGTGCACCCTCTTCCGCAGAGGGGACACCCAAGCTTGAAGATAGTCTACGACCACGGCCTGACCGGTGGGGCCGCGCGTCACGCAAATATGGATCCTGGCGACTGCTTCTTGGTCGGCCACCGAGTCCTCGGGCTCCGGGGTCTCGCGCTTCCTATCAACGGCGATGCCATTATAGCATGCCTGCTCCCCTCGCCCTTCTTCAATTAGAACCACCTTTTCGTCCATGGCCCAAGGGAATCCCGAGTCGGGTCTTGAAGAAAGGTGCAAGGGAGTTCGGTCCGCAGCAGGAAGTACAGGCACCCGACGACGGGGTCCTTCGAGGTACGGAACAAAGAATAAAAACGAAAAAAGACAGAGGGGGTGGGAAGGATTCCAAGGAACCCCTCACAGAGATGTGAAAAGATAGAGAGGAGGAGAATGGAGTTCGGCACCAGATTGACAAGCTCTATCTCGCATTGCGTGAGAACAGCTGCCAAGAAGTCGCTCTCCGGGGTCCATAGCCCGAAGAGCGTGTACTGCTCCGTGCTCACGATCTCGTCCTCCCGAGGGTGCGGCTTGACTTCTCCAGCTGCCGGGAGCCGCCAGGTCGCAGGGTCCAGGAGTCCCAGCGCCTCGAGCTCCCTCATCCTCTCCATGGTCAAGGTGCTCTTGCCAAACATGGCCATAGCGCTCAAGAGGGATGGGGCGGATCGAAGGAGGAGGAAGCAATAAGCAAAAAGACCAGGGCACAGCACAAAAGTCAGGAACTTCTGAAGTGTGCGACTTCGAGCTTTTAAAGAGGTGCAATTGCTGACAGCTGGCGTCGGTTATCCCTCAAAAGGCGTGCCCAAACTCTCGGGCAGGGAAACACGAAGTGCCACTATCGTGACTCCTCAAAATCTCCCCCGGGAACCCGAGGCGTCGCACCCCGTGTCCGCGTCCCTCCTTGTCAGAACGCGAGGCATCATGGATCGCCTCCTCGAAATCCCTGTAAAAGATCGAAATACTAAAGGCCCGAGCATCCTTGGGCACGACCACGACTAAAGCCCTTGGAAAGCTCTAGCACACAGGGTCAGGCTCGTGGGCTTCCGAGCTCGACTAAGGAACCGATCCCTCCTCAAAAAACATCAGACTCAAGAGCGTCCCGGACTTTAGGGATGTCCCTTGAGCCTTGGGGGCTTGCTGTCGGGGATCGGTACCCTCGCTACGTGTCAGCACCCCCGGGGCCTCGTGGCAGCTTTCCACGAGCCCGGGGGCTTGTCCCCGACCTAGGAGGTGCCCCCCCGAGCTCGGGGTCGGGCACAGCAAGCAAGTACCCTCCGCCCCGACCTCAACGCCTCGACCTCGACGCCTCTACACAGAGTAAAAAGCATATTGTAACGATTTTATTTATCTCGTGTAAAAACTCTCCCCTGTATGGGAATCAGTGCTGTACCTCCCCCCTGCGTGGGGACTAGGGCTCAACAGCTCCCGTCAGCTCCCAACAACCCCCGTCAAACATCGACGACTATCAACGCCTCTTGGCAGCCCCCATCAACTCGCCACGGTCTCCTGACGTCAACCTCAGGGCCAACCAGCAGGATCGCAGAAGGCTACAAAAGCATCGGGTCACCCCGACCAAAAGGGGAGGACAACAAAAGAAAGAGAACGACCCGAGAAAGAGAACGACACAAGACACCACGAGACGAACCAAAGAAGACAACCAAAGAGAAGGAGGGAACAAGGCCGAGCCTTTGAGCGATCCTCAGCTCGGGCTCCCTCTCACTGTCGAGCCTCTAAGTGACCCTCAGCTCGGGCTCCCATCTGTATTCGCTCGCAAGAACAGCATATACACTTTCTGCCTTAGGGTGAGACTTGAGTAGAGCTATTACCCGATCCTGGGGCTCGAACCAGTATAAATATCGTGTCCTGTGTCTCTTCCCTGACTTGCATCCCGCGACGCTAGGCACCTCCGAACGAGCACAACCTCGGGTCCCACTCCCGAGCTATCTCCTCGCATCCCCCCTTTCTGCAGCCGACGGTCCCGATCGTCGACAGTTTCCTTGTTTGTTCTAGAGGCATCCAAGTAAACATTAAGAAAATTTGTGCATTTGAATCTTTATAACCACCTTCTATAATAAAGGAGGTTCAAGGTTTAATTGGTCGGATGGCTACTCTCGGTCATTTTATATCGAGATCAGGAGAACGTGGTTTACCTTTGTTTAAGGTAATAAGAAAACATGATAAATTTCATTGATCGGATGAAGCAGATAAAGCCTTCAAAGACATCAAAACTTATTTGCAAAGCCCACCCACACTGGTTTCACCCACCCTTGGGGAACCATTGTTTGTTTATTTAGCGATAACAAATAATGTGGTCAGTGTTGTCCTGGTCATCGAATGAGACAAGGTTTAAAAACCTATTTATTATGTAAGCGAAGTCTTGCACAGACCTAAGGAGAGATAACCTCAGGTTCAAAAACTACTTTATGCTCGATTAATGGCTTCTAGGAAATTACGATATTATTTCCAATCTCATCGGATCACAGTGCCCTCATCTTTTGCCTTGGGTAACATACTCCATAATCAAGAAGCAACTAGTCGGATTGCTAAGTGGGTAGTAGAACTTGGATCTTTTGATATCCATTTCGATGCCCAAACAGCAATTAAGTCACAAATTTTGGTAGATTTTATCGCTGAATACTGATAACCTTGAGCCCTCTATAGAAGAGGATACCACTAATATCGACCATTGGAAATTTTATTTGGATGGCTCTCGAGAAATCAAGGGCTCTCGGGGCAGGTATAGTACTAGTCACGCCTCAGGGTGACCAGTTACAATATGTAATCTAGATATAATTACCTGCTACCAATAATATGGTAGAATATGAAAGTCTTCTAGCCGGGCTCCGAGCAGCAAAATCCATCCTGTTGGCTTTTAGTGATAGATGATTCGCAATTAGTCGTAAACCCGATTAGCAAGGAATACAGGACGTCCGATGAGGTAATGGCTCACTATTTGGATGAAGTGAGAAAATTGGAAAAATACTTCTATATTTTGAAGTCCAATATATATAGCGAAAAGATAACGTCTTAGCAGACCAATTATCAAAACTGAGATCCTCACGATCACCTATCCCAACAAGTATTTTTCTTGAATATTGTATAAACCTTCTATAGAAACATCCCTGACTAGTGAAGGGGTCGGAGTTCTTGAATAGAATATAGATTGGGCTAAGCCATTTAAAGTCTATCTAGAAAATGGGACACTGCCCGAGGATATTCATGAAAAAAGACAGATTAATTAGAAAGGCGCGAATGTACAAATTACTCGACAATACTCTTTATAGAATGGGAACACATGGTGTTCTAACGCGATGTATATCCCAAGAACAGGAAAAAACATTGATTAATGAAACACATGGGGGCTTATGTGGGGCACAAGCTTCATATAGAACACTGGTTGGGAAAGCATTCCAACAAGGTTTTTTATTGGCCCACTTCTTTACAAGATGCAATGCAACATGTAAAACCTTGTGAGCAGTGTCAATTTTATACTCGTCAGGTACACCTACCTGCTAATCAATTGCAAACCATATCATTATCATGGCCATTTTCAACATGGAGTATTGATATAGTAGGTACCTTACCAAAAACAACCAATGGATTCAAATTTCTGTTTGTTGCGATTGATATGTTTACAAAATAGATCGAGGCTGAGTCTGTAGTTTCAATTATGGCTCAAGTAGCAAAGAAATTATTTATGAAAAATATAGTCACTAGATTTGGGATTCCTAGTCGACTAATTACTGATAATGGATCACAATTTGTTATTGGTCTATTTCAAGACTATTGTGATGAAATAGGCACAAAAATTTGGTATGCTTCAGTTGCTCATCCTCAAAGCAAAGGAGTAGTTGAATGTGCTAATGTTCAAATCATACGAGGTATGAAAAAATGAGTGTTTGATCGTCTTACAAAATGCTCGAGGGCTTGGGTAAGAACTCTACTTAGTACTTTGGACCATACGCACAATGACCAGTAGAGCAATAGGAGAAACACCATTATCCCGCATAATTAGCACACGTTTGCTTGGGCAATCTTTCCTCACAAGCCCAAATCCCTTGCATTGTAGGCACTGAATATCCCTCATTCTTCCAGTGGATGCAACGGAAGAAACGCTCTTGGCGGATGTTGGTGCTGACCCCTTTGTTGCCTCAGATGCCCGCGGTATTGGTTTTGTTGGAGGCGTGTGTGGCAGGCTGCTAGTGGCACCCTATGGAGATGCACGGTTTGGGGCAGCAGCTGAAGTACATGGTTGCCATGATGTAGTCGAACTTACAGAAACATTAGTCCTTGCGCTATGCCCCTGCACTTCCCTTTCAGCTTTACAAGCAAGATGGAATAAAAGAGTGACAGAATTGTATTCCTTGTAAGCTAATATGTCCTGAATTTCATGGTTCAGCCCTCCCATAAATCTAGACATAGCAGCTACCTCTTCTTCCACTAACCCACAATGCAACATGCCTATTTGTAGCTCCTGATAATACTCTTCCACAGGTCTACACCTTGTCTCAATTGCTGCAGTTTATGTAACAAATCACGTGCAAGATATGAAAGAACAAATCTAGCTCGCATGATCCTTTTCAAAGCATCCCAAGTTTGTGGCACATTATTTGGGGTCTTACTACGATACTCACGCTACCAAACATAAGCAAAATCAGTAAACTCACTAGTTGCAGCCCTATCCCTTTTTTGTTGAAGAAAATAATAGCAAGTAAATTTCTGATCTACAGCTAGTTCCCAAGTGAGGTATTGTTGATGTCAAAAACATGAAATAGGGTTTTTGACAATAGCACACCAGACGAACACCTGGTTCAGAGCGTGCCAGTCGATTTGACCTGGAATCGACAAGGTAAAAATATGAAATTCACTCAAAGCCGATCGTGAAGATCAATCGGCTTATACTCAATCAGCTCGAAGCCAATTAAATCAAGATTAAAAAGGGTAAGTCTAACTAGCCGATTAAGGAAAATCAGAGGGTAAAGGTAGATTAATTCAAAAGAAGGCGATGTGCAAAAAAAATCAGAATAAATTGAACCTGGGGCATAATTTGAAGAAGATGAACAATCGGCGATGCGCAACTTTATTGATCAAAATCGAATTACAAAGACTAAATTACAAGAACTACTCCTAGTCGATAGGAAAAAGTAATGTAGATTCGTGTTTGATTGTGTTGGATGCTTTTGCGGCTCGCCCTTGTCCTCCTTTTATATCCGTCAGACGATCGTGTCCTACTAGAATACGTTACAAAGCCTGATCTGTATCGGCCTCAATCTGGATAGTTTTCCCTTAAAGAACTTTTACCGTTACCAAATATCTTCAAATCTTTCCAAATCTTTCATTCGTTACTGCATATTGACTTTCTCTTGCCGATTTTGACCATACCTGCCAAATTTTGGTGCAAACATATGCCCCCTATTTTTGAGAGATGACTTGTTATCTCTCAAAAATTGCAACTATCGGCTTTTCTCCATCGGCTAGCTGCTAATCTTTATACAATAACTACCGCTTTAATTGCACCGTAATTTTCTAACATGCGTGTAGTGTGTTTTAACTGCTCGTGTATTTTGAGATTCATTTCCCGCTGCTTCAAATTTTTACCGTGTTACAAATACGCGGCCCCCACACATTCATTCCTGATGCGCACAAGCTCGAATTGTGTGCAATTGGCTTCTTGTCTTCAGCCACCAAGTCTCTGCTGCCATTATCTGCTCCCAATCGGCTTCAACCAAGATCGCCTGAAAGGATCCCTCCCAGGTATTCATCCCAATTCCTAATGGTAACGACTAGTTCTACCTATGACCAGTAGAAAACGTAGATGCCGATACAGTTATTAGCGAAGAAATTCCTCGCCTTCCTTTATCTGCTGCTGGATACAACATAAAAGGTTACAACAAAAGCTTTAGATCTTGGCCGACGGCTCTCAAGGGG
This sequence comes from Otatea glauca, assembly GCA_036346275.1. Lineage (NCBI taxonomy): Eukaryota > Viridiplantae > Streptophyta > Magnoliopsida > Poales > Poaceae > Otatea > Otatea glauca. The sequence continues at coordinate 21,679,953 of CM070726.1, forward strand.
TGGAGGTCTTGGTATATCCATGTATCGGCTCAAAAGAGGGCTGAATGGGAAAAAATGGGTATAGCCGAGTGCATTCCTCTTTCATTAGCCGATCTAGAAGCCAATAAGCCCTTGGTGGCCACGGCCTGTTATTTCTGGTCAAATACATTCAATGCTTTCATGTTCCGCACCGGTCCTGTCGGCCTAACTCTTCTGGATATGGCCCAGCTATGCTGCCTTAGATCAGACGGTGAACAAATATCGGCTTATAGCGGCAAACCAAGGTACAAGCTTATTCAGTCTAAAAGTGAAGGATGGAGCAAGTACATCGGCAACAACAACAAAATGCATGGGCCAGTATTGGATGAGGAGCATATCGCCTTTTTAAACTTATGGTTAGATAGATTCCTATTTTGCGGGGCTTCTCTTTGGCCAACGCAAGTGTATCAGTTGATAGCCGAACGTTTGGTAGAAGGTCGTCGGCTAGCCCTGGACAAAATGCTGCTGGGAGCAGTTTATCAAATGATGTATGCAATAAGGAGTCGTCTGTTCACAGGCTTCACCAATTTTCTTATTGGCAATGTGGGTGGCCCTCTTTGGTTTATCCAGATCTGGCTTTACTTTCTGTTCAGCCTATCTTTTGAATTGGAATCACAAGATACAGCTTTCCCTCGTGAAGATACTGCGAAAAATGCCATCCCTCAATTTAGAGCTAGCCGATCGTTCGGTGAGATATATATCATTTGTTCCGGGAATGAAACTAAGATCACACCGATTAGCTCAAGAAAGTACTTATCATTTTTTCTTCAATTGAGCAATGACGACTTTGGCCAACAAGACTTTTTTAGTTACAGCAGCGTGGCTGATTTTCCGTCGCCATCATTCTTACATCTGGAAGCCGACAGTTCTCTGATGCCTTCTTCTACTCTGGATCTTTACAATACATTCATTTCTCCTAGCATATTGCACGGCGGCTTTAATAGCAGAAATCGGATATTTCAGCCATCATATGAGTTTTATCATCCTACAATCTATGCTCGTCAACTGGGTTTTGGTTAGGTTATTCCTTGTCTTCAATTCCTTGATCGGCTTCAACCCAGAGCCAGAGTAAGAAATATTGTAGCAGCTGACCTTGTTTTAGAAATAGCTGATGAACTCCAAGTCAAAGATCTGCCACACTTCTTTTTGAACACTCGTCGGTCAAGCCACTTTTTTTCATGGTGGTCTTCTATTGCTGAGGCACTTTACTTGGAACGGACATCATTGACCATTATTAACACCTTTTTTACCAATTTACCTGAGCTGACGACATCTTCTAGCACTGAATCGGACGATGAATCCAAATCCTCCGGCTATACTAACACGAACCAAGTAAATATTACTGGCAAGGTACTATCTAAATCGGATTATTTTGAACGTAGTTTCGTTGCAAGCAATTTTGTTAAATCATATTTTATTTTTGCCTTTTCAGACCAAGGCTGCTGGTAAGAAGCTCGCTACTGGCCAATCGGGTAGTGGCCAAGGCAAGAGGCCACTCCAGTCAACTGGCCTTACTGGGTACACTTCAGGTACCCTGGGGATTCAGAGTCCGTCACTATCGGACATCGAGAAAAAACCAACCAAGCAAGTGTACCATGATCGACTTTCATATCTTTATATCTCTTTTCGCAACTAATTCTTAGCCGATCATAATTGCAGAAAAAAAGAAAACAAAGTACACCAAGGCTCCGGCAAAAAGGGGATCAAAGCCCCAGTAGCAGAGTGGCGAGAGCTCAGCACATGTGTCGGCTACTACAGAGGTAAGCAGCATACATTTGATTAACGATTCATGTCTCAAAATGTTGGCTTAACCTTTGCTTTTCTTTAGCCGACACCGTCGGTGAAGGTTGCAAAAATCCTTGCCCATCTTCCTGGGATTTCTTCGGTGGCCTTGTCTCCTCCGCAACCAATGCCAATGGCTCCAACCACTGACTTGCCAGAATTCTCCTACCCAACAAATTTATTGGGTTTTTCCTTGGTCGATCTGGATGATCCTGAAATCATAGCCGCAGACGACTACGATGCAGAAATTAGAAAGATTCTTGAAGTCTCAAAGGAAGCATCGGCTGCGGTGACTTCAGCACCAGGAATGCAAGAAAGGCTCAACAAACACTTTGATCTGGTGATGAAACCACAATCGAAGATTCTGGCCAACAACTAGCAGATCAGAGATGCCATGGCGGCAGTTGAAGCCGACCTGCCCCCAGAAGCAATGGAAGCCCTCCTCAACGTCTGTCAATTGGACGAGAGGAAATCCGAAGTGGAGGCAGCTCAGGCAAGAATAAAACAGCGCGAAGCTCAAGAAGCCGATCAGAAACTCTTGGACGAGCTGGTCACTGATGCTAAGGCCAATAAGCAGAAGTTTGATGCCGACACTGAGCTGCTCAAGGCTATGAAGGAATCCATCTCCAAACTTGAATCGACCAAGAAGTTCTTCATGGAAGAGTTGGCAAAGACAGAGAAGCTGATTCTAGAAGGCCAACAAACCCTTGAGAAAACTTCATCGACCATCAAAGATCAGAAACTTGGCATTGCTATGGCCGTGGTCGGAGTGAAGAAACAAATGACCAAAGTGGTACCGGTGCCAGGGAGTGCCAAAGAAGACGGCCGTATTTTTGACGAAGTTCAATGTGTGATCGCCAAGGCGGCCGTTGCTTTATCGGATTTGGGCGCAACACTTCCAGGCTCTGTCATTCAGTATTAACTTTTTCCATGATGTAAACTTTGTTGGATGTCCTGAAGCACTAATTTTGTAACTCTAATGTTTTATAATCGGCTATTTAACCGATTTATATTTGGCTTTGTTCATGTAATTTACTTTCTTTCTAGCCGATTAACAACATCGAGTTAACTCGGCTTCTCAGAGCGATTTTCTTTTCTAGTCGACTAAGCTCCAACCCAGACGCTAGGATAGTATTTCTTCAAGTACTTCCCGTTAATCACTATAGGCAAAACAGATCCTTCTAATGTCTCAAGTATGTACGAATTTCCATCGACTAACCGATTAACCTTATACGGTTCTTCCCAAGTAGGTGACAATTTTCCAAATCGATTATTTTTAGAACCAACAGGTAGTATTGTCTTCCAAACTAAATCGGCTTCATCAATAGACTTCGGCATCACCTTTTTATTATATGCCCTTGCAACTCCGACCTTATTCTTCTTAAGCCGATCCAGTGTAGACAAACGTAACTCTACTAATTCATCTAAGTTATCAATCATTATGTCGTTGTAATTTTGAGCCAATAAACCATTTTGTTTGGCTGTTCGTATAGAATCGATGTTAATCTCCATAGGTAAAATGGCTTCTTGGTTGTACACTAACTGATAAGGCGAAAACTTTGTTGCTCCGTGATAATGTAACATCCCAAAATTTGCTTTATTAATCTTTTATTGGTTATTTGAGCATTTTACGTTTTTTTGGAATTTATTGGATTTTTCTGGATTTATTGGAATTTACTTTAAATTAAGTATATTGATCTTTTGTTTAAAACTATTTAAATTTATGCAAAGTTAAAATAAAGTTTTGTCAAAAATATTTTATTTGAGTTCAAAATGCCTCAGAGTATTTTTGGGAATTTTCTTGGATTTTTCCTGATATTTTTATTGCCTAAAACCAATTAAATAAATTTCTGGAATTATTTTAAATAATAAAGGTTCGAAATTCTATTTGAACAGTGTTGGGCCGAAGCCCAACACTGTGCGCACAAGGCCTGCGTCGGCGCGGCCCAAGTCAGCCCGCTAGGGCGTCGCCAAAAACCCTACCTCCGTCCAGAGGGGGCCGCGTGTGCACTAGCATCTTGACCGTCGAATCGGGGGCACGCGTCGTGTCGTCGTTCATCGTCTCCGAAGCGGACTCAGAGTTCGCCGCCGTGTTGTCGTCGAACTTCTTCGCTGTATAGGGCTCGATCTCCTAGGCTATTTAAGGGGCGGGTAGACCCCGAGGATCGTCAGACCGCGCCGCGCCTTTGCCCTAACGCGCCGCCGCCAGAGAAGCCCTGTAGAGCCCATGTGACCTCGCCGTAGTTACTTCTTGAGCCGCCGCGGTTTTTGCCTTAGATCGTCGTCAATTCTTTGTCTTCCGCCGCTTCAGTTCCGGATCCAAGCTCGCTGTGGTGTGCCGCTTCGACGTCTCTCCTTCTTCGCGTCGGAATCGCGCCCGAACGCCTTCGCCTAGTTCTTCTTCCCCGGCTTCGGTGACATCCTTCGCCCTGTCTCATCATTAGCCTCGGGTGAGTTCTTGACCGTTGGATCCTGGTAGAATGGCCTAGATCGTGCCACGTCGCTCGGTAATCAGAAAAACCCATCTTCTAGCCGCAGCCGTCGGATCTGGATGTGTGGGTGGGATTGAGCCGCGTTGCGTGCGTTCATCGCCATCCGATCCAGAGATCTTGTAGATGCGCGCCGCGTGTCGAGCATCGGCACGGGCGGCGTCGCAGCCAATCCGGTGTCGCCACGTGTCGGGCGCTGTCACCGAGGCGCCATGGACCGGGTTCACGGTGGACCAGATCCGAGCCGTGGACCAAGTTTATGGACCTGGATGACGTGTCACCATCTGATTGGCCAGCATCAGGGCTAACGTCAGCATGGCGCAATAAATCAGTTTTTCAGTATAAAAATAATTCGCTTAATTCTGATTTTCTAATTTCTGTAATTTCAGTATTTATTCAAACTTCAAAAGTCTATAACTTTTGCATCTTAATTCGGATTTGAGTGATTCAAATTTCTAAAAATTTGTAAAATTGAGGTCTATTTAATGGTGAATTTTAATTGGTTTTTGGAGTTCATTTGATCTCTGTTTTTGTATGTATTTACTTTTCTCCTTCGGTACGCGTAGACGTTGAATTGTGCGACGCTTCGGAGGAAGATCCAACAACTCAAGAGCAAGCTTCAGATCAAGATCAGAACCTATTCCAAGTTAAGTTGTGCTTTGATCATGTTGAACCCATGTTTATACAAATGCTACATTGTTTTACTTTACTGCATATTATTTCAAGTATACGATTGTTTCAAATTAAATTGGGATCTAGTTAATCTACCAATTTAATCTATATACCCTACCTTATCATTTGTATTCCATGATCTATTGTCACCCTAGATTGGTTCATTATAGTTGGTTAGTAATAATAATCAACATGGAATGGTTAGACCGTATTAGTTGCTTAGCCATGCCACGTCATCACATGTACTTTAGTCTTTGATAAATAATCTTGACTAATGGAATATGGAACGATGTTATGAACTTGTGTGTCATGTGAAGTCATACGATGAGATTGAGTTGTTATGGCGAGTCATGTCACGCAACGATGTTGAATTGTTGATGGCACGTGGTGCTTGGTAATCAACTTTGCTGATAATCACTTAGATTGGGGCAAGTGACAAGGGGCGAGTATGCCAAGGTGGGCCCAATGGGCAGAGGGTATGTGGATGTCTTGCCCTGATCACTTTAAGGACTTAACCTTGCAAGCCTTTGACCTGAGTCAATCATGCAACCACATGTCTGGCATGGGACAACCTAACTGATTAATTTGCAAAGTCTTAGCTTTGGTACTATCTTGGTCGGTGTGAGTTCCCGAGTTATGGAGTAATTCACATGGCGCAAGAGGGGGGCCCTGGATGTGGTAACCAGTCCCACCAGTGTTGAAACCTTAGCGGGTGGTACCAAGTTAAGCCAGAGCGTTGTAAAGGCTTTGTCATGATCTCTTTGCCGACACACCAAAGGAAGTGTGTTAACCCGAAAGGCACCAAGAGACGATCATGTCATGTGGGTAAAGTGCATAATCTCTGCAGAGTGTAAACCTATTCGAATAGCCGTGCTCGCGGTATTGAGCAATGCTCGGGAATTACAGTTAAGGGTTAGCTTAATTAAATGGACAACTTGGTTGGGATGGCAGATTGCCATATGGAAGGTTGGAACTTGATTTAGGATTGGAAACTTGGTTTACTTGAGAAACGCTGAATCTATCTATTAATGATATTTGTTTTGCAGTCTTTACAATCTATTTATTGTATTTGTTCATAAATGCTGCTTTGTTGCAAAATAACCCTGATAGCCTATCCTTTGGAATAAGCCTTGCATATAGCTATGTTAGAATTGCATTCTGTGCACAACTTGTTGAGTGCTTTATGTACTCACCCTTGCCAATAACAACATCATCAGTTGAGGAGTCTACATCTATCTTTGGAGGAGGAGTTCCATGAGGAGGCGAATGTTTAGGCGCAAGCCTTGTCGATTACTGTGGTATCGAGGGGTTATCTACGTTTTCATTCCGCTGTAGTTTAATATGTTGTTCAGCCTTGCGAGGCATAGTCATGTAAGTGGACCATAAGGTCATTCAACTAGTAGTATATATCATATGATGTCTTTCATAATGCTTTCGCTATGTTTGGTTGTGATATTTACTAATGTTGAGCTTGTGTACACTAGCGTGATTCTGGACTAGTGCGGTATACACAGAGGGTCCGGATTTGCATATTCGGGTCCCGACAGATAAGCTAGCCGATACGCCCAAAGTGACTCCGATAGCGTTGAATGCCAATTCCTTGGTTTTTCATCGATTTTTCTCTTGATCAACTTGATCAACGTTTTGTTAGATGACTCGGCTTGTCCATTAGCCAGAGCGTAATATGGGGATGAATTCAATAACTTGATCCCTAGGCTTTTCACATAATTCTGAAATTCATTAGACATAAACACTGTACCTTGATCGGTTGTGATTGTTTGCGATATTCCAAACCGATGGACAATGTGTTCATTAACAAATCCGATCGCTTCAATACTAGTGACCCTTTTAAGTGGTATAGCTTCAACCCACTTAGAGAAATAATCGGTTGCGGCCAAAATGAACTTATGGCCTTTACTTGAAGCCGAAAATATTTGACCGATTACATCTATCCCCCATCCTCTGAACGGCCATGGTTTGATAATCGGGTGTAAAGCCGATGCCGGTGCTAGTTGTATGTTGCCAAACTTTTGATAAGTCTGACATCCTTTGTAATATCTAAAACAATCTTCTAACATTGCCGGCCAAAAATATCTTGTTCGTCTAAGCATCCATTTCATCTTATGAGCCGATTGATGAGATCCGCAAATACCTTCATGTACCTCACCCATTGCCACATGCGCCTCTTCAGTTCCAAGACATCTCAACAACAAACCTTTCATCGTTCAATAATACAAAATATCATCCAGCCCTACATACTTCAAAGCTTGCTGCCTAACCTTGCGCTCTGTCGGCTTAGATGGATCGATTAGATAATTCCTTATTTGCGTTCTCCAGTCAACAATATCCGCACACATGACAGCTTTGCTCACTAGTTCAGTCACCTGATATCGGCCAAAGTTCTTGTACCCCGACGCCTGCTGAGCCAGTGCGTTGGCTCTATCGTTTAATTCTCGAGGGATATGACCGATAGAAAATGAGGTAAACGAGCCGATAATTTTGAAGCACTATTATAAATATTTAAGTAATATTTCATCACGGCATTGGTATTCACCTTTTATTTGCTGTACGATTAACATGGAGTCGCCGTATGCCTCAACAGTATTTACTCCGATATTCTCTAACAGTTGTATACCTTTAAGCAATGCCTCATACTCTGCCTGGTTGTTTGAACATCGGCTATTTAGCCGAAATGCGAATTCAAAATTATGACCCTTGGGTGATATGAGTACGATACCAATACCATCACCTTCCCGGCATACCGACCCATCAAAAAATAATTGCTAAGGGGCAACAGATACTAGGTTAGCAGCAGTATTATGTCCTGTCATAAAATCGGCTATTACTTGTCTTTTAACCGCCTTAGCTGATTCATATGATAGGTCGAACTCAATTAAGGCATAAGCCCATTTACACAGTCGAGCACGTAAGATCGGAGCCGATAACATATACTTTATAATATCGGTTTTACAGACTACCTTACAAGCCGATGCTAAAATGTAATGTCTTTGCTTTGTACAAGAGAAATATAAGGATAAGCATAATTTCTCAAGGAAAGGGTACTTGAATTCAGTATCCAGTAGACGTCGGCTTAAATAAAATATCACCCTTTCCTTTCCATCAACTTCCTGTGCTAAAACAGCTCCGATAATTTTCTCTTCAGCCGATATATATAACTTGAAAGGAATTCCTTTTCATGGTGCGGCCAGAACCGGAGGATTGGCCAAGTACTCCTTGATATCATCAAAAGCCTTTTGTTGATCAACTCCCCAAACAAACTCTTGATTATCCTTCAGCTTTAACAATAGGGTAAACATACGGATCCGATCGGAAAGATTTGAGATGAATCTTCTGAGATAGTTAATCTTGCCAATCAACTTCTGCAATTCGTTCTTACATGTCGGCGGATTTGTCTTGGCTATGGCTTTGACTCTTTCCTGATTAACTTCAATACCCCTTTCATGTACCATAAAGCCCAAAAATTGCCCAGCCGACACACCAAACGCATATTTGAAAGGATTCATCTTTAAACAATGTAATCTTATGTTCTGGAAAACCTTTTCTAAATCGGCTAAATGTTGTAAGTCATCTTTGGATTTTACCATAACATCGTCAATATATATTTCAACAATGTAACCGATTAAATTATGGAAAATTAGATTCATGGCTCGCTGATAATTCGCCCCGGCATTTTTCAAACCGAATGTCATAACCATCCATTCAAATAATCCTATTGCACCAGGACACCTAAAGGCGATTTTTGGTATAACGGCTTCTGCCATGAATATCTGATTATATCCGGCATTTCCGTCTAAAAAACTTATGATTTTATTCCCTGATGCAGCATCGATAAGCATATCGGCTATCGGCATCGGATACTCGTCTTTTGGTGTGGCTTTATTTAAGTCTCTAAAGTCGACACACACCCTAAGTTTTCCGTTTTTTTCATAACTGGAACAATGTTGGAAACCCATTCTGCATATCAGCAAGGCCTAATGAATTTTGCCTCCAACAATCGTTCTATCTCCTCCTTTATAATATTATATAGGGCCGAATTAAAATGTCTAGGATACTGTTTAAACGGCTGATATCCTGGTTTAATAGGCAATCGATGTTCGACCAATTGTCGGCTTAAACCAGACATCTCATGATACTCCCAAGCAAAACAATCTTTATAATCTCTAAGAATTTTGACCAATTTTTCTTGTATTTTACATCTAATTTTGCACTAATAAAAGTTGGTCTCTTCCTATCACCACTACCTATATCGACTTCTTCAAGCAGATCAGTAGGTGTGAAGCCTTAACCCAACCTTTTGATTTCTTGGAAATCTTCTATGGCCTCATAGCTATATGTTACTTGTCAATAGCTTTGCATTTTGTCTTGTAAAGCCTTCATTGTTTTTCTTGTCCCCATCGGCGTAATACCTCATTTGCTCGATCAAACGTGACTGGCTTGACACTGATCGGCATAAGTCCCGTCTTACTTACGCAAATGAAGTCACAATCATCTAGCGTTTTTCCTAATATACATCCAGCCTCTTCGTGTTGCCAATTCGCATCTGAACTGGCCATGGCGATATGAGCCGACGTATCGGCTGTGACAACCTCAACTTCAACTCCATTCCACTGAACAAGCGCTTGATGCATGGTCGACGGAATGCAGCAATTTGCATGAATCCAATCCCGACCAAGCAGCACATTGTAATTTCCTTTAGCGTCAATGACAAAAAATGCGGTCGGCAAAGTTTTACTGCCAACAGTCAACTCTATGACCATATGCCTTTGGCCTCCGTGGGATCGCCTGTGAAGTTATTCAAAACCATATTAGTCTTGATTAAGTCTTCATCGGACTTACCCAATTTCTTGCATGTGGTATACGGCATCAGATTGACTGTAGCTCCACCATCCACCAGTATTCTTGATATCGGCTTGCCATTTATATAACCTTTCAAATATAATGGCTTTAAATGCTGATGATCATCTCGAGGTTTTTCCAAGATAGCGTTCTAGGCACCTGAACACGACTAAGCAAAAGTTTCTTTTGCCGATTCAGTTTTAATCTTAAACTCAGCCGGCAATGTAAATACCATGTTGATGTCCATCGGAGGTGTGTCGTCCCTAATCATGGGAGAATCCAGGTCGTTGGCTGAATCGAAATCTTCTTCAACCTGTTCTTTCTTCCTCCATTCTTTCTTGATAACTTTGATCGGTCGAAGTTCATTGAAGGTTTGATCTCTTTGTTTCTCTGCATCGGCTTCTCTGATCTCCTGAGTCCTTAGCCTTTGCAACCATCTACGTTGTGATTGGCTAAGGCCAGGCAGACACCACCTAGGTTTTGGCCCCATTGGCTTACGTATTTTGCCAGCCAAATCATCTCGATCAGAGCTGGATCCTTGTGCCTTAACCTGGTTTGGCATCTGATCTGGTTCGGAGATTCTCTCGTGCACCGGTCTTCTGTAACTTTTATTGGGACGATCTCGTACCGGCCCAGACAACCTGTCTTTGGCCGATCGGCTAGGCCAATTATCTTGGGGATAATGCTCCATGGGGCATGTATACGGAGACGACAATGCTATTCCCCTTTCCCAACAAAATTGCCAAAAAGAACATCTTCGATGTGCTCTCTCTACATTCTCAGTGTGATACAGATTGCCTAAATGACGAGGAGAATATTGTGGCCGATTATTCATTCTTTCATACTTCATTAACTGAGAAAATGTTGGTCCTGGCTTTCTTACTGGTTGTTTTGACGGTGATTTTTCTGCCTTATACCATCTGCCAACCTGCAGATTTCCTTTAGGTTTAATGGTCCTTGAATTTTTTCCTTCATGATCGGCTTCTATTTGTAATGAACCGATCGTGATTTTTAATGTCTGACCACCATTTGGGGTTGGCTGAATATCCACTTGCCGATCCTTTTTTGGCTCTTCGTTATGCATCGGCTTTTTTCCTTTGCTTGAACACTGGACCATATTTATAGGGAACGAATCAACACCAACTTGCATGGTCAGCTCATCAGCGAATTTGAGCCGACTGTTCTCGATAGCTGACTGGATGTGCTGACGCAAAATATTACAATCATTAGTACTATGAGAAAAAGAGTGATCCCAGTTGCAATACCTAATTTTCTTGATCTCATCAGTTGATGGTATGACGTGTCCTTCGGGCAATCGTATTATTTTCTCTTGTAACAATAAATCAAAAATACGATCACATTTAGAGACGTCAAACGCATACTTAACTTCTGACTCATTCCTAGTCAGCTTAAGCCAGGAACAGACTAAAGATTTTTTAGACCATTTTATCCATTCGGCTATGTTTATCTCTACTTCATCGTCTTCTGAGGATTCGCTAGGACAATAGTCGACCATGTTAAATTTAGCTTTATCCTTTTCCTTATTATTACCATTTGTTTTGAATCTATCCTTGAATGCCCTATTTTCCGGGAATCGGCTCTCTTGAGCAGACACACGATGAAGCAGATGACTTAAATCAGTGAACTCCTGTCCTCCAAACTTCTCTCTAAGTGGTGGAATTAACCCTTGAATAGCCAAATAAGCGAGCTGGTTACTGGGTAACGTGACGCTAAAACACCGATTTCTTATCTCTCTAAATCTTTTAATATAATCAGTTACCGATTCTCCAAATTTCTGGCGAACAGAGCTTAGATCGGAGATCCTGAGTTCTAAACTGCCTGAGAAAAAGTATTCGTGGAATCGGCTATCCAAATCGTTTCATAAATGGACCGAATTTGGAGGTAGACAAGTAAACTAAGTGAAAGCTACTCCTAACAATGATAATGGGAACAGTCTGATTTTCAGCCCGTCGGACTGAGCCGCTTAACCACATTGTGTGATAAAGCGTCCGATGTGTTCTAATGTTGTAATTGAATTGTCGCCAGAGAATCTTGCAAAATCTGGGACTTTGAAGTTGTGAGGATAAGGCATACAATCTATGTAATCAGGATACGGCTTTTTATAGCTGATAACCTTCCCTTTTGGCTGTATGCCGAATTGATCCCTCAAGACTACGAAGATTTGATCAGACCAATTCACATTATCGGCCACTGGAACAGTAAGTCCTTGATAATGTTGACCATAATTGGCATTCTGCCCCCCCCCCCGAGTGCACTCGGGTTGCCAATTAGGTTGAGCCGTTGGCAGACGGGTGTAATGGTCGTACCTATTGTTTCTAGTTAATGGTTCAGGTACTGTGACAAAAGGTTCTGAATAGGTCACTACCCTGTGCGGACCTAGATTTCTGGGCAGGACATGTTCATGACGTTGCGGGTATCTATCAGCTTCAATCGGCTATGGAACTGATTGTGGAAAATCGTAAAAAGGAGCTGACGGCGGTAGATTTGCCGATGTGTCTAATTTAGTAGCATCAGTGTAAGCCTGGTAATGATTTACTCCACTCGGCCGAGGATCTCTAGGCAATATAATAGTGGGTTGAGTGGGCATCATAGTTGGTGGTGAGGTTATAGCCGATGGTTTAGGATCGGCTAGTGTGCTATGTGTGCTTTGTGTTATTGAAAAGATAGGGTAACTTGGTAGATCCTGCATTGGGTCGAGCAAACTTCCGGACGAGGCCAATTCATGGGCGATGGTTTTAACGCTATTTGCGATCATCGATTTAAGGGTTGTGACAAGAGCCAATGATTGGTTTATCAGAGCATGGTGTACAGACTGATTAATCATAGCCGATAATTCGGCTTGAGCAGGTAGATATCGACTTACCGGTCCTTCTGTGACACCTGCATCTCCCAAGGCATTGACCGTCGGCAAAACAGTCTTCTGAGTGACACCACGTCTAGTCTTCTGATAACAATTCAGCATCATCTCTTCAAGAGCCATTTTCCAATCTTCAATTTCTCTACGTTGTTCTGGCGTTAAATCATCCATCGTCGGGACGATTATAGCTTCACCGTTGAGATCGGATGGTAGAATCAACTTTCTTGATGAAGACGTGGTAGTCCCACTGGGCGTGCCAAGAGTGTGTTGACGTCAAAAACTTGAAGTAGGGTTTCTGACAATAGCACACCAGATGAACACCTGGTTCAGAGCGTGCCAGTCGATTGGACCTAGAATCGACAAGGTAAAAATATGAAATTCACTCAAAGCCGATCGTGAAGATCAATCGGCTTATACTCAATCAGCTCGAAGCCAATTAAATCAAGATTAAAAAGGGTAAGTCTAGCTAGCCGATTAAGGCTAATCAGAGGGTAAAGGTAGATTGATTCTGAAGAAGGCGATGCGCAACAAAATCAAAATAAATCGAACCTGGGGCGTAATTTGAAGAAGATCAACAATCGGCGATGCACAACTTTATTGACCAAAATCGAATTACAAAGACTAAATTACAAGAACTACTCCTAGTCGGCAAGAAAAAGTAATGTAGATTGGTGTTTGATTGTGTTGGATGCTTTTGCAGCTCGCCCTTTTCCTCCTTTTATATCCGTCGGCCGATCGTGTCCTATTACAACACGTTACAAAGCCTGATCCATATCGGCCTCAACCCGGATAGATTTCCCTTAAAGATCTTTTACCGCTACCAAATTTCTTCAAATCTTTCCAAATCGTCCGTTAGTTACTGCATTTTGACTTTCTCTTGCCGATTTTGACCATACCTGCCAAATTCTGGTGCAAACAGGTATGCATCAGGATCATATTTCCCATCAAATGGGGGCATGCTGAATTTGATAGATCCTAGTGAGTCATCATTTTCACGTACCTGTCATGGTGGTGGTCGAAATCCCATACCATGACAGTGGCGGTGTAGCTGTGTCGTGGTCTATCATCCTCCTCTTCCCCAACTTTGGTGTCTGCTGCATAGTCCTGTTCATTGTCACCTGCAACGCTGCTCACATGGCCATCAGCTGGGCGTCCATGATCCCTCTCCTCAAGTCGCTGCAAGAATGTTGCAAGAGAGGTGTTGATTGTTCCAACAAAAACCTCCAACGTGGTGATTTTGGTGTGGGTGTCAATCTGATCTACCTCCAATTGACCAAGGTGGTCATTGGTAACACGAACATCCTCATCAAGCGCATCCGTGTGCAGCCGCACTTGGCGCTCGAAGTGTTGTATGATTCCCCATGTGCGAGGTGAGTGTTGCACCACTTTATCGGCTTCTGATCCTGCCATGGTTAGAGAAAACAGAAAAATAGCTAATACAATGTAACAAGATTATCCGTATCTACAAGGGGTCTGCTGGTGTCAAGTCGCTCACTCTCAACCTGTTCAAACAAGTTCTTACTTGTTCTTACTAAGCTCAACAAGGAGGTGATGGCAACCAGCAAGACAAACAACTTCAAAGAGTAGGAGACAATCTGTGGAGCTATAGGTGGCTGAAATAGCACAAGGAGAAACATTCACCATGTTAGTCACAGCAAGCTGAATAAACGTTCTACGACGGTACTGTGCTGATCTTAGTCCAAACTGTACTAGAGACGCGAGCCAAGACACAAACGTCGCCACCGAAACACCCAAAATATTGTCTCTTTTTTTTAGGGTCACAAAACTCTCTTAGATGAACTCAGGAGACCCTAAAAACGAAATCTGCACAAATAACTCACTCTCTCTCTCTGAACTTTGATTTGCAAATCTACACTTGCCTTTTCTTCTCTGATTTGGTGCGGATTTCTTATCTGCAGTAGCCTTTTTTTCTTTTTCTTTTTTCTCTATCTCCTTGATTTGGTGCGGCTCTGTATCTACACCGGCCTTCTTTTTTTAAACTGATATCTACTTTGGTAAACACGGAGAGTCACTCGGATTAGGAAACGAAGCAAGGAAACTGGCGACCCAATCTGATCTCCTGCACTAGAAAAAAATCAAACTCAACTCTGATCTGATCTACTAAAAGAATTCGACTCAAATTATGATCGCAACTGTGACGGGAGACTGTTGGTGATATGCCCTTGAGGCGATCTGATGCGGATATATCCTCTATTGTTGAATCGTCTTATGACTCTAAGTCTACAAATAATCACATTACTTGTTTTGCTACTGCTAAAGTGCAAGTGAGTCACAAGACCGATGCAAGTTGTGTTGATAATGTGCTACAGGTTGAGAATTGCAATGCAAACCTTGAAATGAAGAAAGGTGACTTGGTCATGCATCCACAAGTAGTAATATCCCTTTCTTGTGGAAATATATCACCTGAGAAAGGAATTCTATTTGGATCCATATTTGTTAGAACTATTGACAGCGATCCATTGGAATGGAAGGCAAAGAAGAGCTACATGAGCAAGGCTGGTTCACTCAAATCTGTCCATCAATTTGATCATGATGCTTCTGCTAATCACGACAAGTAACATATGCTTGGGCTATATGGCTGGAAAGATATTGAAGTCTAGTTTCTAGCATTTTAAACCGTGCATCATTTGTACTTCCAAGGTGGGAGTTATGACTGTTTTGGTGGGAGTTGCACAGGCTATCAAAAGCTGCACGAGACCATATCTTGCTATCCAACTTCCAAGGCATTAAACGTTTTATCTACCCAAGAAAACTCCTTTAGTTTCTTGTATAGTTTCACACCTAAGCTAGGACGGATGTTCCTAGTATAAATACCTATGTATTCCATATGGGACGGACTTTTGGATGATCAGAAATAGACAGCAAAAGCCATGGTTGTTTGTCGCGCAAATACCATGTGTTCTTGATAAGTTCTTCCCGTTCTTGGGTTTGTTAGTATTGGTGCAAGTCAAGAATGGCATGTTCTTGTGATTGTCCACTGAATCTATACAATTCGTCCACTCAATTCGTGTTCTTGTGTTGATCGCGGTTTGTGTGACCAGTTTCTCGCTTTTGAATTGGCTCTTTTGCCATTCGAGTGCGAGCGCCACGAAGCTATCATCGTTGTACCGTGAAAAATCGGGCCACCTATGCTCAACAGTAGGTTGGGTCTTCATCAACTGGTATCAGAGCTTTCATTGCTCACGGTACGTAGTAATTCTTGTGGCTGATTTCAGATTGCTTGCAACAATGTCGGGGGCAAACCATCACGTTGGAGAAAATGAAGAAATTGTTGAGGAGCAGCTGCCAATTAACCCCAATCTTCCCACTGCTACACGTGCCCAGTTTGAGGCCGTGTCGGTCTTCTACCATGAGCGGGAGAATCAGCTTCGTGGTGAGCTGAACGTGATGCACACCCGCATCACAGATGGGTTCAATGATGTCAATGCGAATCTTCGACGTTTGGAAGAGATGCTACTGCCACAACAAGGAGATGATGCACCGAGGCAGCAAGCACATGTTCGCGGTCGACTGCTAGCTCACATGGCAGTGATGAACGGGACTTTGGAACTAATTTGGAGGACAACATATCTGAAGCTCGATCTAATTTTCGTCGTAATCAACATAATCGCAATGACCGTCAAGGTGCTAGACATGGAGGAATTCATAGGAGAGGTATTGATCGTGAGGTGGATGGTATTGGTCGTGTAAGAATCACCATACCGGAGTTCAAGGGGGGTGCTAATCCGGAGGAATATTTGGAGTGGGAGATGCGAGTCAATCAAATTTTTGACAACCATCCCTACTCCGAAGAAAAGAAGGTTCGTGTTGCTTCCATTGAGTTCACCAAATATGCTATTATTTGGTGGGATCAATTGAATCGTGCAGGGGAGCGTCCATATACTTGGGAGGAGATGAAGAGAATCATGCGTTCTCGCTTTGTACCAGCGTATTACACTCGAACGCTGCACACAAAGTTGAGGCGACTATATCAAGGTGATAAATCTGTTGATGAGTACTATCAAGAAATGCAAACACTCATGATCCGTATAGCTATTCGTGAGTCCGCGGATGCCACCATGACAAGGTTCTTTGAAGGGCTGAATGAGGATGTGCGAAACCGTGTTGATTTGATGCAATTCAATACCGTACAAGAGCTACTTCATCAAGCGCAGCGTGCGGAACTATGGTTGAAAGACGCACACAAATCTGTTGTGCATCATAGACGTGTCACTTCTAGTGGTTGGCGGTGCTCATCATAGCATGTTAGCGAAGATGGTTCTTCGTCTATGCCAGTTGCGTCAACAAAACCAAGTGGATCATCTCCGAAAGAAGCATCAAGAGCAGGTTATTCCAAAGCTAATTCTGGTGCCTTCTCTACCGCTAGAACTCGGAATATTGAGTGTTTCAAGTGCAAGGGCAGGGGGCACATGATGAAATATTGCCCAAATTTAAAGGCAGTAATGCTTACCACCGATGGAAAGTATGTTTCAGAGAGTGATGCAAGTGAGAAATCATATATGGGAGCTGAAGAACATGATGATGTGGTTCATTGTGACCCTGAAGATGGACAATGTTTGATGGCTCAAAAGGTGGATGTGATAGTGCCCCAATTGTGGAGAAGGGACAGTGACGTGCTATTTTCCAAACCGAATGCAAGATCAAGGGAAAACGGTGTAAGCTTGTGATAGATGGAGGAAGCTACAACAATGTGATTATCAAGGATGTGGTTGATGCTTTGAAATTGACCACACAGCTCCACCCAAAGCCATATTACATTAAGTGGCTTCATAATATTGGTAAGCTCAAGGTGACTCATAAGGTGCATGTACCATTTTCCATCAATGGATATGAAGACAAGGTGGAGTGCGATGTCGTTGCAATGCATGCTAGTCAAATTCTTTTGGGGCGTCCATGGCAATTTGACCGGAATGCTACGCACCAAGGGAGGACTAACCGCGATAAATTTATGCATCGAGGGGTGTTTGTTTCTTTGCTACCGAAAAGTGGGGATGATATTCATTGTGACATCCTCACTAAGCTAAAGAGTGTTTTGAAGAACAACTCGAAACCAAGGACGGTTTCACTTGAAGGGGGAGGGGATGATGCGGATATATCCTCTATTGTTGTATCGTCTTATGACTCTAAGTCTACAAATAATCACATTACTTGTTTTGCTGCTGCTAAAGTGCAAGTGAGTCACAAGACCGACGCAAGTTGTGTTGGTAATGTGCTACAGGTTGAGAATTGCAATGCAAACCTTGAAGAGAAGAAAGGTGACTTGGTCATGCATCCACAAGTAGTAATATCCCTTTCTTTTGGAAATATGTCACCTGAGAAAGGAATTCTATTTGTATCCATATTTGTTAGAATTATTGACAGCGATCCATTGGAATGGAAGGCAAAGAAGAGTTACATGAGCTAGGCTGGTTCACTCAAATCTGTCCATCCATTTGATCATGATGCTGCTGCTAATCACGACAAGTAACATATCCTTGGGCTATATGGATGGAAAGATATTGAAGTCTAGTTCTAGCATTTCAAACCGTGCATCATTTGGACTTCCAAGGTGGGAGTTGCAAAGGCTGTCAAAAGCTGCACAAGAGCATATCTTGCTGTCCGACATCCAAGGCATTAAACCTTTTATCTACCCAAGAAAACTCCTTTAGTTTATTTTATAGTTTCACACCTAAGATAGGAGGGATGTTCCTAGTATAAATACCTATGTATTCCATCTAAACGGACTTTTGGATGATCAGAAATAGACAGCAAAAGCCATGGTTGTTTGTGGCGCAAATATCATGTGTTCTTGATAAGTTCTTCCCGTTCTTGGTTTTGTTAGTGTTGGTGCAAGTCAAGAACGGCATGTTCTTATGATTGTGCACTGAATCTATACAATTCCTCCACTCAATTCGCGTTCTTGTGTTGATCGCGGTTTGTGTGACCAGTTTCTCGCTTTTGAATTGGCTTTTTTGCCGTTCGAGTGCGAGCGTCACGAAGCTATCATCGTTGTATCGTGAAAAATCAGGCCACCTTTGCTCAACAGTAGGTTGGGTCTTCATCACGATCATAAAGATGATTGTATCACGCCTTATTTTTTTGGAACAATATAATTGTTTGTCCTTTGAATAAATATCGATCGGATTAATCAACAAGTAAGTGACTTGTTCGTGCAACTTTTTCTATATATTATTCAAGTTATCCCTAATCGGTTATCATAATATAGGACGATTATGTTTCATAGATCAGCACATGTATTGATTGATAACTATGTTTCATGGGTCATAGAGATATGGAGAAATCTAATCAATAATGTGGACACATGTTAGAGAACATGCGTTGGATAGACCCATATGAGACACTGCGTGAATTGTTATATATATTCTTATGTGTCATCAGTTGGTCTCATATATAGTGTATGTATGTTCTTAGACCTGAGATCGTCATTGGTTTCCTAGATGTGTAATGGTTTACTTAGGAGCTACCAAACGCTACTCTTTAACCAGGTAGTTATAAAGGAAGCTTTCGGGTTTACTATGAAACATGCTGAGGTACATAAATGATCAAGATGGAATTTGCTCCTCCTATATAACGGCGAGATATCTCTAGGCCCCTCGAGGTAGATGGATTAATTGATCTGATATCGTGAAGCAAAGGGAACATGACATTATCACATTATAGTAGGTTCGTCCGATGCTTTATGGATATTTGGGAATCGATATGTACTGCTAGGTACCGCTGTTGATTATCGATCGGAAAGGTGTTTCCGAGTCGTGTCCAAATATACATGAATATATAGGGTCACACACTTAAGGGGTTGGAATATAGTGGTATGGATTGGATCCGTCACTAATGGGCCAAGTGGGCTTTGTCCTTTAGTTGGGCCCTAATGTAGGGTTCCACCGCAGGGGAGGGAATGGCTATATAAAGGGAGTTCGTGGTTGCAATTGGGTATGTGAGTGGGTGTAGCCACCGAAACCCTAGCCGTCTCTACATGAGCCTTCCCATGCGCGCTGATGCTGGCACACCGACGCACGGCGTTCTTTTCCTGAACGTGTGGACGCCAGTAGAGGTGTTGCTGCTACTGCGACACTGATCAGGACGATCGACCACCACGCGAGGAGGATCGGCCACCGCACGAGGAAGATCGACCACTGCAACAGGACGTACACTTCGTTGATTCGGGCTACATCAACTTTCTTCCGCTGCACTGCGCGTCTAGTGGTAGCGATCCATGATCATTTATTTGTGAGGCTTTCTGGTTTACGAGGTAGAAATTTTAATTGTGTGCTAGTGTAGCCTACCTGTATCCCTTCAAAAAGCGTGACTTGAACTCGAAACTCTAATGGCAGAAACTAAAGACCAGCAACTCGACTCGTCGAAGCAACCGTAAATCCAATAAGCTGAGAACTAAGCAGCAAAATCAAGGGCACAAACTATTTTGGAAAATGGAAATCTAATCACCTAAATTTTTTTATGGTTTTCTAGACTGTAGGTAGATTAAAAGATGAAAATAAAATCTCTCACCGATCAACCTTGAGCTCTGATACCACGTGATAGAAGGATTGGTCCCGACCTTTCGATGAGAGGGAATGAATTAGATTTGGAGGGAGAAGACGTTGGCAATCTGACTACACCGTCCCCAGACGATGCGCCTTAGCAATCGTTACACCGACTCCCGAAGTTGTTATTGATCTTGCTGGCGCACAATCAACTTGACCACGAAGGCCTTTGTCCCCGCAAGCAATCGAAGAACGCGCAAGAACAAGATGAACAAGCAACTAAAATTAGAATTGAAACCACGAGTTCAGTCAGAATAACAAAAGAGGGGGTTCCGAAGATAAGTAATTCGGGCGGTTTAGTCAACACGCGCGATTACAAGAAGTAGCAACTGATATCTTTGATCTAAAAAAACTCCCCTCCCTAATGGCAGTGGCTGGCTATTTATATTGTGGAAGATGCATCCAGAAACCCTAGGGCACGGCCTAAAGTGGGCTCATCTTGTTACAAGGCCAAAGGCCCACTTTGATTCGGACTGGAAAAGTGATGCCACTTGTTTGGATGATTCCCATCTACTCAGAAGGAGTTTAGATGTGATTCTAGATCCGTTGGAAAGTAAACTAGATAAGCTTTCGATGAAGTATAAGAACGCTCCAAACGGAGTTCGGATGCAGCCGATGCGGTCGAAACAAGTCAGCTCTATCCTGGAGTCGAATCTGAACCCAATTCATGCACTTCTCATCTATAATTCAGCTTGCTTGGTTCCTCGCCCTGGTTCCTGAGGCAAAGGACATCATCATAATAATTAAATAGCACTCTATCCATTAAAATATTTATATGCAGCCCGAGGAACGCATTCACTTGGTAATTGTGTTGACGTGCACGAGCTCGAGTAATCGGTCCTTGTATTACACAGCGGGTTTCGATTGATGTGTAGGTGATGGATTTGCACGTGTGGCTATATCCATCGAAGTGATGTCCTCATCACCTTTTCAACTAGTCTACATAGCAGAAGCCATGTTACCTAGTGAGGTCTACTTAGTTTCTACACGAACTACTCTCTATGAATAGGTTGATCAAGACATTAAACGCAAAAATGATAGCAATATCGTGGAAGAAAAGCGGAATCGAGCACTTATTATGTCGGCGGCCTATTCACAAGGCTTGCGACGATACTACAATAAAAGAGTTCACCCAAGAACTCTTAATGTGGGAGACCTAGTTCTAAGGCGAATCCAGAACCAATCTAACTTAAACAAGTTATCTTCCAAATGGAAAGATCCCTTTAGTGTGGTATCCATTACCCGACCTAGTTCTATTCAGCTCGCTATGGAAGACAGAAGGATTCTATCAAATGCATGGAACATCCAACATCTTCGCAGGTTTTATGTATAAATAAGTTAATTTCATATTTCATTTACATTTGTACATCTCTCAAAGAGTTATAAACATTATGTTTTCTGTTTTGGTTAAAATTCTGAGATATCACAATATCATATTTTCGACTGCACTCACTAAACTAAGTACTAGGTTACTACTTGGATTGTGAGATGACTTCTAATAGAGCCTTTTCATGTAAGCCAGTACTTACTACATTGAAACTCATTAGACTAACCTTGTCTCCAATCTACTGCTGGTTAATACTAAGTACAATGTGACAGAGAACAGGTTGTTACTCGATAACTGTTTGTATTCCGACCACTTTGCTAGTCATTACACAAACAGTTGGGAGCTAGTGATATAGTTAGAAAAATACATAAGCAGACAGGTAAATAAGAAACAAAATATAACATAAGAAGAGATATTTTCATTCATTCAAAAGTTCTTGTATATTTACTTGAATGCTATCTTTACATTTTTCATGTACAACTCGACGGCAAATTGAACTTTTGCATGTCTTCTGTTAATCTCTTCTTGGGAAGATAGTTGCAGGTCAGGCGCTAATCTCTCCAGTTCTACTGCATCCTGGTAAAAGTGCCTCAACTTGATGAAGATGACACCTACTTGGACGACAATAGAGGTCAGGAGAGCTTTCTTCATCGTCTGAGCCATTGCGGGTATGTGGTCTTGAATATTCTTCAATTGGCCGTTGACCCATGACCATCTCCTCGACAGTCGGTATTGTGTAAGGTCTACCTCAACACCTTTCAAATCCACTGCAATCTTCCTTAGTTGTTTAAAAATAAAAATCAAAGTGGCTTTGTTTACCATCTGAATCTTGACCTTATCTTATGAGAGGAGTTGAAGTTGATTCTTCATTTTCTTCCACCTCTTCTTGCATTTTGGCATTCAACTATTCAAATTTCTTTTTCTCCATTTCCTCCATGGAGATATGAGATTCTTTGGCCTTTATTTTTTTTTTCAAATCTATCAAGTTCAAAAGGAAATGTATTACTATTTACTTCTTTTGAAAGACAAGTAAAGCTGGTTGGGGATAGAGCCTTACCTATTATTTCGACCGCTTTCGAATGAAGAACAGCCTTAAGCTCTTCGGCGAGCTTTCGCACTCTATCCTCATTCCTTTTAAAGGCCTCATGCAGCCTGGACATCTTATCCTCTAGGAACTGCTGCTGTCAATAGCTTTGATAATATCAAATTTATAGCCATTGGCAGTGTTTTGAGCCACCAAGAGATGCTTCTCTAACTCCATTATTTTGTATTCATATATGTTCCCAAACAAACTTGTTAGAGAAAATAACTTTTAACAAAACAAAATTAAGAAATTATCATCAAGCATACCTTTTTGTTATTTTTTCGACTTCGGTCTTGGCCAAAGTCTTAGATTGTTGACCTATTAGGTCGAACAATTCTTGTGAGTGATATAAAAAAACCAAATAGCAAATGAGTTAAAAAGCTTGTCCTTAAAGAAAGAGTTTTTAGAATTGATAGGGTTACCTATGATAGTAAGTCGTCGAAGACTTGCTTGAAATTCTTCTGCTAGCCAGAATGACTAGGAGAAGCCAATGGTAAAGCCACTGTGGTGATGATGTCGGTGGTCACGGCTTTTTCAGTTGCCACTTCTACCTCTTTATTTTCACTGTCATAACGACCAGTGTCTCCTCTGCAATCGGAGGGATGACTTCGGTAGTTGTCTTAACCACCTCTGTTGTCGTCACTGGAGGAGCACCGATCTCCTCCGTTGTTATTGTAGCTTCTCTGACCAATGGGTCCTCCACATCGGCTAGAGGGTTTTCACCCTTTTGGGCTGTTCAGGTCCTCTTGCCCACTAGTTGGATCCTCTTGGCCATCCACTTTAATGGGTGCCAAGGCTTGTCCAAAATGGTCTTTGCAAGATCTACCAGTGGATTGGCCTTAGTCGCCATTTGGGCACTTGTCCCCTGATCCGTAGAAGGACCAGAGGTGGTTGCCTGAGGGATAAGACAAAGCAAACACACAAATAAATATGCTTAAGTTTTTGAAGGATTGTACTAAGAAATAAAAATCTATACAGATGATTTACCTGCAGATAAGTCCTGAGTCCATATCCAAAGACACCAAGAGACTTGTAGACACCCCTACATCTTGGTTGGGGGTCTTTCTCCACCTTACGATAAGAGGGGCATTGTCATCCTCCTCTTCTCTTTCACCCTGAATAGAGGGGAATGTGGGAAGGTGTCTATATGATGCATCCCAATTGTCATATCGTTTTTTATTGCGCACTTGGGTTGAGGTCCTTGATTGTGTCCTTGTAGTAATCTTCACCCTCTCTCTTGCACCTAGGGCTGATCATGCACATGCTTAGAGCATATAGCACAGATCGGCACCAAAGTTTAATTAGTGCTGGTCGGGACAGTACTAGTCTAAGCGATGGTTGGGTCCACCGTCTTCGAGGCACTCTTGGCGGAGGTCCTCATCTTCTTGGTGAGCGGAGCCAAAGCTACGACCTCAGACTGGTCGGCAACTCACTTTCGACCATACAACTAAAAATAAATTAACTATTAACATAAAACAGTTAATGTGCAAATTTAACAAAAGGTATTTCTTGGTACTTACCTCGATGTGTTCATTGATGAACTCAATGGCCTGCCCGATCAGGCTAGAAGGCTGCTTATCCAATGTAGCCTGGTCAGACCCATCAGAGGGGACGCATAGCATGTACGTGATCCTAGACTAGGTCTCCTCGACGGTTAGAACTACAAAAAATACAAAAATATTAGTAAACCTTCTTAAATAAAAAGAAGACAAAAATAAGAGGTCGGAAACTTAAAACTTCGTACCTCCATATCCATCCCCTAAGCGAATCTGAACCGCCTCTTCAGGGGGCTCAGCTTTTGGTATAGAAAATCGTAAACTATCTTCTACCCTGACAAGCCCCTTGATACCAACTAGGTGATGACCTTCACAATGTTTCACTCCTCATCGATTAGTACCAGTGAATCTTTTTCCTTTTTTATTTCCACCTTTGACCACATCAGGACAGCTTTCCCAGTGAACCGAAGGCGGCTACCTCCCAGTATCTCAGAATAGAACCATTCCCGACGATAATCACGCCATGTGTCTTTGGTCGGGAGAGGGGGATACTGAGAGGTCATCTTATCTTGGAGCTTAAAATAAAAGCTCCCAATAATATGTTGGCTCTTGCTGTTTCTGGTGTATTGTTAAAAATAGCGAAAAAGGCGAAGGTGTGGGGGAATGCCAAGGAAAGCCTCATAAAGATGCGAGAAAATGCTCAAAATTAAAATAGAGTAGGGAGGAAGATGATGGAGCTCGATGTCATAATGATCGAGCACATCAGCAAGAAACACGCTCTCAGGGAGGCGAAACCCTAAACTGACAAAAGTGGCGAAGAGGACAAGGCGCCCCTCCTAGGGCACCGGCTTTATGTCTTCCTTGCTAGGATCCCACCTTAGCATTTCGTGTGAGGGGATCAAACCTTGTTTCTCGAGCTCTTGAATCCTGCCCTCAGTAAGAATGGACTTGTACATGGTAATGAGTTGCGAGAAAGAAGAAAGCTCAGAAGCGAAAGGGCTCAAAGAGAATTCTAAGTCGAAAGGACTATTTCGCGCTCAAACAACCAATGCATAAGGTTTATAAGGGAAGCCTTACCGCTTATATAAACACTTTAACATGTCGGTTTCACTACCGTGTTGGTTTCCAAGGAGGTGCAAAAATCACCTTTTGGTGAACATTAAACCAATGCAATGATTATTACGAAACCCTATGCAAAAGCTAAAAAACCTTGGATAAATATTACGTTTTTACCCAAGTCTTGAGGGCTAGTTGACGAGGATTAAAACCCTTGTTCTATTTGAGCTAACAACAGTTATAAACCATACTCTATTTTCTGGGTCCGCAACTCATAAAGAAAAAGCCCATAAAATATAACAAGGTCCACGTCAGCTAATCGCTTACGTCTCCAACCAATTTGTTGGCATACTCTCTACATTGCTTCGCACTAGTCGACCTTGACCTGTGAAATAGTCACTCCGACCAATGATACTAGTCGAAGCAAGCGGTTATCTCTGCATGAGTGTTCGTGCATATAGTTATCTTACAGGTACAAAACTACTCAGACTATTATCTCTAAAAAGCACCCTTTGGCGAGAAGACACCTCTTGGCGGGAAGGCATCTTTCAGCTGTATGACACCTCTTTTGAATACCATCTGCCGCCTCTTCACTCTGTTTAAATAGGGCGCCCATTTGTACTATGAAGGCATCGATTATCAAATGTTAGATTCACAATACTCTGTAAGATTTGTACTTTGTTAAGCCGTTTGGCTTATAAAGAAGCAATCTCCTATTTTCCTTCCACAATCTTGTTCCTCTCGAAGCCTGCAACCATTTTTACGGTCTAGAGATCCTTGGTCTTGAACATCGATAGTTGCAAATACCATCTATTTAGAAAATATCAACCATAGTGTCACCGACATATAGTTTTGGCCCCACATGACATCCTCATATTTACTGGTATTTTTCAATTTACTAAGCTAACTTTCTTAATTGTAACAATGCCATTGGCTTTTCACAATTTGCTTGTGAAATGACATTGTCAGAGTTACCCATCTTCTTCCTTCCATTTTGCTTCTGCCTCTAGGCCACCAGCCATCACTTCCAGATTCCAGCGCGGTTGCAGCAATACTCGGACTTACAGATAGTGTCGTGCGTGCTTCGAGCCTTCGACATGCCATGGACACGTTTAACTCAACGCCTCAACCAAATAGCTGGCCGCTGTGCACGTCGTGTCATCGACGGTACTGCCGCCTGTGAGCTCCATGAGCAGCCTCTGATGTGCACGTCATGACATGTTCGGTCATTCAAAGGGTAGAATAGTCATTTTGAATCTGTAAAAATGCAATGTTTGCAGAAAGCAATGGCACATTGACAATTATATAAGTTTCGATGGCATTTCTAGAATTTGACATTTTACCGATGACATTGAACCAAAAATCCCTTAAAAAATATGTGCATTCAAATTTTAACTTTAACCATTAATACCTATTTGTCTAGATTAAAATATTATGTGTATAATTTTTCTTTAAAATATTTAAAATATTATAATTTCATTTTACAAATATACTATGTTAAAAATTAATGATCGAAGTTATATTTTTAAGATGATGTCAATGTTCAAGACAATACTTAGTTATAATTAGATAGTAGATCCAAACTAAGGGAAATCAGTGACAGTCCTTGTTTGTTGTGTGAGCTTGGAGCAAGCTTTGCCTCGGTTTGTATATGGAAATCCAAGTGGATTGCTTAAATGTAACCCAACCAAACCACCGTGAGATTACCATTCATCATCATATGCTTTCTGAAACAATATTAACGAACAGTTTATTGAGTCTAGAATAGCATGCTAATAAAGGATTGCTGCAATTATTGACATATGTTTCTTTTGACAATTGTTTATTACACCGAAAAAATAGTGGTACATAGAAAAGAAATGCACGTAACTTATGCAATACCATTTAACTTCATTTATATTAATTTATTAATAGGATAGTTGTATAACAATTACCTAGAAATTTGTGTTCAACATTTTACGGATAGAGCTGCTTACGTCACTACTACATAGATAGTATCATTGGTAATAATTCATTCTGTTTCCCACAACATTGTCCGCAATATCTTGTCTCCAATTTATTTTGAATGTCAGGAAAATATTTGGATTACATTGAAAATACCGTCGGCTACAAGAAAAAGAATACTAAGGCCTTGCTTGGAAGCCCTGTTTTATGGTCAAAATTGGTGTAATATACTGGCCTCTAAACTTTTTCTGGCTTGGCTGCAAAAGCTTGCATGGATTGGACGGTAAACTAATAAAATTACATCAAGTTTGGCCAATAGCAACTGGGTTAAAATTATCTATTGAGTAGGCCACATTTTATTTCTAAAAAACATTGGGCTTACTCGACCTCTCGCTAGGATATGTGACTCGAGTCGCATCGCCATCCTTGACTCCATACATGACCAAACCTAGAGGTGAGGGTGATGTCATCGGGATTGGCGGTGAGCTCATCAACAACGGCGGAGGTGGAAACGAGATTCTGATTGTCGGCACCTTAGAATACACGGCGACGACTTCATCTACAGCGGTGAGGAGCTCGTCGGCGAGAGTGGCGAGATCCCAATGTCTTGCCTCGCATCACCTTCCTCGCTCAACTTGAGCTGATGTTTCTTGTGCCAGTCGTCGACCTCTTGGTGCTTCTTCTTCTAGAGCTGAGGTAATATCTCTCCGCAGTTGTGATTCATGTGTGTTTCAAAAAATTGAGATTGTGATGAGGATATCACTTCTATGGATATAGCCACACCTACAAATCCATCACCTACACATCAATTGGAACCCGCTGCTATAATACAAGGACCGATTACTCGAGCTCGAGCTCGCGCACGTCAACTCAATTACCAGGTGAATGCGTTTCTCGGGCTGCATATAAACATTTTAATGGATGGAATGCTATTTAATTCTTGTGATGATGTCCTTTGCCTCAAGAACTAGGGCGAGAAACTAAGCAAGCTGAAGTATAGAAGATAAGTGCATGAGTTGGGTTCAGATTTGACTCCAGGATAGGGCTGACTTGTTTCGGCCACATCGGCTACATCCGGACTCCGTTTGGAGCGTTCTTGTACTTCACCGAAAGCTTATCAAGTCTACTTTCCAACGTATCTTGAATCATATCTAAACTCCTTGTGAGTCGACAGGAATCATCCAAACAAGCGGCATTACTTTTCTAGTCCGAGTCAAAGTGGGCCTTTGGCCTTGTAACAAGCAGAGCCCACTTTAGCCTGCACCCTAGGGTTCCTGGATGCACCCTCCACAATATAAACAGCCAACCGTTGCCATTAGGGAGGCGGATCTTTTTAGATCAAAGATGGCAGTTGCTACTTCTTGTAATCGCGTGTGTTGGCTAAACCGCCCGAATTACTTATCTTCGGAACCCCCTCTTTTGTGATTCTGACTGAACTCGTGGTTTCAATTCTAATTTTAGTTGCTTTTTCATCTTGTTCTTGCGTGTTCTTCAATTGCTTGCACGGAGAAAGGGCCTTCGTGGTCAGGTTGATCGTGCGTCAGTAAGATCAATAACAACTTCGGGAGTCGGTGTAACGATTGCTAAGGCGCATTGTCTAGGGACGGTGTAGTCGGATCGTCAACGTCTTCTCCCTCCCAATGGAATCCATTCCCTCTCATCGAAAGGTCTGGACCTATCCTTCTATCAGATTGCACTTGGGTCTCTATTCCATTGCTCGTGTTGTGGTGGCATGATGTTTGATCTGATATGTTCTTGACTGTGGTAGTGAAGTATTTAGGGAATGAGGATTCGGCTGATGTGCTATGCTGTTAGTGGATTTGATTATGCATGGCATTTTGTTGGATTTTTGTCAGTGCATTTGAACATGCTGTCAGTGGATCTGAACATTACGCATTGACTAAACTAGCACAGCTGTGTGTTCACTCATGGCCCAAGTGAAGTGTTGTTTTAACCCAAACAATGTTTGCAATGGAAAAGTAATCCGGTTGTGTTCAGAGGGCTTTGTTTGTTCCCAGATATTTACAAGTGGAAAATTTTCAGAACATATAAGTAGGGTCTAAACTAAAGGGTATAATAATCATGGCCAGTTCCAAAATAACCATCGGAAATACTATAATTCTAGTGCACATATATGAGCAGTTTTGGCTTGATTGGTGCCGTTGCACACTATTTTATTTTATTTTATTTTGCATATTTGGCCCGTGCGAATAAAATTGCAAAAATGGCCCCTCTCTGACCACAGAAGCAGCGGCAACAGACACGTGTCACATATCATGTCCTTGTATCGCATCATCTCTCCTGCCCCATGGCAGCACAGTGCACCACGATAGCAGTTGATAGGACCAACATGCAAAAGGCCTGCCGTGCTTCCCCAACTCAGCAAGGAACTTGCTGCTATCTTCAGGCTCGGCTAGATGGTGTTAACCCCCCCAATAGTGCGGTAGCTTCCCGCTGAGCTCCCCTTCTTCAGTAGGATCGTGCCCCACTCCCCCCTCCTTCACGTGCGAAAGCACATGGTGCACAGCACATAGAAATGAGCACGTGGTCCCCTCCCATTCCAGCACTCGTTTTGGCCGATGAGGGAAATCAGAGAGGGAGAGGAGGAGAGGGAAAAAAGAGAGATTTTTATAGGTGATTTTGGTGTAGTTAGGTTGTTAATTAGGAGACGTTAGCGTTGTGAAAGTTGTAGATCAAGTTGAGATCTTCTAGAGATGGTGAGTTTTTTTGCATCCTAAAGTTATGTAATTATTTGTTTATTAGCATTTAATTAGAGTAATTGTTATTTGGTAGGTGTTCTTAAGTTAAGTATGCTTGTTAGTTCATTTGTATGCACTATTATATCATGTTAATGATGACGCATATATCATTAACAATAAATTACTAGAACAATTAATTTGATAGTGTCATTTATGTTGCATGCATATGACACTTGACATGCATTTGCATTTGAAATATTTATGTTAGACAATACAGTTTACTCAGTAATATTGAATTATTAAAATAGTATTAGCGAGTGGAAAAATAATTATGGTGTGTAAGCAGCAGTGGAAAAGTGGGAAAATAATTTTTGGTACGTAGAAATGGAATAATTTCAAATATTTTCTAATTTACTCAGTAATGTTGATTTAGTTATGTACTAGTAGATATATATGCACATTTGATGTGTATGTTTTAGTTGTTATTTAATGATGTTATTAATATGTATAGTGGAATATTAATATAATTGGTAATACCATGCATGCACAAACAGTATGTTAGTAGTAGTATTAGTGAGCTGGGAAAATAATTTTGGTGCGTAAGTAGCTGTGGGAAAGTAGGAAAATAAATTTTGGTTCAAAGAAAATAGATTAATTTTAAATGTTTTCTAATTTACTCGATATTGTTGATTTAGTTACATGCTACTAGTTATGCATTTACCTTTCATACGTATGTTTTAGTTGTTATTTAATGATGTTATTAATAGGTAAAGTGAAATTTAGTATAATTGGAAGCACACATGCATACATAAACAATATACATTTAGTAGCATTAGCATGGTGGAAAAATAATTTTGGTGCATAAATAGCGGTGGGAGAGTGGGAAAATAAATTTTGGTACAAACAAAATGGAATAATTTTAAATATTTTCTAATTTACTTCGTAATGTTTGTTTAGTTACGTGCTAATAGATATGCCTGCACTTTTAATATGTATGTTTTAGCTTTTTTTAATGACATCAATAGTAGTAGAGTAGTATTTAATGATTGTACCTAAATTATTATGGTAGGTACATGATGTGAGATATTTAAGATTTGTTCGTATTTTACGGGGACAGTATCGTCCTCGACGAGCAATTTGGAATGGACCTATCAAATTGCGAAAGAAAGGTGACTTGTGTACTGGGTTTGAAGGAGATTGGTTTGACTGAGCTACAGAGGTGCATATGCAGCTAATTTGATAGGGAGATTACAAGGAGTAAACTTACCCACGAGGTGGTAAATGCCTTAGTGGTCGGACGGTTATCGAAATATGTCTAGGAGCTAAACATGGTGACAAGAAGCACACTGAGGGCGTAGTACATGCAGATTGTAATGAATGTTGGTGCTATGTTACATGGTAGGATGATGGTGTACGTGCTGTTTTTGGAGAAGGGAGAATCATCAAGCTGGGGTGTGGCTAGTGGGGGTGGAGGCGTCGTGCTATTGGGAATGATGAACACCTAACAAGGCGTGTTGATGGTTTTTAGCCTAATGAAGTAGGGCAGTGGTTGGCCGCCCTTGTTGACTGCAACGAATATCTGAAAGACCTGGCAGATGCAATGCAATCCGATGACTAGCCAGAAGTTCATACGGATAGCAGTGAAGATGAGGGAGACAAACAAATATGTAAGTGGTGGTGACCAAGTAGGTGGCATTGTATCCACTTAAGTTTAGTATGTGTCATTAAGGTTGAATGAGCTGGCGATAGCCTCCCTTGTTTTGACGCAAAAAGGTGGTTCTGAATGGGGTTTCAATCAGAACACTCTATTAGTAGGGCAACTTTCCCTGACAAGAGTGTCGTTCAACAAGCCATAGCGAGATATACGGTGAACATCAGCCACACATATTGAGTGTACAGGTCGAACTAAGAGATGTACATCGTGAAGTGTGTCGATGCCAAATGTCCTGCAAGGTTTGTGCGTAGAAAATGAAGGACACGGGTACGAACTTTAAGATCACATTGGTAAGGGATCACACATGTGAGCTTGCTGAGCTATTGCACAAGCACATAAATGTGACCTCGTCATAGTTGACTAGCCTGATTGGTCACTTTGTTATTGCGAACATAACAGTTTCGACAAAGCAGTTGATGGCAAATGTGGTCAACATAGTGGGATATCTAGTCAGCTACAACACAGTATGGTGAGTGAAGAGAAAGGTGATAGAGAGGATGTACAACACATACCAAGAGGCGCACAACTTTGTCCTGAGAATACTTCACTAGATTGTCAAAGAAAATCCGAGGCGTACATAAACAAGATGGGAAGACTGCACCCCATGAAGGGACCAAACTATTTTGTCGACGATCGGGACCGCCAACCGCAAAGAGGGAGGAAGGATCATGTAAAGGGGTGAGGCCCCAAGTCATGCTCGTCCGGGAAAGAGGGAGCGTCGGTAGGCACACAGCTCGAGGAAGAAGGGCAAACGAACAGGGGAGACACGGAGTTATACTAGTTCGAGCCCCCTAGGACGGGTAACAGCTCTACTCCAGTCTTGCCCGTAGGCGAAAGATGACTAACAGGCTCCTTTGGGGAGGATGAACAGGGAGCTCGACCTCGGGGCCACTCGGAAGTGGTGGCCGAGGGGGAGCCCGGTGAGGAGGTCTGGCATATTAGTGTGTCTTGAGGTTCTTATTGTTGTTCTGTGTTGGCGTTGTCTTTGTGCTCTCTTTTTGGTCTGTCTCCACCTGGTCTGATCGGGGTAGTCCTGGCGCTTTTATAGACCCCTGGGCGTTTATCTCGAGTGCTGACGTCGGGCGATGTCTGTGAGTTGGCAGGAGCAGTTAACTCTAGTTCCCACGCAGGGGACTTGATAGGGGTCGCTGGTCCCTAGTTCCCACACAGGGGATCTGACAAGATCGGTTGACCTTAGCTCCCACGCAGGGGACCTGACAGGAGTTGGTGGCCCCAATTCCCACGTAAGGGAGAGAGGTCACGCAAGGAAAGGGAATACTATGCTGGAGGCCGGACTGAAGGTGCTGAGGTCGAGGAGGCTTGCGGGGCCAGCACGGACCCGAGGACAGCCTTGCCCGAGCTCGGGAACAGTCCTCCGAGCTCGGGGATATCTTTGCTCGAGCTCCAGGATGGTCCCCCGAGCTTGGGGAGAACGTTCTAAAGCCCCCCGGGGGGGGCTTGGACACGTGTCAGGGTGACCGATCCCCGACAACCAGCCCCCGAGGCTCAAGAAACAGTCTGAGACTCTAGGTGTTCTTGAGTCTGAAATCTTCTTTGAGGAGGGATCGTCACCTTGGTCGAGCTCGGGATCTGATGAAGGCCTTTTTTGCGGGTGTTTTCGCCGTGGTCGTTCTTGGAGATACTCGAGCTTCAGCACTTCGTCTTTGAGCAGGCTTGATGGCGTCCGGGACGTTCGGGCTCTCAACCTTGTGGTCGTGGAGATCATCGGGCCACGTGGGCGGAGAAGTCGGATGGTCTGGCTAGTGGGCGTTGAAGAGGTGCATCCGTACACGGGTTTTGAAAGGCCACGATACCTCGGTTACAGCCCTTTGGCCGCGGGCACGTCTTTTGAGGCGACAATAATGTCGGTAGTCGGGGCGTCTTTAAAACCGGGACCCGGCATCCTCTGAAGCCTTTCTTCCCCATCGCCCACGTTCTCTGCTCTTTGCTTCCTACTCCTTTGCGCTGTCGCGGCTGCCTTCCTCCTCCAATTCTCTCCTCTTGACTCCATGGTGAAGTTCGGGAAGAGCACCCTCACCGCGGACCAGTTCACCTAGCGACTCCCAGCCGGGGAGAATGTGCCGCAGCCTCGAGATGACGAGGTCGTGAGCACGGAGCAGTACATGCTCTTCGGGCTGCGGACCTTGGAGAACGACTTCTTGGCTGCGGTCCTTGCGCAGTGCGAGATCGAGCTCGTGAACCTGTTACCCAACTCTCTTCTCCACCTCTCCATCTTTGCTCATCTTTGTGAGGGGTTTCTGGGCATCCTTCCCACCCCCTCCTTGTTCTTTTGCTTCTATTCCTTGTCCCGCACTGCGAAGGACCCCGTCATCGGGTGCCTCTATTTCCGACTGTGGGCGGGACTCCCTTGCTTCTTTCTCCAGATCCCGACCCGGGACTCGCTAGGGCCGTGGTCGGAGAAATGGTTCTATTTGAAGAAGGGCGAGGGCAGCGACCTCGCCTACAACGGCGCCGCGGTCGACGGCAAGCGGGAGACCCCAGAGCCCAAGGATTTGGCGACCGACCAGGCGGCGGTCGCCCTCATCCACATCTGCGCGGCGCTGGCGGTGAAAAGCGGCGGTCATTTACGACCACGCAACCGTGTGTTCCCTCTTCGGAAGAGGCTGCACCCCTTCTTCGAGATCACCGGGAAGCACGACGTCACCCAGGAAGGTCCCGAAGGTAAGCATTGCGCAGCCTAGAGCTTCCCCGGGTCCAATTGAAGCTTTCTTGTTCTCAACAGTTTCTTTTGGCCTCTCGCAGCACCGAAGGCGGCTTGGATGGCCTCGAGGATGCAGGAGATCTTCGAGAAGGCCGCCACCACCTACGACCTCGATGGCGACGTCCCCAAGAACATCATGGGGCAGAGCAGCGAGGTAACGTCTCTTGCTTTGACTTTGGCCATGAGGGCTCGGACTCAGGCGCTAATCATGGTGAGCTTGTGCAGGAGACCAAGGAGCTCTAGGACACAGCCAAGCAGATGCTGCCGCTCCCCGGGCTGAGCAAGGGCAAGAAGGGGGGCAAGAGGCCGGCCCCAGATGCCTCGAAGCCGGTCGCCAAGAAGCCCCACGTCGAGTGGGGCGATCGGGCTGTGGTAAGTTGAATGCCCCGAGCTCGGGAACGCTTGAGCCCGAGGTCGCTTTCTTTTACTGATTTTTTCTTTTCTATCAGCAGCAAAAGGCGGCAGCCGCCGCGTGAGCCTCGGATGCGCAGTCGGAGCAACGACCTCCTGCACTAAGCACCTGGGGAAGGATTCTTCTCGCAGCCGCCGCGCCAGGTGCGGTCCTCTTTCGTTTCCCGTCGTTCCGCTCCGCCACAGCGTCCAAGTGAACGAGGGGCACCGACCTTTCCTGTGGTCCAGGGCAAGGCCGAGGAGGAGGAGGACGAGGATGACTTCCACCTCGTGCCACGGTCCAGGGCGCGGCGAGTCCTACTCTCCACAGCGTCCAAGGAGGACGACATGGCCGAGGGGGGCGCGACCGAGGGTGGCGCGGCTGAAGGCGACGAAGGAGCCCCCGAGCTGGACGCCAGCCTTGGGGGTTCTGCTGCGGCGGTCGAGGGCGAGGCCGGTCTGGTCGTCATCGCGGGACGGGCGATCCCAGCCGCCACCGTCCCTGCCGACACGGATCGGGCCGAAACGTCTGAGGACGCCAGTGCCGCTGCGGCGACGGGGTCCGCCGAGGAGGAGGCTACCACGGATCTGCCCAGAGGGTCCGACGGTACCATCGACCTACAGGTGCTAGAGGACCGTTTGGCGGCGGTAAGAGTGCCTGCCCTGAACTCTTCTCTCTTTCTTCTCCTTTTCTCTTCTCTTGTAACTGTGGCGACATTTCCCTTGTTTTCGCAGGGCCTGCGCCTGATCTCCAGAGGGTACGGGGTCGTGCGCGGGCACGTGCTCAGCTTTCGGGCCCTCTGGGATGTGATTGAGGCCAACCAGAGGGACGCCGCCCAAGTCGAGGCTGATGCGGCGCGCCGGCGAGAGGAGGTCGAGCGGCTGAAAGAAGCCCAAACCCTCGAGCTCACGCGGGCCGTTGTGGCCGAGCGGGAGCGCGGGGCTCGGGAGGTCGAGCGGGAGCTCAACATCGAGAGGGACCTCCACGCTGCAACCCTCTTGAAGGCCCTTGAGGAGGAGCGGAAGAAGGCGGAGGAGACCCTCGCTCGCGTTCGACAAAAGGTGCAGAAGGCCCTCGACGAGAATCGCGAGAGCGCGTCGGCGACGGTCCAGCACCTCGAGCTCGAGCTCTCCGGCGCTCGCTTGAGGGCGGGGGCCGCGTGGCAAGAGGCGCAGGAGCTCCAGGAGCGCCTCGAGGTCTCATTCATGGACTGCGAGGAGAGCTACGGGATCGTGGCGTCCGCGCTCGAGGACTTTGCGACCGCTCAGAAGGAGGTAGAAGGGCTCCTGGTGCTGACGACGGACCTGCCGACCATGCGCGTAGAGGTAGAGGCCACGCGTGAGGAGGCAGCCCGCCTTTAGGCTCGGCTTGATGAGCTTTCTGCCGCCCCAGGGAAGGCCTTCACCGAGCTCGAGGCCGAGGTGGCCGAGCTCAAGGCCAAGGCGACGGACGCCGAGGCGAAGGCGGCCGGGTTCGAGGAGACGGCGGCCGAGTTGGAGAAGAGGGCCACTGAGGCCGAGGCTAAGGCGACCGATGCAGGAGCGAGGGCCACTGAAGCTGAGGTGCGGGCAGCCGAGGTGGGCGCGAAGGCCACGGCGTCCGAGGCGAAGGTCTCCGAACTCGAGGAGAAGTTGGCCCGGGTGACCCAGGCGGGGAAGGGCGCCTTGGCTCAGCTCCAGAGCAACCGCGACCGGGTCGGTCAAGCCGAGGCTGAGGTGCTGGCGCTGCGGAGAAGGGTCTCCGACCTCGAGCAGGAAAAACTTGCTCAGGATATGTCTGTAGATTAGAAAAATAGGTTCAGACATAGATAGGGGGCGAAATATTCGCACCCCTTGTAAAGACAATGTATCATTTTGCCGTGATTTATAAAGCAGCCTTTTTAGAAGACTTAGTTTGTTTTTGTTTTGCTCTTTGTCATCTCCAAAAGCTTGCTTGGTCTGCTTCGTAGGAGAGCCCGAGCGACGTCGGATTGCGATGCGAAGAGCAAAACAGCCGGAGGTGTCCGCTGGGTGAGTTATTGATCTCAACTCGAACCATCCGGATTAGGTTGACCGAGTCCGGGGACACTCGAGGTCAGATTTAACCGAGGCCGAGCCTGAAACACTCAGGCTCTGGGCACAACTCGGACTGGCCGGCCTGGAAATACATCATGCTCGGGCCAGGTTTAGGCCTCGGGTCCAGCCCGGTGAACTCGGAAATGCTTCGAGCTCGTGGGCTCCCTCAGAGGGCGGTTTAGAAACTCGAACCTGGCCACTTGGCCATGGGGGAATGGTCGGCTTATTGCGACTGCCGGCTTATCGCGACCGGAGTCATCCCCGGTGGTGAATTTAGAAACTGTGACCTCCGAGCCCGGGAATGCGTCAGGCTCGGGACGCCCTCTGAGGACGTTCAATGGTTGGCAGCATGGGGGGAAAGCCTGCTTATTCCGATAAAGATCGTCTTACTGCGGCCTCTGAGTTCGGGAATGCACCGGGCTCGCGGTAACCCCGAGGCGAACCTAGAGAATGTGACCTTCGGCGCTGCAAAACAAAACGCATAGAATGCATACACAGGCGCCCCGAGGTCCAAGAGCTGCTCCGCATGACCTCTGGTCTAGGCCTGCGACGGGAGGGAGCTCTGTGGCGATGAGAATTGGCTTACATCAGTAGCGTCGACCTCCCGAAGGCGGTCCTTATGGTCACGCCGTGAGATCATATTGCCCGAGAAGCAAGTATCAATGGACAAGGGGACAAACCTCACCTGTGCTTTTTAGGCCAAGCTGGCTGCTTGGCCATGAGGGAGTGGTCGGCTTATTGCGTCTGCCGGCTTATTACGACCGGAGTCATCCCCATTGGTGAATTTAGAAACCGCAACCTCCGAGCCCAGGAATGCATTAGGCTCGGGGCGCTGGACCGAGGCCGAACCTGGAAATGCATCAGGCTTTGGGCACAACTCAGACTGGCCGACCTGGAAGTACGTCAGGCTTGGACCGGGTTTAGGCCCCAGGTCCAGCCCGACAAGCTCGAAAATGCTCAAGCTCAGGACGGGCTCCCCCAGGGGCGGTTTAGAAATTCAAACCTGGCCACATGGCCACGGGGGAATGGTCGGCTTATTGCGATTGCCGGCTTATTGCGACCGGACATCTCCGGTGGTGAATTTAGAAACTGTGACCTCCGAGCCCGGGAATGCATCAGGCTCGGGGCGCCCCCTGAGAATGTTCAATAGTTAGCAGCACGGGGGAAGGGCCGACTTATCCCGATAACGATCGCCTTATTACGACCTCTGAGCCCAAACCTGCATCAGGCTCGGTCATCCCCGAGGCGAACCTAGAGAACGCAACCCTTGGCGCTGCAAAACAAAACACGCATGGACGTCTCGAGGGGGAGCTCGCCGCGTGATCTTATGGTTGCCCTTATGGTCACGCCGCGGGGTCGCGCCGCTCGAGACGTTCTATATGAAAAAAGACTTTCGGCCGAAAGAATAGCAGAAGGAGCCCCGGGCCCGAGGTCTTAAAATGACTCGATATTCGGCAGAAGAACCTGCAACTTGGGGCCGTGACCTGACGTCACATCCCTCGAGAGGCAAAAAGAGTTTAGTATCGGAAATGAAGGAGAATTTTTATCACAGGCCTAGACCCGGGCTGGTTAGGAGTTTGGCGACATAAGATTTGACGACCTAGGCAGCCCTGTGGCTAGGACAATCTCAGGCTTGTCCCCTACGACGGGGGGAATGGTCGGGTTACTGCGATGAGAATCGGCTTACTGCGCTTTTCGTCCCACGGAAGCGAGTTACGAGGCCAAGATGCCAGCTCGAGCGAGGGTGCGCGAGCCGAGACTCCTGCGTCTCGAGGTCGAGGAAGCGCTCGGGCGCAAATGTCAGGATGGACTTTGCTGCAAGGGGGAGATCGGCTTACTGCAATGAGAATCGGCTCACTGCGCGTCCGACCCCCGATGTTGATCCCTCGCATCACAACCTTCAGACACATTCGCTCGAGACAGGGAAAAGCATAAGAGGAAAAAGGAGACGATAAAGCAGCATAATTTAGCGTAAGGGAAAAACTAGGCCGAGGCCCTTAGCTCGAAGCCCTTACCGACGATGGTCCCGGGCACGGGCCCTGCTATGGGGGGATGGTCGGCTTACTGCGATGAGGATCGGCTTACCGCGTATTCGACCCCCGGAGGTGGACCACGGGACCGTCGTGCTAGCTTGAGTAAGGGACCTGAGGGCCGAAACTCGAGTATCTCGAGGTCGGCGGGCCCATGGGCGTGACTGCCGGGACAGAACTCGCGACGGGGGGATAGTCGGCTTACTGCGATGAGGATCGGCTTACCGCGCAGTCGACCCCCGGAGGTAGGTGTCCGGGCCACGGCTCGGGTCGTGTTTGCTCGAGATACGAGAGACAAGCATGATGATAAGGGAAAACACCTTATCTTAAAACAGAAGGACGGGGAGCACTAGGCATAAAACCTCCAGAGCTGGCCTACATTCCACGAGTTAGTGAGCTCCCTGCCATCGGGGGTCGCTAGACAGTAAGCTCCCACGCGACTTGCAGAGACGATCCTATAGGGATCTTCCCACAGCGGGGACAGCTTGTTGGTGTTGGACCGGTCCTGGATTCGTCTTAAGACTAGGTCCTCGATGTGGAAGCCCCTAGGTCATATTGCTCGGGTGGTGTGCCTACGGAGATCTTGCAGGTAGCTCACCGAGCGCAGCAGTGCGCGGCACCTTACTTCCTCCGCCAGGACGAGGTCGAGGGATCGCTCCTGCTCGAGATCAACCTGGTCGACCGAGCTTGCCTTGACGGAGCCGAGCGCGACCTCCGGTGCCAGGACGGCCTCGGTCCCGAAGATGAGCTGGAAAGGGCTCGTCCCCGTTGCCCGGCTCGGAGAGGTGCGGACGGACCAAAGGACGGTGGGAAGCTCGTCCACCCTGGCCCGGTCGCGCTGACCAAGCTCAGCAA
Organism: Otatea glauca; assembly: GCA_036346275.1. NCBI lineage: Eukaryota > Viridiplantae > Streptophyta > Magnoliopsida > Poales > Poaceae > Otatea > Otatea glauca. The sequence continues at coordinate 21,719,583 of CM070726.1, forward strand.
ATACTAGTTTCTTGACTCCTTGGACGAGCTATCCGTTGGAACGCTCTACCGCCCCGTTGCTCTGAGGATGGCTCACCGAAGCATAGAAGACCTTGGTCCCCATGTCTGCGCAGAACTCTTGGAACAGCTCGCTGGTGAACTGAGTCCCATTGTCGGTGATGACCTTTCAAGGGACACCATACCTTGTGACCACGAAGGAACGGAAGAACCTTACCACGGCCTTGGCGGTGATAGCGAAGACTGGCTCAGCCTCGATCCATTTCGAGAAGGTGTCGATGGCGACGAACAGTAATTTCTTTCCCCAACCGACCTCGGGAAGGGGCCGAGGATGTCGAGGCCCCATGTCGAGAATGGCCAGGAGAGGGGAATGGTCTGCAAGGCGTAGATCGGCTGCCGGTCCTTCCGAGCATGGAACTGGCAGGCCTGGCAAGTGCGGATGATGTCTTGAGCGTCCCCGAGCACTATCGGGCAGTAAAATCCCATCTGGAATGCCTTCCAGACCATTGTCCTGAAAGAAGAGTGAGCGCCGCATAGGCCAGAATGTATGTCGCTAAGCAAGTACTTACCCTCCTCGGGAGTGATGCATTTTGACAAAATACCCAGGGCTCCTCGACGGTGAAGCTACCCGTCAACGAGCCTGTACGAGCTAGCGCGGCGTCGGATCCTGGTCCTCTCGGCTGGAGTAGCGGGGAGCCCCCCGCGGTCGAGGAACTTGACGATCGGGTCCATCCACGAGGGGACACTCTCGAGGAGGGCCACCGGGTCATCCTTATCGGCGACAGATGGCGTGGCCAAGGTCTCAAGGATGACGTCCGGCGAGAGCTCATCGCCGGACGATCTGAGGCTGGACAGGAGGTCGGCAGTGGAGTTGTCCTTCCTTGGCACGTGCTGGATCTTCAGGTTTAGGAACCATCTTTCCATCGTGCGCACTTCGGCGAGGTACTTGGCCATTAGCGGGTCCAAACACTGATAGTCTTTGTTGTACTGATTGACGACGAGCTGGGAGTCCCCTTTAACAACCAGACAGCGGATTCCTAGGGACTTACAAGCTCACAGGCCAGCCAAGAGGGCCTCATATTCCGCCGTGTTGTTGGTTGCGGGGAAGACAAAGCGGACCACATACCTTAGGTGGTCACCTTGAGGGGTGACGATGAGAACGCCAGCTCCCAAGCGCTCAAACAACCTCGACCCGTCGAAAAACATGGTCCAAGGGTCTTCGGCTTCGACCTCGGGCTCGGGGGCGGGCTCGGTCGTTTGCTCGACCACGAAGTCAGCCAACGTCTACGATTTGATGGCGGTGCGGGCCATGAAGCGGAGGTCAAACTCGGCCAACTCCATAGCCCACTTGGCGATGCGACCACCGGCCTCCGAGTTCCTCAGAATCTCCCCGAGCGGGAGCCCGCTTGGGACAACAACCGCATGCGCCTGGAAGTAGTGCCGAAGCTTGCGCGAGGCCATGAAGAGGGCGTAGAGGAGCTTCTGGACCAGAGGGTAGCGTTTTTTTGGCACGTGAAGCACCTCGCTGACATAGTAGATCGGGTGCTGTCACTCGGCCTGCTCGGCTATCAGGACCGCGCCAACGGCCTGGGTCGTAGCCGCGAGGTAGAGCAACAGCACCTCGCCCTGCCGCGGAATCGTCAGTAGAGGTGGACTCGAGAGGTATGCCTTGAGCTCGTCAAAGGACCGCTGGGCTTCGGGGGTCAACTCGAAGCCCCCGTGCCTGCGTAGGATCCTGAAGAAGGGCAGCCCTCGTTCACCAAGCCGGGAGATAAAGCGGCTGAGGGCGATGACGCGGCCGGCGAGACTCTGGACTTGCTTTACCAACGTCGGGGCGGCCATCTGCTCGATTGCCTCGATCTTCTCTGGGTTCGGGCCCATGCCAGAGCCCCCGATCATGTAGCCGAGCACCTTTTCAGAGGTCATGCCAAAGACGCACTTCTCGGGATTAAGCTTGATGCCGAACTTGTTTAGACTGGCGAAGGTCTCGGCTAAGTCGTTGACGTGGTCGGCTTCGGAGGAGCTTTTGACGATGATGTCGTCGACGTAGACCTCAAGGTTTCGGCCGATCTGCAGATCGAAGGTCTTGACCATCAGCTGATGGAACGTTGCGCCCGCGTTGCGGAGATCGAACGACATGGTCGTGTAGCAGAAGGTTCCAAACGGCGTGATGAAGGCGGTCTTGTCCTTGTCTTCCACGGCGAGCTTGATCTGGTAGTAGCCGGAGTAGGCGTCGAGAAAACCCAACATCTTGGCGTTGGCAGTGGAGTCTACAATCTGGTCTATACGCGGAAGAGGGAAGTTGTCTTTAGGACACGCGGCGTTTAAGCCCGTGTGATCGACGCACATCCTCCATTTCCCGCCTTTCTTTTGTACAATTACAGGGTTGGCCAGCCATTCGGAGTACTTGACCTCACGAATGAAGCCAGCCTTCAAGAGCTTATCAAGGTGCTCTCTGATTATGGCTGCCTTCTCAGGGGAGAAGCGCTGCAGTTTCTAGCGCACGAGCCTGCACTCAGGTTTTGTTTGCAGTTTGTGCTCGACCACCTCCCGTGGGACCCCCGATATGTCCGCGGGTTCCCGTGCAAAAATGCTTTTATTATCTCGGAGGAAGGTGACGAGCTCATCTTCCTATTTCGGGTCGAGCTGAGCGGAAACGTAGGCGCACTTGCCCGAGCTCCCCGCCTCGAGTTGCACGGTCTTGGTAGGGCCACTGGGCTGGATGGCCGCCTTTCGGCGGGCGCTCTTTGGGGTCACCTCGGGGCCTCTTTGAGGCAACATGCCGTGCGCGCCGAGGCCTTTCCTCGCAGCCGTGCGCCGCCTTGAGGTCACCGTGGACTGCTATGATGCCACCGGGCCCTGGGAGCTTCATACACCGGTGCCAGTAGTGATTCGCCCGAGGATGGCGTTGTAGGGGAGGTCGCCATCTACGACCTCGAAGGTGATCAGCTCGGTGCGAAAGTTCGCTGAGTCGCCAAAGGTGACGGGCAGAACCACCTGCCCAAGCGGAGTGGTCGAGCTTCCCGACACGATGCAGAAGAAGGGGACCGCTATATTCTTGATTTTCGCCCGGGGTATCTGCATCCGGTCCAGTGCGCTTGCCAAGAGCAGGTTGAGGGAGCTTCCCCCATCAACCATGACTCGGTCGACGATGGCATTGCTTATGGTCGGGGCGACGACCAGGGCGGTCTTGAAGTCTCAGGACATCCCTGCAGGGTTGGTCAGTGGGCTTCCCGGCGGTGGCTTGGAATACGGTGCGCGCGGCGTCCTTCAGCTCGTGCAGGGACCGATATACCGAAGAGCCACCAAAGATGACATCCACACGGTGGTCGATTTGCTAGAACTCCAGGCCGGGGCCTGCTTGATCCTCGACGGCGTCGCTTCCATCAGGCAGCTCATCGCCCCTCGGGAGCGTGGGCATCTCTCCATGCCCTCTATAAAAGGCATCCAGCTTGTACAGCCACGCTCTGCAACTTCGTAGGTCGTGGCCGTGTATTTGATGGAACGGGCAGAATTTGTCGGCGTCGAGGCGGAGCTATTCCTCATCGCCCCAAGGTCGGTCGTCTGTCCGAGGGGGCCTGGCCCGACCCTGTCCCTGCTAGGGCCTGCGCGGTGCTTGCTGAGGCCGTGGGCAGCAATTTTGCTGGGGCTGAGGCCCTCGGTGGTCAGGCTGGCGCGCTTGCGCCCCTTCGTGCCTGTTGTTGATTGCGGCGACCACACGGAGCTGGCCGCCTCCAGCGCCGCGTTCTTTCCCTCGCTTCTTGTCGCACGGGGCTGGACCTCCTTGTTTGGTGCCAGAAGGCCCCGCCTCGCCAAAGGCGAGGCCGAGCTTGCCCCGGTCATAGTCGTGCTTCCAGCGGACGGCGTCGTCCGTGTCTGCATAGCGCTCCGCCATGCGGAACAGCTTGTTGACGGTAAGCTTTATAGCGATCTCGAGGTTTTTTGTGAGACGTCTGTCACGGACGCCAAACTTGAAGGCCTTGATGACAGTCTCATCGGAGACGTTGAGGATCGAGTACCGTGCGCGGGTAAACCGGCGCACGAAGTCTCGGAGGGGCTCGCCCTTCCCCTGGATGACACGGTCTAGGTCCCTTTCTAGTCCAGGCCGCTCGTAGCAGCTCTGGAAGTTGCAGTGGAGGGCACTCCGCAACTGGCACCATGACCAGAAGGCACCGGGCGCCTGGTTGAAGAGCCAGGTGCGGGCGGCTCCATCCAGGACGGTGGGGAGATAGTTGCCCATTGTGGCCTCGTCCCCGCCAGTCACCAAGATGGTGGTGGAGTATATGAAGAGGAACTCCGCAGGGTTCTTGGTCCTGTCGAACCGCTCCATTATTGCTGGCTTAAACCAGGCCAACCAGCGCACTCGACGGAGGTCGTCTGAGTACGCCGGACAGCCGTAGGCCAGGAGGCCACTGCTGCCGCTGCTGGCGTAGGAATCGTCGTCCGCCGGCAGGGGAAACTCGAGCCGACGGCGCACCCGCACCGACCGTGTCGGTCAGAAAGAACGTCATTGGGACGGTGGAGCGGGCGGTCGCGAACCTTTTGGCGCCTGGGCGGAATGTCCGGGGAAAGGCCTCCGGAAGCATTACTGCTCGAGCGAGCATCACTGTTGCTCTGCTGCCGGCGGGCGTGCCCGCGTGCAATGTCCTCCCCCTGGCGAGGCAGAAGGGATGGTGACGGGGTGCGCGCCCGCAGGTAAGGAGTCTGCTGGCGGAACAGTCGGTGATCGCACGGCGAATCGGTGCCGCTCGCAAAGGGGCGAGACTCGGAGTCCGGGCGCCAAACTGGCCGCAAAGGCACAACGTCGTCGGTCACCCTGTTGAGCTCTTCGGCGAGGGACCGTCGGAAGAGGGCCGAGCCGGTCCGGGCGTGGTCAGCCATGACCCGGGCGATGGCCCGCAGGCGCTCCCGGCCAGGCTCATCTGGCCGGGAGGGACTGAGCTGTCCGGGCAGAGAGCGAGCCATTGCGCGCTCCTCTCGCTGAATGGCGGTGATGGCTTGGTTGATGGCGACCTGGGTGAGGCGACGCGCCTCCTGCGGAGTCTCCAAGCCGCTATTATCTGCCCCCGGAGTCACCTCACGGCTGCCGGCCATGAAGACCCGACGTTCGCGAGGCGGCAACGAGGGTGAGAGCATGGAGGTGGAGCCTTGGTACTCAGCGGCCGCGCCCGAGCCCGGGCTCATTGATCGCGACATGCTGTCGGTGAAGTTGGAGGTGCTGAGACGATGACCTTCGGACGAACGAAACTTTGGGCCCAACGGTGGGCGCCAGCTGTCGATGATCGGTACCGCCAACCGCAAAGAGGGAGGAAGGATTGTGTAAAGGGGTGAGGCCCCAAGTCATGCTCGTCTGGGAAAGAGGGAGCGTCGACAGGCACACAGCTAGAGGAAGAAGGGCAAACGAATAGGGGAGACACGGAGTTACACTGGTTCGAGCCCCCTAGGATGGGTAATAGCTCTACTCCAGTCTTGCCCGTAGGCGAAAGATAACTAACAGGCTCCTCGGGGGAGGATGAACAGGGAGCTCGACCTCGGGGCCACTCAAAAGTGGCGGCCGAGGGGGAGCCCGGTGAGGTGGTTTGGCGTATGAGTGTGTCTTGAGGTGCTTATTGTTGTTATGTCTTGGCGTTGTCTTTGTGCTCTCTTTTTGGTCTGTCTCTGCCTGGTCTGATCGGGGTAGTCCTGGCGCTTTTATAGACCCCTGGGCGTTTATCTCGAGTGCTGACGTCGGGCGATGTCTATGAGTTGACAGGAGCAGTTAACTCTAGTTCCCACGTAGGGGACTTGACAGGGGTCGTTGGGCCTTAGTTCCCACGCAGGGGATCTGACAAGAGCGGTTGACCTTAGCTCCCATGCAGGGGACCTGACAGGAGTTGGTGGCCCCAATTCCCACGCAGGGGAGAGAGATCACGCAAGGAAATGGAATACTATGCTGGAGACCGGACTGAAGGTGCCGAGGTCGAGGAGGCTTGCGATGCCAGCACGGACCCGAGGACAGCCTTGCCCGAGCTCGGGAACAGTCCTCTGAGCTCGGGGATATCTTTGCTCGAACTCGGGGATGGTCCCCCGAGCTCGGGGAGAACGTTCTAAAGCCCCCCGGGGGGACCTGGACATGTGTTAGGGTGACCGATCCCCGACATATTTCATCCTATGGAAAAATTGATGATTTGCCCCATTTTTCCGGTGAACTTGATGATTTACCCTATAATGTCTCACTGACATGTGGGGCCTGGGGCCACATGTCAGTGAGACATCATGGGGCAAATCATCAATTCCCACTTACTTAACGGGGCAAATGATCAAATCTCTATTCATCCTAGATCATATGTTCTAGGCATTTTGGCCCACTATAGAGGGGTTCAAGTATTGTTGATCAGTGTTGACGATGGTTGGCACTTTCTTGTCCAGGAAGTAGAAGGGCACCATATTGATGGCATTTGCCGCCGATGCTAATGACCAGTTACTCCTTGTGGCTTACGCAATTTTCGAAAATGAGGACAAAGAGGGAAGGTTGTGATCTCTATCAAATGTGAAGCAACCCCAAGACCGACTTAATGTGTGCCTCATCATGGCCATAATGTTGGGCTACTATTAGCATGACCACCATGCAAAATGGTATATGACCACCATACCAATGGAACAACATGTGGACCCATTAATGCATGTGGCATTTTGCACCAAACTTGCATACCACTTCCACAACATGGACTTGATGAAGACATTCAAGAAGTTTTGTATGCAAAAGAAGAGGATGTTCTAGGCGATACGGAAATTGCTAGATGAGGAAACCTCAAAGCATATGAGGGAATCGCAAGCAGCGCAACTGGTGGTAGACGAGGGTGTGCAGGTACTGACGAGTGCCTATAGGGTGGTCAACAACTTCTCACAACGGATCGATTTGCATGCCCCAAGCTAGAAGAACGTTCGCAGCTTCATGACACTGATGGTGCAAGGTACAAAATAATGATGACGAACATGTCGGAGGTGTACAATGGTATGCAATCCCTACCAATCACTGCCATTGTGGATGAAACTTAGAACTGAACGATTTGGGCACTTTGTTAATAAGGGGAATCATTGCGAAAAAACATAGTCTAGGAATGTGGTTCTCCAAACGTATACAAGCATACATGGACAAGAAAATTGATAAGACCTGGTCCCACATTCCTTGCACAATGGATGGAATCAGGAGGAAGTTTGAGATCCACCTCGAGAAGAAGTACACCGGTAGCAACTATAAAGGGAGTTGGAAACATGTGTGCACCATTGTGATGTAGCGACATGCACCTGTAAAAAGCCGAAGCTCCTACACGGGCCATGTTCGCATGTGTGCTACTGTTTGGTAGTCTTCAATGCAATACATCTCTGAGTACTTCAGCACTTATCATATGTTTGGGACCTAGAGTTCTGAGTTCAACTCGTATGACCTGGACAAGCATTACAGGGACCTTTGCCCAAGCCAAGTGAAATGGGTTCCAAATGACGCCATGAAGCAAATCGATCATGGATGATGGTTGTCTCGGCGCATTCGCAATGACATGGACACGAGTCAGTGTGGAGAATAGACCAGACCACGAAAATGCAGGGTATGCAAGACAGCAGGGCACACCATGAAGGACTGCCCGAAAATGGCAAGTTCATCAACCTGTTCATAGGCTCTGTGATGTCTATCTAATGACAAGTACACAATTGATTGTGATGTGTGGGGCATGACTCATAGCATTCTAGTTTCATAACTATTGGCATCGTTGTTTCACATAATTTAGTGTGCCACGTGTTAATGTTACTCGTGTGTGGACCTATTAATATTAATTGTTCAACGCTAGCGGTTGTAACTTGTTTGTCTTCATGTGATCGAAGTCTACATAATATTATTGTTATTTGTTGTTGAACCAATTATTTATGATTTAGTTATGCTTTTCTATGTTTTGTTCATATTTACATTTGCTGGAATGACACATTTCATTGTCTTCTGCAGGAAATGGCGAGTTGTACAGGTGGAGAGGAGTCTGCATAGCTAGGCCCATCTTATGATGGGCATCATCGTAGTCGTGCATGGTTCGACAGTGTTGGGCCACAAGTGTTTGTTCTTTGGGGGCCTAGAGAACATTGGCCTCTCAACGAGCGGTACATTCCAGTTCTACAGGATTCTGGTTTGCTACCCATGGCGAGGATGATGCACATAGGGTACTCCTTTGCCTTAGGCACGTCGTTGTTATTGGCGCTCATTGACCGATGGAGACCAGAGACCCACACATTCTACTTTTGATGGGAAGAGATGATTGTCACTCTATATGATGTTGCCATGCTTACTGATCTACATATCAAGGGTCATGCATTGATTCTACTATCACGATCCCATGACTTGAAGGTCCATTTGCAGCTTCCAGAAAACATTGCAGGTGTGCCACATTCATGGCTATGATGATACACGTGCTGCCTAGCTCATGCGTTAGAGTATGTGGTTAGGACCATATGGTAGCTTACTTGCTACCCTAGCTATATCCACCTTGCTTATCATTGCCTAACACCCAGCTTAGAGAAGTTCCATGGCGATATTAGGTGTACTACTTTGCGCCACCAACTAGGGTTTGTGAAATGCTTCACACAGGAGTACGGGTGATGAGCCAAACCATGAGGTGTGATACACCAAGCTGTAGTTCTAGTCCTGGGAGCACTTTCCCGTTGGAAGGCTGTATCACCATGGATACTCATCGAACAACTAGCTAGTTGCGATGGGCAAGGTGAGATCGCGATGAGTATATCTGAGTTTCATAATGAATTTGAGAACTTGTACAAGGATGACATTATTTGGATGCCATGGAGTGCACAATTAGTGGCTAATACAGCACCATACTGATTGTCCAAGCTGTGTGTGTAGGATGAGGACTACTGGCTCATGACTTGCCATCTTATTTTCTCACATATGGTGGAGTCGTACTCCCTGGGACGAGTCATGAGATAGTTTGCACTTCACCAACTGATCCAGCCACCAATTGGTCGACCTCTGCTATGGCAAGTTCACCTGTACGTATATGAACTAGTTTCTTAATTTTGTTCTTACAATTTTAGTACAACAGATTTCATTTCTTGCATCACATTGTTCCCACAGGCAAACAAGTAAGGGTCGAAAGACTAACGATTGGTGGGCAACATAGCTATAGTGGTCACAACATGGGAGCAAAGTGCAACAACACAGATTCTGCTGGAGAGCTAACCCTATGACTTGGATACGTACGTTGCATACTTGTAGTGGTACGTATACCCTACGCAAAGTAGACTGACAGGACCCTCCCACAAGGTCGATGGAGGTCACACACTTGGAGAGGTTGGGCCTTGCCAACATTGACACTGAGCGGCTAGCAAGATGACATGGTACAAGTTTTCAGTTAGTTATGAAGCAATGTTTCTATGACTAACCACTATTTCCTCATTTAGCTATGGTATAAGTAGGGGTGAAAACGGGTCAGATACGAGTGGAAATTGCTCTTCCCATATCCTGACCCATATTTTTTTCCTAGATTCGAAACCGGATATAGGCTAGCTAGATACAGATACGATTCTGACATATTCGGGATACGGACACGGGATGGATATGTGACTGATTCAGGTCAAAAACGGATAAAGATATACTGATAATGCACGCATATATAGAGATATATGTTGAATCAAACCATACGAGTACATGACCATAGTAGCAAGTTATATATCAATCAAACCCAATAGACGTCATACAAAGAATATGTTACTTGATGATCAATAGAACCAACTAATTGTCAATATAAATGGGATGCCATGGAAAATGTGTAATGAATCGGTTGCACCTTGCTAATATCTAAATAGGAAAAAAATCTAGATATCCAAATAGGAAAAATCCAGATATTCGGATCCCGTCCTGTATTTACCAGATATTGATTGCTCTGAATCTTATCCTAAATCCACATTCAAGTATCCGGATCCCATCCCGAATCTGGCCGGATAGTCAAATCTCATCCTGAATCTGGTCCTGATTGGATCCGATTTTGGATCAAGCAGGAAATATTTGGCTCATTTTCACCCCTAAGTACAAGTGGGCTCACCGCATGCCACCAAAGTGATGAGGCCTAACGGAGGCCAAATCTTTCGGTGAGATGGATAGCTATCGATTAGTGGAGATGACCCTCACGTTTCAGGTTACGACCGAAACACGACCAACACCAAGCAATCGCTGAACCAAACTCCGAGTTGTTATCAACTGTGCCAAAACCCGGTTGACCTGATCACGAAGATCAATTCCTACAAGCAATCGAAGAACAAGCAAGAACAAAGCAAAAGCAATCTAAAATTGCAAATATAATTGAAGTATTGATGTGGGGTTCTGAAGCACGGTATTGCTGTTGATCTTGCCGAACAAAAGAATACCAAATAGTTTCACCAAGGAAAACTACAACTGAACAAAACTCATGTTTCTATGGTGGTGGCTACTGAGTATATGAAAGGGAGGGACGTGAGAGGGTCATCCTAGGGTTGTGTGTAGCCAGGGGGGCACACACAACTTGGGCTTGGGCCCCCTCACGCTTACAAGGCCCAAAACAGTCCAAAACAGTGATGTAGCATATTGTTTCGATGATTCCAGCTGATCCACGTTAATCTAGAACTGGGACTAGATCCATTTGAAAGGTCCTATTGTAAGCTTTCAATCAAGTTCAATAACTCTCCAATTGGACTCAGTATGCAAAAGTTATGCTCATTTTACTTCAGACTGGTATCTGGAGGCCGAATTGGATTCCAGAACGTGATAGATTTGTTATCTCTATCTTCTTGGCCCATGGATGACGTGTTGGAGTTGGTCCAACAAGGTGTGGACGTATCCATAGTAGTGATGTCCTCATCATCCTCCTCTTCTTGAATTTGAGTCGTCCTCGACTCAAGCTCTCCTTTTATCTTGTCCTCAACACAAAACGTCCTCATATGGGTCCTGATAATTATCCATATCCATATAGCTCAACACTTCTTTCTAGCATATAATGGCAAGATGAAAGCTAGCACTCTTGGATGCTTCCTCCCATCCTTGAAAGAAAACCATCCTCGATTTTGGACAAGCTGGAGAAGAAACAAGCAACAAAAAGAACAACGTGTACCAAGCATATATGTATATATCCCATATTTCATTGTTCTTTTGGATTCGTGTAATACAATTTGCATAATAGCAAATGAGGAAATCAGATTTAAGCAAAGCACCTTTCCTAACAATTTTTTAACTCAATTTGTGGTCATAAGTGAAGCATATAACATAAATATTAACAAGATTCAGTTTGCAACTTAATTTGCAAATATAAGTAAAGCACATATCTATCCCTGTCCATGGATAAGGAATACTCATGTTTTGTAAGCCTCGTTCAATAACATGGATGGTCAAAACTACATGTTTTGGTAACAAGCATATCTCATTCATATGATCAGATTAAAAACAAGCAATATCAAACAATTCCAACAACGGTGACACAATTTTAATGGGCTTCCAGTCATCAACTACGACATGCTGATTTTGTTAGTGCTATGCCCTTGAGGCAATCATTTAGATGATTGTAACATGACTATGTTTATGAATAATAATATGATTATTGGTCCAATGAATGTATATCATTGTATTGATCAACAAGTATTTGACTTGCTTATGAAGCTCTTTACTTATTGATATAATTCGATAAATATCTCTGATCGGATATCATCGTATAGGACAACGATGAATAGATCAGCACATGTAGTGATCGATGATCATGCTTCATAAGATCATGGGATATAGAGATATCATCTATACATTGTGGACGCATGTTGAAGAACATGGGTTAGATAGACCCGCAATAGGACACTGCGAGAATGTTTCATTCTTATGTGTCATCAGTGTATCTCATACCTAGTAGATGTATGATCCTTAGACATTAGATTGTCATATTCCCTACATGTGTAATAGTTTTCCCTGGGGCTATCAAACACTACTTCCTAACCGGATAGTTATAAAGGTAGCTTTCATGTTTACTATGAAGCGTGCAGAGGAAGTGAGCGATCAAGATGGAATTTGCCACTCCAATGAAACAGAGATATATGACAAGGCCACTCGTGTGATATGATTAAGGAAGTGCATGGCCATGCCGCGATTGAGGAGTCAATCACAACTTATTAATATATCACGGATACGAGAGATGGATTGAATCATCGAAGGATGACATGCTTCTCGCCTTGAGTTCAATCTTCATATACTTGGCAAAGGGATTATTACATGAGTACTTTTGATAGGTTCTGTCCGATTTGATCATAGTATGTTTGGGAGTTGGCATACTTTGCAAGGAGCCGCTACCAACTATTGGATTGAAAAGGAGTTTTTCGAATCTATGTCCAAATGTACGTGAACCTGCAGGGTCACACACTTAAAGGGCTGGGACGCATTAATTTGGATTGGATCCATAATTAATGGACCTCGTGGGCTTAGCACGCTGATGGGCCTTGTTTTAGGGTTTCATCTCGTGGCTATATAAGGAAGGGAGGAGGGTGGGTGCAGGGTGTGCTTTCCCACGGTTTAAAAGTGATTTACTCGAAACCCTAGCCTCGTCTTCTCATTGCCCCTGCCGAGCGACCAGGTGCTTGCACACCGACGCACGGCGTTCCATCCCTGGACGTGTGGACTACTGCGGTGACGCTGCTGCGACTGCGGCGTGGGAGGACGATCCACGGCGAGGCGAGGACGATCCGCTCCATCGACGCAACGACTGCGGCGAGGATGATCCACTACATCGACGTGCGAAGGATTCCGCAACTGCGCGTCTAGTGGTAATCTTATCTGTGATCCCCTTCTTGCGAGTAGCTTTCTGGTTACGCGGTAGTTTTTTTTTTGTGCTAGTGTAGCATATCGCGTTTCTCTTCAGATTTGTAATACAATTCAATGTTCTAAAATTCGAACAATGTGGTAGCAAGCTTTGGGTATCACACATATCAGGAAAATTTGATTGTGTCGCAAATGAAATAAGATGTTGCATGCAACTAGGATTGCCCAAAACAGCAAGCTTCAATTCAGCAAGTTTATCACAAGTTATGCATATTTTGTAAACAAGAAACTTGCCATCTATGCCATAATATCCAAATAAATTGAATTTAAAACAATAGGCATATGTGCTAGATAAAGACTTAAGAGATGAAATTTCAGAAATCTTATCCATAGCACAATTCAAGCTAACAGGCTCATTCAACAAGATATAGCACAAAATAGTGGCAGGGGATATTCTAGCTGTCACTTCCTTTCGCGTAATCAGCACCACATGATCAAAATTATATGCATGCAATTCATCACATGGTTCTACAATTGTGGCACAAGATAGTAACTCACTAGAATTAAGTACAGTAGGAATATACTCATAAATTTGCTCCCTTTCTTGCTGTAGAATCAAATTGGTACCATGGTCATTAGCATCCCCCTCAGAAGAAGTAGGTATCTCAAAATTTTTAATTGATAACGCAAGGTTTTTAGCTTTTAGCTCCCCTTCTTCAGAAGTAACCTGCATACCACATGAAACACCAACAACAGAAATAACAAAAGTAGATTGGATTACCTTAGTACAATCATCCTCACATGTGCTATCCTCTACTTCACTCAAATTTTCTGGTATTCCTTTCGCATGCTTAGGGTATTTGCTCTCTTTAAGGTTTGGTGCAGTGCATGCAATAGGATTAGCATTTAACTCTGTAGGAACTTGAACTGTGGTATTGTCTTCTCTGTATTTTTCTTTCAGCTTTATGTGAAAGATTAATCAAGCATGACATAGAATTGAATTCTTTACAAGATATCATGATCTGAATATCAAAATCTAGTCCACAATAAAAGTTGTTCATCCGAGTCTTTTCGGTCTCTTCTAGCCCACAACGCAAAGATCTATGCTGAAATTCTTTGTAGTACTCATCCACAGTTTTACTACCTTGTTTTAGACATTGCAATTCATTCCGTAATTGGTGAGCAACATATAAAGGAACAAATCTAGCTCTCATAATTTTCTTCAATTTAATCCATGTGCTAGGGATGTCCTGATTTTTACGCATATAATCATTCAACCAAAGAGCAGCAAAATTAGTAAATCCACTAGTAACAACCCTAACCTTATCATGCTCAGGAATTTCATGTTTGTCAAATGATTGTACTACAGCTAATTCCCAAGTAAGATAACCTTCAGGATCATATTTACCACTCAAATTAGGTATAGTGAACTTACTTTTGGTACGTGTGCTATGCCATCGTACCTCCGGTGATGGTGAAGCTTTGCTCGTACGTTCTTCGTATCTCAGAGTGTGAACTACCTCTTCTCCTAGGATGTTGTTGGCTCAAGCACTACGACGTTGAGAACCTGCCATTGTTAGTGAAGACAAGAAACAAACCATAAGTAAATGTTCCTATCAACTACTATGTGCTGGTGAATCAAAGTCACTCACACTCAAGCTTTTACCAAGTTCTTACCAATTCTTACCAAGCAAACAGGTAGTGACCGACGGCTGGTTTGTGATAAACACACTCAAGCTTGGCAAAGCGATTGCAAGGAGAACGGTACCTATTTGGCTATTAGAAGGTGAAGCTTGGACAGGCAATATTTATTTCCTATGCAATCTGATAATTCTAGTTATTGTAATGATAAGTAATGATCCAAACTAGAATTCACAATCCCTAGTTGCCGATCACAACGATATAAGTGATGAGGACATCACTTCTTTGGGTACACCCACAACACCTGCTACCACAACTCCTCATCCTATACAAGGACCAATCACTCGAGCTTGTGCACGTAAACTGAATTATCAGGTACTTTTGTTTCTTGTTATATCTAATGACTTGAAGAACCATATGATGCTGCTTGAAACAGATTGTGTTATTCTTTTAAGGAATGAAGGTCCTAGCGCAATGATGGTAAATAGACACGAAGATGATTGCAGCAAGGGAAGGAGTTCTCCATTTGACCCCAAGATCCTGAAGTCTCCATGATTTCGACAGCAAGGAGAGTGGTGCTGTGTCACCCATAAATTGGCCCTTACCATGTAATAGAGTCTTTATTTAGAGATAAGAATAATAGGAAGGAGGCCTAGCTAAAGATAGAAAGGAATCGGAGGGAACGTCTGATTTTCGGCCACAAATCAAGGCATGGCCGAACAGCCCTTCCCCCCACTTCTTTTTATACCACAGCCGGCCTCGAAAGAACTCGGACTTCATTGATTTTAGGTTTAGCCCTTGTGCAAACTTCTGTTCTTCAGTTGTGTCAGTTGACCACCTGTAAAGACAGCTTAATCGGAATCCCACTATTTTTTGAGATTGCTTTTCATCTTATTCTTGCTAGTTCTTTGATTGCTCGCAGGAATTGAACTTCGTGTTCAGGTTGACCGCGCCTTCGGCAAAGTCAATAACCTTTTGGATTTGGTTTAGCGATTGCTAAGGCGCAAACGTCGTCGTGCAGTTGTAGTCGGATCGTGAGGGTCAATTCCACCGAATCGATATTTATCTACCTCATCGAAAGATCGGGAACCCTTCTTACATCAATAAGCGAATTTCAAAACAACACACACGCAAAGATGATGACACTTAATGCAACCAATGGAATGAGCTAAACAGGAATAATTTCAGCACCAAAGCTCGTGTTGCATAAGTTATGGGGAGACGCTAGCTAATTGCTTCAGAAAAGGTAAAAAGGCACAAGATTGCTCAGTAATTAATACAATTGCACAATCTGAAAATAATAAACACAAATTAGGATTTTGCTCAATGTAGTGCTGCCAGCCACTATTCTGTTTTCTTTTCTTCTTCTTTTTTGCTCTTTCTTCCTCTTTTCTTTCTTTGAGTGACTTTCAGCCAACACTAGTATGAACAAAGT
The DNA here is from genome assembly GCA_036346275.1 of Otatea glauca. Taxonomy (NCBI): domain Eukaryota; kingdom Viridiplantae; phylum Streptophyta; class Magnoliopsida; order Poales; family Poaceae; genus Otatea; species Otatea glauca. The sequence continues at coordinate 21,735,458 of CM070726.1, forward strand.
TTTGGAATCCCCAACTCGATGTCACAAGATAGTATGATATGATAATTCAAGATTATGCAATGTATCAAGTAGAGCAGCCCCAAGCAATATGAAATAGCTAGTCTCAATTGGGTTCAAAGTATTCGCAAAGGATGAATTAGTTCCCAAAGGTATGTATACTGGTATTTTTTTGGGTTTTATTGATTGTGGATGCTACTGGATTCAACCAACTCAAAAGAACAAAGCTAGAACACGAATTAAAGAAAGATTGATACCCAAATTCAATGTTTCTAGGGCTACAGAATTGTCGCCTAGATTAAAGCTTGAAAACAACCGAATTTTGATGGTTCACTATTGAAAAAATTGAAACTTATGTCCTCAGCATTCAAAAGAGTACAAGAACATGCAATTTTGAGCTCGGGTGTGAAAGTTATAGCTCAAAAACCGAACACCACAGAATAGCCCCAATTTCAATCTGCGAGACCGATTCCCAATCCGACTTAAATTCGGTTTGAAAGATTCCGAATCACAAAGGACACGCAAAAACGTTTGGTAGAGGACTCTTCAAGGATTTAGAAAAGTACAAAAACATCTCAATCGGAGTTCGGACTTGAGAATTATGATCAAAATACCGTACCAATCTAGATTGGACAACTTGCTTCACCAATTTGACATCCAGATTAATCTAACTTAGGTATGGAATTAGAATCTATGACCAACTAGGATTTTGGAGAGCTCATCTCTAGGTTTTATTAAAGTGCAAGAACACAAGAATCTGAGCTCGTATGAAACGTTATGAACAAAACAATGTACTGGACAGATTGAAATAAAAGCTACGCGAAGGAAAAACGATCAGCAACTAAAACAAGGATTCTAATGGATCAAAACCTAACAAAACTCACTAAAATACCAGATAGAATCTAAAGGTTGAATTTTTGTGGAGTAATTTTCAATTTGGGATAGAGAACAAAAAAATAATCTAAGCTCTGATACCACCTGATGAGGCTTAACGGAGGCCCGATCTTTCGGTGAAATGGATAGCTATCGATTAGTGGACATGATCCTCACGATCCAGGTTATGACCGAAACACGACCAACACCAAGCAATCGCTGAACAAAACTCCGAGTTGTTATCAACCGTGCCAAAATCCGGTTGACCTGATCACGAAGATCAATTCCTGCAAGCAATCGAAGAACAAGCAAGAACAAAGCAAAAGCAATCTAAAATTGCAAATATAATTGAAGTATTGATGTGGGGTTCCGAAGCACGGTATTGCTATTGATCACGCCGAACAAGAGAATACCAAATAGTTTCACCAACGAAAATTACAACTAAACAAAACCGAAGTTCCTATGGCGGCGGGTACTGAGTATATGAGAGGGGGTATGTGAGAGGGTCATCCTAGGGTTGTGTGCAGCCTGGGGGGTGCATACAACTTGGGCTTGGGCCCCCTCACGCTTACAAGGCTCAAAACAGCCCAAAACAGTGATATAGCTTACTGTTTCGATGATGCCGGCTGATACACGATGCATCTAGGACTGGGACCAGATACATTTGAAAGGTCTTGTTGTAAGCTTTCAATCAAGTACAAGAACTCTCCAATTGGACTCCGTATGCAAAAGTTATGCTCATTTTACTTCAGACTGGTATCTGGAGGCCGAATTGAATTCCAGAACGTGATGGATTGATATCTCTATCTTCTTGGCCCATGGATGACATGTTGGAGTTGGTCCAACGAGGTGTGGATGTATCCATAGTAGTGATGCCCTCATCACAAAGCTTCCACTGTACTACGACGCGACAAGTATAACACCATTGTCAGCCTTCTAGGGGTTGTCCGTCCCTTGTATGATGATACGAAGGGCATTCACAGGAGCATTAGTTGTGGTTGTCCTAGCAGCATGGTTGTTCGAGAAGGTGACTGAGCATAGCGTCCTCCTTCCACAATTGGGTTGTCACGTCCTAGTGAGTCCATGTATCATTCCAGCTTGGGTCATTCATTGATCACATAGCAGCCCCTTCTATATGCCACCTACATGAATTTATGAAACTTTGTGAATTATAACAATTACCATATTGAAATGACTTGTCCTTTTGCAAGCCATGCGTGCTGTTCAAGCTCTACCAACTCAACGGGACATCGAAGACTACGATGCCAACTCACCCGATGAGGACTTAATCATGTTGGTCATTGCTTGGGTCTGGGGCACATTTATGCTAGCCGTTCAGGCATAGCTGTGAGAGCATGACAGTGGTCCAGCCAGACGTATTGTAGCTACATTGTGCATCCTTATGGTATAGATTATAGTGAACGCTTGTTAGGGCCAGAATAAGAAAATGCAAACCCTCTATATATACTACACTAGTCTAAGATCACGCTAATGCACGCAGTCACAACATAGAATTTACCAATCTCTGTTCATAGCAAAATAAGAATAAACGACTCAAGTTGGTAGATAAATAGATAGAGTGATGGCCTTACGGTCAAGTTTACATTTATTTAGTCACATGGGGCTTAAGCACTAAATAAAGAAACTGTAGCAGAACAGAAATAAACTCCAACTGAAACCCATTGAACTGCCACGGGCAATCGACTGCAGCTTGACTCCTAATAATCAGTCTCTTCACGGCACTCCTCCTCTAAAACTGGTGTTGACTCCTCTTATCCAACTGATTTATTATTACTGCAAGGGTGAGCACTGTTAGTGTTATGCCCTTAAGGAAATCATTTAGATGATTGTAACATGACTTTGTTTATGAATAATAATATGATTATTGGTCCAATGAATGTATATCATTGTATTGATCAACAAGTATGTGACTTGCTTATGAAGCTCTTTACTTATTGATGTAATTCGATAAATATCTCTGATCGGATATCATCGTATAGGATAACGATGAATAGATCAGCACATGTAGTGATCGATGATCATGCTTCGTAGATCATGGTATATGGAGATATCATCTATACATTGTGGACGCATGTTGAAGAACATGGGTTAGATAGACCCGCAATAGGACACTGCGAAAATGTTACATTCTTATGTGTCATCAATTTATCTCATACATAGTATATGTATGATCCTTAGACCTGAGATTGTCATATTCTCTACATGTATAATAGTTTTCCTTGGGGCTATCAAACACTACTTTGTAACCGAATAGTTATAAAGGTAGCTTTCATGTTTACTATAAAACGTGCAGAGAGAAGTGAGCAGTCAAGATGGAATTTGCCACTCCAATAAAATGGAGATATATAACAAGGCCACTCGTGTGATATGATTAAGGAAGTGCATGGCCATGCCGTGATTGAGTCAATCACAACTTACTAATATATCGCGGATACGAGAGATGGATTGAATCATCAAAGGATGACATGCTTCTCGCCTTGAGTTCAATCTTCATATACATGGCAAAGGGATTATTACATGAGTACTTTTGATAGATTCTGTCCGATTTGATCATAGTATGTTTGGGAGTTAGCATGCTTTGCAAGGAGCCGCTACCAACTATTGGATTGAAAAGGAGTTTTTCGAATCCATGTCCAAACATACGTGAACCTGCAGGGTCACACACTTAATGGGCTGGGACGCATTAATTTGGATTGGATCCGTAATTAATGGACCTCGTGGGCTTAGCACACTGATGGGCCCTGGTTTAGGGTTTCATCTCGTGGCTATATAAGGAGTGGAGGAGGGTGGGCGCAGGATGTGCTTTCCTACGGTCTAGAAGTGTTTCACCCAAAACCCTAGCCTCCTCCTCTCGCTACCCCTGCCGAGCGACCAGGTGCTTGCACACCGACGCACGGCGTTCCATCCCCGGATGTGTGGACTACTGCGGTGACGCTGCTGCGACTGCGGCGTGGGAGGACAATTCACGGCAAGGCAAGGACGATCTACTCCATCGACGCAACAACTGCGGCAAGGACGATCCACTATATCGACGTGTGAAGGATTCCGCAACTGCGTGTCTTGTGGTAATCTAATCTATGATCCCCTTCTTGCGAGTAGCTTTCTGGTTATGTGGTAGATTTCTTTTTGTGCTAGCGTAGCATACCGCGTTCCTCTTCAAGCACATGCAGTACTCAACAAGTTGCACACATAATGCAAGTCTATTAACTACATGCAAGTATTACTTAAAGGATGGCCCATATGGCTACTTTTGCACAAAGTAGACTTTAGCATTTAAATATGATAATAGATTGAAAACATAAGTATAACAAATAATAGTAACAATAAGTTATCCAAAAATTTCTTAAGTTAAATTAGCACACAACCTACACCATTTTCTTTTCGTGGCACACAGCTTCCTTCCCAGTTTTGTTTTATGAAATCTAGCCCTTGTGTGAAATCCCAAGCATTGTCAATAACCGGGGACACGGCTATTCAAATAGTTTTATACTCTGCAAAGATTATACACTTTGCCCACATGATATGATCAATCTCATAATGTCGGCCATTACATATTTCCTTTAATGTGCGACTAAAAGATCATAACAAAACCTTTCAGAGACTCTATTCGAAATTGACCCTCCCATTATGCCTGATTTCACCATTCTACCCTCACATAGAGTGGAAGAATAGGAGAACCTCGCCATTGGACTAGGACCAATAAATGTTCAAGATGTGGCGTCACTACAGCACACACTTTCCCCGACCACACACACAGCTTACCTCTTGAGGTATCATATGTCAAGACTATGTAACGTACTGAGTTAAGTATGTCTCACTCTAGATATGTGGTTGTATGTTTAGCCTAGTTCAATGCTTACAAGTTTATGTCCTTAATTGACCAAGGCAAGACATCCGATCTACTTATTCACAAAGCACCATATTAATTGATTCACATAGTCACCAACCCAATGTCAAATAGTCCTACCAGCACACTGCCTCTTGCCACTTGCCTCAATATAAATCATTTACCACCCCTATTGATTGTACTGCAATACATTCTATCAACATAATATCATCGTGTGACAACACATGACACACCCTTTTCACAAAGATATTCTATAGAGATTTAGTCATATTTGAATTTGCATCCTCAAAATGATATCAGCAACCAGTTGCATGGCTGAGCACATTAATCATGTCTAAACTAACTGATGTAAGGTTGTGTCCGGATCTTTCGATGAGAGCGATAACTTCGACTTGGTGGAACTCACTTTGACGATCCAACTACAACGACGACGACGATGCACCTTAGCAAACGCTAAACCAACTCTTGAGAGTTATTGATTTTGCCATTGGCACGATCAACCTGAACATGAGGTTCAATTACTGCAAGCAACTGAAGAACAAGCAAGAACAATAGTAAAAGCAATCTGAAATTGCGAATATGAATGAAGGCCAAATAAGGTGGGGTTCTATTGAAGATCTTGACAAGGTGGCTGTCCAGCACAACTCGAAGACTCAAAGTTTGCACTTGGCTAAACTAATCAAACAAAACCCAAACCCTAGATGAGGGTGAGACTGGCTATTTATGAGATAAGAGGAGGTGGTTTTCCAAAACCTAGGGAGACTGAATACAACTTGATTACAAGGCCCACTTTGACTCGGATAGGAAAAGTGATGTAAATTGTTTTGCAGATTTCGGACAGCTCAGATGGAATTTGGAGGTGAAACCAGATCCATTGGAAAGAGGGCAAAGAAATATTTCAGTCAAGTACTCATTTGCCCCAAACACCCTTGTGGATGAAAAGTTATGGCCGTTTTAAGTTGGTGCTATCAGGGAGGTTGAATCCTAGTCGAACTTGCGCACATGATGACCTGGATTCATGCTTGGCGTTTTGAGGTTCTTCTCCTTGGTTCTTAAGGACAATAAAACCATTACAACATTTAAATAGCATTCCATTCTGTGAATCATTTGTATCAAAGCCTAGGAATGTATTCACCTGATAACTGAGTCACCATGCTCGAGCACGAGTAATTGGTCCTTGTAATATGGGTTCAGCTTATTGTGTATGAGATGAGTGACTAGGCGCGGTTATGTCAATAGGAAAGATATCCTCATCAAGTTGTGGATGTGGTAGAGGTGGAGACACGCCTTTCTTGAATACGCCATCAAGCATGGGAGGCGGCCGAACTGATGAAGATGATGGCGCCATGTCCAAAAGCCGAGGAGGCCAACTGTGTGATCGATCTAGCCCTGGTGGGAATCGGTGAAGCCATGTAGATGCAGCCATCCTAGTAGATGTAGATGATGTAGAGGATGCCGTGATCGCCAAACTGATATAACGTTGGTCTTATCCAGGATGAGTATGGTCTCATCACCAACCCACATGGTGATATATTAGTGGCTAACTATTAATTAGCCAATCTAGGGTGACAAATGATCATGGCAAAGCAAATGACAAGGTAGGTATAATTCAAATAGGCTAATAACTATTTCTCGAAATAATTAAATAGTTCATAATTTGAACTAGCATTCAAGAATTTAAAACAAAATAACTTTTACAAAGCTAGGTTCAACATGAGCAAAGCACAACTTGCCTTAGAATAGGTCTTGGTCTTGATCTTCAGTCAATTATTTCCCTTTGAAAGCTCCCGACATTTCAACATCTACACGAAACGGGCGACTAAAAGTAAATAATTACAAATAGAGGTAAAAAACTCCAAAAATCAACACACACACACACACACACATATAGGGCTCGATTTTATATGAATTTAGAAACTTGAATGGGCTCAATCGGAGTTTGTATGAAGGAGAACAGGCTCTTGAAAGATTTATCACACAGTAAAATCCGAAAAATTGAGAGAGAAAGGAGAATATTTAAAGAATATTCCTTTTAGTGAGACTGACATATGGGACTAAAATATTCTAGAATCTTTTTATTTTTATGAATTTTAGAAAAATAAGCAAAGTCTAGTATGTGGGACCCACATGTCATATATATGGTCCACGTAAACCAAGTCCACCGATCGGTCTAGATTCGGCTGACATGGCTAGGGCTTGCGTGATTGGCTTTGCACATGTGGTGCTTGCTTGGCGAGCGACAACAGATAGTGACACATCTCCAGTGAGTGGCGGCGCTATCGAACAGAGTGTTCCAGGCAACATGAAGTAGTGTAGTCGGAAGAGGGGATGACGATGAACTTGATGGTAGTAGTACGGGGACCAGTGGTGACCGAAGTTGACCGGTGGCAAGCTCGAAGTAGCGGCAGTGTTAGGGTTACAGAAAATGCACAAACCCATGACTCCTGATAGAAACTGAGAATGGCAAGGTAGAGGACAGTGTGGTGACAGTAACTATGTGATCAACGAGCAGCGGGACACTAGCTATGGTAGAAAATGTGACCGAAGAACTTCCGTTTAGCCCTAATGGTGGTGGCAAACTTTAGCAAGCTCGATCGGTGGTGATGATAGAGGAATCACAGTGTTAGGTTAGGGCTTCACTGGTGCCATATCTGGGGATGCGATCCTATGGGTTGGCAGTGGGTTATATAGCAGGAGGCAGCATGAATTTTGTGGAATTCAGCATGGAAACGACAGCAAGGTGGAGTCCTTATCGAAGATGACAAATAGTACCTAATATGTGGGCCCTACCTATCACCGACACTGCACAGGCGTGAGGGCTAGTGGGCTATAGCATGGAGTTGGGCTTTACCGACATGGATCAGGCCGAAGAGTTGGGTTTTGGCCCACGAGCCTTTTCTAGTATTGAATTTAGTATTCTTTTAAGAAAAATATAGTGCAAAATAGCACAAATAAAATAGTAAATGCACTTGAAAAATTCCAAAAAACTCTAGAAAATAGTTTCAATCACAAGGAACTCAAATAAAATAATTTTGATAATTGTTCACTTGAGTGCATGACGCTTGCGGAGTCCGTGCCTTCCGTACCACCACAAGTCATTCTTGGGTAGATCCCGATCCTAAACATAAGGGAGGGATAGATGTGTGGGATAGAGGGCTCGTGGTACATACTGCCTGCCCTTCCTTTGTTTTGATAACCATGTGAACAAAGAGTGGGCAAAGCGATGCATTGGAAGTTCGTTCTTCTACGTGTGAGTTCTATTACAGTAATTTTAATCATATTAAATCATTTTTTATTTATGAAAGACCCATATTATGCTTTAATTAGCAAATAAAATGGTGAAAATTGTTTGAGGGCTAAACTACACAAAAGATTTTAAAAATGGTAAATTTGGGATATTGCAAGGCTCATCATCTATCCAACAAACAAGACAGGTATGCCTAACAAAAATATGACTTGAGGCATTTCAGTTAAACTTGTTGTCGATGTAACCTAACATTGCATGTCTATAGGTTTCGAGGGAGACATTCTAACAATGGAGTCAGGATGCCAGCAATCCCTAGATCAAAACGGTTGTATTGTAACAAAATGGAGTTCTCTTTGTAGTTTCAATTTACAGCGGACTAATCTTCCATTACAATTAAGCAGCGCGAATGGGTAGATGAGATGTTTGGTGTGCACGAGATTGGACCCAACCAACTTGATGATGCCCTAGCAGTCATGTAGACCAGCTAGTATGATTTCCACAGCACCAAACAATCACTTGACAGATTCACATTCTTGGAGGACCACCTTTGCCATTCGAGGAAGTGGTGGGCAGATCAGTCTTGAGGTTGTACGATTCGGAGTTTGGCACTGTGTGTGTTTCAAAGTTGGATATATCATGTTTGTATGGTTTGTGTGTTTCGAGCTATTATGTACTTCGTGCTACATAACTAGTTTGTATGCAAGTACTATGCTTGTTGCGTCCATACATTATGTAGTATGCACTATGTACCCAGTTTTTACCCATCTTCATGTTCGTAGTTTCCATGCAATTCAAACAATACATTAGGTATTGCATATTGTTGAAAGATTGGAGTACAATAGCACACATGGTGGGCTAACTTCAAGATTGCATGATAGGTGACAAGGAAACTGAAGAGCGCCGAAAAGTGTGCACATTGCATGACGTGGATGGACACATACCACTCCTACGGTTCACTACCCAACTAGTGGATATGTGACTTGAGTTGCTCAATCTCTATGTGCAAGATTTGTGGCCACGACTTTGGCCTCAATGGGGAAAGGAGGGTCGATCCATTTGGTAAATTTGCACTTGTAAACCTCATAAAGTAAAGAAAGATCGTTAACATAAGGATAAACATACAACACATAAGTCTCCAATTAGTCATACCTCCTCACAGAACTCGAAAAAGCCGCCTTCTAGAATTCTAGAACAACCAGCAAAGTCCATACATAACTGGCTTCCCACAACAGCAAAGCCAAGGCCCCTAAGGCGTCCGGAAAGGTTCATTCATAATCTAATGTGGTGAGAATACGAAAGGGTAACCAAATGAACTGGTCTTGCGCCACATTTATAGACTACTTGGGGCCTACTTTAGCATGACCGTCCACTGCCTCCACATCAATAATGATTGTGTGATGCTTGCAATAGATGTGATATATATGTCAATGCACACAACAATAAAAATACCTCACACTACTAGGACCATACACTACCATGACAAGCTCCGACGTTGATATGAACCTACACAGCTATGACTGCCACCGGATGCATGCAAGGTGCCCAACACCTTTGTCAACTCACTGACACTAGCCTTCGGTAGCCACATCAACTCAATGGATTGATAGCTCTGAGAATTCACTGTAACTGACCAATATATCATCGATATGATAACAAATTTTGAGCTCCCACGAGAGCTTTCTCCCACAGACCCATGACCCAGTCATGTACGATTCCCCATACTACTTTGCATAATGCCAAGAGTTATTGTGTCTCTATAAATGGGTTTCCACACTTGTGGCCTCGTCTAATATACTCCTCTCAATCACTTGCTAACTAATCAAAAGCATGCCAATGGATCAAATCGATTGGTACAGTGACTAAAGGTCGAAGGATCGACTTAGTAATTGTTGGAAGTTCAAGAGTGTGAGAAGGTTCTTCTACATCTACCCTGGGTGAGTGTAACACCCTAATTTTTGGCTCAAATTATTTTAATAGTTTTATTAGTCCATTTGGGAAGTTTGGGATTTTTTATATTTTTTGGAATTTATTTGTATTTTTGAATTATGCATAATATGGTTATTATTTTAATCTGTGAAATTTTAACTAAACATTTGGTAAAAATATTTTATTTGAGTTCTAAATGTGTCAAAATATTTTTATGAATTTTTTTAGAATTTGTTTGTTATTTTTACTATACTATTTGGCTTTATTTATTTTTGCAAAATATTTTAAATAGAAAACTCTTTAAATTAGGAAGCACAGATGTGGGCCAAAACCCATGCGGTCCAAGCCCAATAGCTAGCAAGCCCAGCTCGATTGGAGATGAATCGTCGCACCGTTGGTTTAAGATGTGATGGCGGATGTGATCCCGTAGAACCCTAATGCATTTCAACTATTGGATCGGATCAACGACTGAGATCCAGTGGGATCAATTGGAACCCTAGTTGATCTGGCTATTGGTGCCGTATGCAGCTTAGATTGGATCGAGAACGACGCATCATAGCCGTCAATCATGCCACGTGTACGGTCCTGGCTCGTCATTCCCATGAGTCCCTCGCCGCTGTGTTGGTTCGGTTTTCGGCAAGAACATGGATGTCGAGGGGGATATTTAAGGTCCGAGACGCTATGCTGTGTTCCTCATCTCCACCACATTGTTTGCTCTAGTCACCGTCAACCGAGGCGCTATTGTCCATCTGTGGGAGCTCGCCGAAGTTCACTTAAGCGCCGTCGTCGGTTTTTGCTAGATTTTGCCGCCATTGAGCCTTCACAGCAGAAGATAAGCCTAGACCCGAGACCAACATGTTGAGGCGATCCAGATCTGGGGGGTTCAAGTCACCCATTGCATGTTGGAGTGCCGCGGGCTACGCCTTCGTCTTCAACTCTGGTAGGTTCCGCCGCCTCCGACCTCGCCGGTGAAGATCATGTGTCGGATCCGACATGGCAGCTACGGTGGGTCAGCGTCACGTCATCTTACGTGTAAACGTGGTTGATTGTGTGTCGCCCGGTGGACTGCTTTACTCTCATGCCACGTCACGGGTGCAATGGCCCCACTCGTTAGTCTCAGTGGCGCTATGAGCATGGTTTGCCGTAGACTTTGGGCCGATCTGTGGACTGAGTAAATGGAACAGTAGGGACACGTGTCAGCCAGAGGGGATTTTGGATTATTTTATTATCTGCTAACATTAGTGATGACGCAATAATTAGGATTTCTAGTACAAAAATAATTCAGGAAAAATATTGTTTTTCTACTTTTCAAATCTTTCGAGAGCCCGTTCTTCTTCATACAAGCTCTGTTTGAGGTGATTCAAATTTTTAAAAATTTGTAAAATTGAGGTCTATTTAACGGTAAATTTTATTTGATTTTTAGAGTTTGTTTTCTTTCTACTTTGGTATTTATTTGATATTTCATCTCGATTCACGTAGAAGTCGAAGTGCCCAGAGCGTTCGAGGGTGAATCGTTGATCCAAGTCCAAGGTCTAGAGCAGGAAAAACAGCTATACCAAGGCAAGTTTTGCTTTGATCATGTTGAACCCAGATTTACAAAATTGCTATGTTGATTTAAATGATGCATGATATTTTATGTGTAGATTTGTTTTCAAATTAGTTTGGGATCTAGTTATTCAACTCAACCAGATTAAATCTACCTTGTCATTTGTATGCCATGATTATTTGTCACCCTAGGATGGTTCATTAGTAGTTGGTTGTTATTAGAAATCAACATGGGTTGGTTAGACCATGCTTAGTGTGCTTAGCCATGCCACATACAACTCATGTCTTTTAAAATATCAAAATCAATCTTGACTAATGGAATATGGAACATATTTATGAGAAGGTGTGTTGGGTGTTGTCACACAATGATGTTGAGTTGTAGTGGCATATGTCATGAAACGATGTTGACTTGTTGATGGCACGTGGTGCATGATAAATAACTGGGGTGGTAAATGATTTAGATTGCGGCAACTGGCAAGGGGTCATTTTCCAGGGTGGGCCTGGATGGCGGTTGGGTTGTCGAAATTAGTCAATTAAGGACTTAACCTTATAAGCGTTTGAACTGAATCAAACATACAACCATATGTTTGGAATAAGACGGACCTAACTAAGTAAGATTACTGATGTCTTGACATGTGATACCTCAGGTGGATAATCACACAGGGTGTGGTTATGGGGGAGGATGTGGTGTGCTGCGGTCTCACATCAATCCAATAGTATGTCAGTCCTATACTTCACCTCCTATGAGGGAAGGGATAGTAAAGGCTTACCGACAGGGTCAATGTATAGATGAAGGTTTCTGAAAGGTTTTGTCATAACCTCTTGGCTGATCGCTAAAGGAAGCATGAAATTAGAGGCAAAAAGAGATTGGCCATGTCGTGTGGGCAAAATGCGTAACCTCTGCAGAATGTAAAATCTATTTGGATAGCCGTGTCTGTGGTTATGGATAATACTTGGGAATTATAGTCAAGGGTTAGACTTTATAAAATGAAACTTGGAACGGGAGGTTGTGAACCAATGGAAGTTTGGAATATGATTTAGCGTTGTGAGTCAATTTACTCTTAAGAAATACTTAAAAGTTATTATTACTGTTATTGTTTTACTGTTATTTCAATCTATTTATTGTATTCATTCATAAGTGCTGCTTTAGTGCAAAATAAACATGTCAGCCATTCATTTGGAATAAGCCATGCATATAGATATATTAGAATTGCATTATGTGCACAACTTGTTGAGTGCTTTAAGTACTCACCCTTGCCAAAAATAAAATCATCAGTTGATGAGGCTACGCTAGCTTTGGAGGAGTGCTAGGAGGAGACAAACGTCTAGGGTGCGAGCCTTGTTAGTTACCTGTGGAATACTGAGGGGTTTATCTATGTTTTCTTTCTGCTACAGTTTGAACTTGTTATCTATAGTTTAGCCTTGTGAGGCACAGTCATGTAAAGTTGGTCATAAGGTTAATCAAAAGGTTTATCTTTAATATATGAAGTCTTTTATTATGTTTCCGCTGTATATGATTATGGTATTCATCTATGTTGAGACTGTGTGTACTAGCATGATCCTGGACTAGTGCGATATACACAGAGGGTCTGGATTTGCATATTCGAGTCCCGACAGAGGTGGTATCAGAGCTATACTAATTGTAGGTCTTGGTCCTAGATAGTGTCATCTCTTAGGTGTGTCCAAAATTATTTTCTACAGAAAAATTTAATTTGATTAATAATAAGCTCTTGACTCATCCCATTCTTCTATGCTTGTCCCTTTGCTGAATTTTTCTTTCTCCCCCTGCTGGTTTGAGTTGAGGTCTTATCCCGAGATGTCTTTGTTAGATGTTAGTGCTTCCCACCTATGGAGAGTATACCAGTGGGTATGCTGCAGAACTCTGAAGAGCTTTGCAATTGCTGGGTGGATATGACAGACCGTGTTACAGGGGTACATGCTGGTATGAGAATGGTAAGATTCGTGGGATAACAACCAAGGTCACTATCTATGCCAAGAAGGATGTTAAGGCAAGTCGTACCATTGTCATCACTGTAAGGTGGCTTGCATTTGAAGTTGGAGTTCAAGAATTTGCGCGCTTAGCCTTGCTCAAGATTTGCAACCAGCATGCCAAAGAATTGAAGCTCTTGGTATTTCGACTGCATCCTAAGGGGAAAATCACCCAATGCCCAAGTACCGAAGATGAAGACTATGCCACCGTTGTTCATCTCGTGCAGTTTGTGGCTGCTCAAGCTGAGGTGATAGAAGATACAACTTTGGAGCTAAAGAAGATATTCGAAGTTTTGAGGGTTGCTGAAGAAGATCTCCATACCACAAGGATGATGGCTGCAGAAAGGATCACAATGCTTAAAGAGCTTTGTGTAACATCCAGTTTTTGGTTTATATGCATTTTATGTATTTTTTTAATTTATTTGAATTTATTTGAATTTATTTTATTGATGAAAATGGCCTATTGTGAAATTCTTTTTAATAATGAGGAAGTTTAAATAAAGTTTTGTCAAAAGCATTTTATTTGAGTTCTAAATGTCGCAAAATATTTTTTCGAATTTTTCTGATATTTTTACTAAATATTTTGGCTTAAACTAATTTCTGGAATTATTTAAAATGGAAAAAGGTTTTTAAATCTATGAATAGTAATCATGCCAAAAGCCCAGTTCTATGCGGGCCCAGCCCAGAAGTTGCTGTGTCGGTCCGGATTCTTGAAGATTTAGTATCGGCCGTTGGATCAAGATCTAAGGTGGATGTGCTTCATGGAACCCTAACACTTGCATACCGTTGGATCGGAATCATAAGGCTGGGGTTAACCAGGGCTGATGTGCGGCCTTGATTGTGTTGCGACCGAGAGATCGTAGCCGTTCGTCGTGACACGTGTATGTTTGTGGAACGCATCTTCCCCGCGCCGCCGTGTTCAAGCTGGATTCTGAGTCCGCCGCCGCGCCGACTTCAAACTCTGACCCCAGCACGCCTTCCTAGGCCTTTAAATGCCGCATTAACAATCGTCCGAGGTACCGCAAGCAGCGCCACATCTTTTGCTTCGAAAGTTGGAGCTCGAAGCCTCATCGTCACGCCAAGAGGGCTCGAGGGAGTTGTTGAGACCTATTGTCGAGGTTTTTCGCGAGTTTCGTCACCGTCAAGCTGTTCTAGCGGAAGGGAAGTGTAGATCTGAGAACCTCACATCAAGCCGCACCAGTTTTGTGGGTCACCGTCACGGGAAAAGTGCCCAAACATCGCCTCGAACGTCTTCGTCTTCACCTACGGTGAGAACTCGCCGTCGTTCCATAGCCAACCTCCACTTTCTTCAAACAAGGAAAGAAATCACCGTGACTTGGCAATAAGAGATTATTTCCAAAGTATAATATTTTGTCTGGAAACTTTTGAGATACTTTCCAATTAGATGGATGGTAAACATGGTACTATTCACATCGGCACTGTTCATGCATTATTGTTTATGTAGCCCCTCTTTCCTACATGTGTACTCCATCCAATGTAAATGTAACAACAAATTTTCATATTAGAGATATACTTTTAATTCTATAGCTTTTACCCCAATGCCCCATTAGAATAGAGAGTTCTAATCTGAAATTTATCATCGTTATTCTTGCAACTTCTTCAGGATGATTGTAAGGAAACGTGCATCTACTTTCGTGTGGTTAAGTTGGCAAAGATCAAAGCATGTTCTTGAGAAAATTCACGTGTCATAGGTTGCCGTATTGAGACAGTGGTTGACGCCTATGTTCACCACACACCATGAGTCCAAGTTATCATCTTTGTCATCGCAAGATCGAGGCCACCCCTATCAAATAGTGACTTCCTTTGTATACTCATTGTTGCTCGCCGCTAGAGTGGGCTGATTTACTAGACCTTCCACAATTATCACATAACCAAATTAAGCTCATTTATGAGAACCTACTTAATTTTTTTTTGCTAAATTTAGTAGTCTCATGGATAGCCCACGTCCACTTGCACCCTCTTATCATCCTATGAAATCACTGTATCACACCGACACCTACCACTACCCGTCTACTCCCACAACGGTCATCTGACGGCCGCAGGGCACACCACCCAAAAGGCCCGGTCGACCCGCTGCTGCCCACCCAAGTTGTCACTGTCCCCCATCCTTCCTTTGTCACCCCAAATTGTATCTTTCCATCCCTATCAAGCCTCGAGATTCGCGACACAGCAGTCATTAACAAAGCCGATAAAGCGGAGTGCGCGGCCGAGCTAGCCCATCGTCATGGCATTCTCGTAGTTATCCGGTAGCCTGACGGTTATTCGTTCACCGGCTCCCGTGCCAAGATCTCGCTGCCACTACACTACATAGCCAGCAGCGCCGCTACCCCACCATGTCCAAGCGGCCAAGCGTCACACCGTTAGCGCTCTGTGCCCTCCCCTCCGCTCCACTACGAGCTAGTAGTACAGTACAGCCCATAGCCAAGAGCTTAGCCTCGATCGCTGCCGACACTACCGTAGCGACGCGATGGACGTGCGGCGGCTGGCCGTGGTGGCAGTGGTGCTGGCCGTGGCCGCAGCGGCGGCCCAGGGGTACAATATCACCAAGATCCTGGGGGAGGACCCGGAGTACTCGCAGTTCAACAAGCTGCTGACGGAGACGCGGCTCGCCGGCGACATCAACCGGCGGCGCACCATCACAGTGCTGATTGTTGCCAACGGCGACATGGGCGCCCTCACCAGCGGCCACTACTCGCTCCAGACCATCCGCCACATCCTCGAGATGCACATCCTCGTCGACTACTATGGCGCCAAGAAGCTCCACCAGCTCGCCCGCGGCGACACCGCCTCCTCTTCCATGTTCCAGGTATCCCACTGCTACGTACTCTTGCAAACCACCGACAGGTGGGCCTGGAGCTTCGCGGGCAGTCACTCCGTGGGTGCCTGGGATGAAACGGATTTCTCCCGTATTTAGCTAACATCACTAGACACAGTTTGAGTAGCTTTGAAGCTGCGGTTAGCTTCAACTCTTTGCATCTGACTTGAAGGTCCTCATCATAGCTCAGTTTTTTAGCAGTAATTCTTTAAAAAAACATTTTGAAGTAAAGTCCTCATCATTGCTTAGTTTTTTAGCAGTAATTCTTTAAAAAAACATTTTGAAGTATTATGTGACAATGAATAAAGGTAACAAGGTTAAGTATTAAGCAAATTTAATTCGCTCGTTGGGACTTGGGAGTGCCCTTATTATCAGTAATACTCCCTCCGTTGATAAATATAAGACGTATTTTGACTTGGCATAAAGATTAAGGTTATGATGAAATTGAGGAAGATATTAGAGGAAATGACTTACATATCCCTCTTAATTGTCTTGGAAAATGAGAGATAATACTTTGTGTAGGTAGTAATGAATAAATACATATGGTTGAGAGAGAATAAATAAGGATATATGTGGAAAGACTCATTAAATCTATATGCACGTCTTATATTTTTCAACAAGATCATTTAAACTATAAGCCTTATATTTATCAATGGAGGGAGTAATTGTATGCCGACATAGACAATACTGCCGAAGTTGGTGCGGTTCGGATAGAATAGTGAAGCTTTCATTGTAGTAGTTGCCCACTAAGTAAAGGTTGACAGGAGCCAAATATATTTGGATTTCAATTATAACAAATTTGTGGTAAAAGAAAGAACGTTTACCTGAAAAGTTTAGCCAAATTGTATAGATCGAAACCCCATGCATTCAAACATATATCACTCAAATACTGGAATTGTGCTCCAATTGATATTGACATGGGTGATCGAGTCGCTTTTGAAGTGAGGCCCCAAGCGAGTGCACATGCACATGCACTCGTTGGTATAGAGGTGGGTGTCGAGCCGAGTTGGTATGACAGGGGCTTATTGGACTATGTATCTAAATCGTGCCATGCCAACATAGACCGATCGGCCCACCGTGCCGTGTCGGTCTAGCTCCGTCCGGTTCGCCTTTAGAAAGCCCAGGCATGGTCAATTTACGATTCGTACCGACTTCATGCCATGCCAGTCCAGGCCTAATGCTCTATTACGACGAGGGGAAAAGAGCAGAGATGTACGGAGTTGAGACAGTGGACGTAAATATTGGAGAAAAAGAATTAAATTTTATTCATTCTTAAATAGGTACAGAGTTACTGTCTCGTTAAAAACCTTACACCTAGTGTGGGATACCCTAGTGCGGATCTACTCAGTGCATGTGCTCGGTGTCAATGAGCATGTACTCTTCAGTCTCCACTCTGTACCTTTTAGTATCTTCGTTGTCTCCTTTCTACGTATACGAGAATTGCAAAAAGCGTCGGCCATAGGGCGAGCCACGACATGATGTAATGTTGTGGCAAAGCGCTCTGCCGTGTATCGTGCCTGCTTCGGGCCCATCTGATGTATTTCGTGCCATGCTGACTCAAGCATGGCCTATATAGACGTGTCGTACCGTATCTCTCATCGTGCTCAACTGTGAAGGTCGATACGGTCCTATCATTCATGCCATGCCGGCCCAGCCCATGAGCATACGTGTCATGCCGTACTTCAACCGTGCAATGGGCTTGGCCCAATAAAACCCGGCCCAGTGCCCAGATCTAGTTGGTAATGACGCAGTTCACAGTCACTCCAATGTGTTTATACAACCTTAAGTCAGTGACTTTTCTATCCTCTTTATAGTCCCTGAATAGGGCCTGTTTTAAGATAGTCTGTAGAATCCCTCGATGATCGGACCATTTGAAATCCCCAAGGCAAGATCAAGGCGTGTTTAAAATTCTAACCCTTGGATTAATCACTTTGTTTACAACTTGCATGGAGCTATCTATTGCCAATTTGCCATTGATGGGTCAACAGCCCACTCATTATCTTGTCTTGCAAAAGAAGAAAAAATACTCATTACACAATGACTTCAATGATTCACTGGGGGGAAATTGTCGGACCGTGGCTCCTCATGGTCCTTCAGAAATGTACATGTTTGGTTGGTACGGAATCCACAAACTTTATAATTGGTTAAACGTTGTATTGAATGGATTTCCATGAACAGGCATGAGTTAGGTGAGGTAAATTGGGCCGTGCAGCACTAAATGTATTTCCATCCATACGAATGCTTATAAATTTTGTTAGTCCAATGAAAGTTTCAATATAAATTTTGTTGGTACAATGGAAGTTTCAATCTGTTGCAAAACTTTTCTCAAAAAAAAAAGTTGGGGATACAATTTATAGGAATTTTAGCAGACATCGTGTAGTCACCCCCACGGTCCTCCTTCATTAAAACTTGGTTACAATTTAGAACTCTTTTACATTACACTGAATTCAATATAAGTTGTTCGTTCTTTTCGATCCAACAAATAAAATTAGCTAAAATTTATTTATATTTTCTATGATAGTAGAGTAGTAGAACGTTCTTAATAAATCAATGGCTAGATCTAATATTTATTACCTATTATATACTATCAGTATAATACACCATAAAAATTTTCTACAATTTAACAATGCTGTCTCAATTGAAAACCACTAACTAGTAGTAGTTTGCAGCCACTGAAATGAATTTATGGCTCTCGTTGTGCAGGAGTCCGGCTCGGCCCCCGGCACGACGGGGTACGTGAACATCACGCAGCACCGCGGCGGCCGCGTGAGTTTCACCGCCGAGGACGCCGCGGACAGCGCGACACCGTCCAACTTCGTCAAGTCCGTCAAGGAGATCCCGTACGATCTCGCCGTGCTCCAGATCAGCAAGGCGCTCTCCTCCCCGGAGGCCGAGGCGCCCGTGGCCCCGCCGGCGCCCGTTAACCTCACCGATCTCCTCTCCAAGAAGTATTGCAAAAGCTTCGCCAGCCTCCTCGCCGCCAACGCCGACGTCTTCAGCAACATCAACGCGACCAAGGACAACGGCCTCACGCTCTTCTGCCCCGTCAACGCCGCTGTGGACGCCTTCATGCCCAAGTTCAAGAACCTGACGGCCAAGGGGAAGATGGCCATCCTGCTCTACCACGCCGTGCCGGACTACTACTCCCTCCAGCTCCTCAAGTCCAACAGCGGCAAGGTGAGCACGCTCGCCACGTCCAGTATCGCCAAGAAGGACTACAGCTACCGCGTTCAGAACGACCGCGAAACCGTCACTCTAGATACAAAGGTCACCACGGCCTCAGTCACGGCCACCGTGAAGGACGATGACCCGCTAGCCATCTACGCCATCTCCAAGTTCCTACAGCCCAAGGAGCTGTTCAAGGTCACCGAGGACCTGGCGCCTGCGCCCGCGCCGGAGGCGCCCAAGAAGAAGAAGACCAAGAAGAAGCCCACCGCCACCTCCGCAGCCGCCGCGCCCTCTGACAACGACAACGACGACGACGCCGGGGCCGATTCGCCCGACTCCTCCACGGCCGATGACGTCGCGGACAAGGCCGAGGCCGCACCGTCCGTGCTCGCTTGGTGGGTGACCGCTGCCGCGATGATGGCTGCGGGGTTGGCGCTGGCGGCCTAAGGTGTTCGCTGTGTGTTTTGTGTTAAGTTCTTTGAACTCTCTCCTCTTCCTTTTTTTTTTCCATTCGTGTCCCTTGTTCGTGAAAAAAATAAGGAGGGCTATTTTATTTATATTTATATTTATTACGGCAGTTTGAAAAAAAAACTTAGAGGTGTGATACTAGCGCTTTGAATTTTTGTTTATTTGGTTTGTGGCTATCATTTTGTAATGATAGTGGTCAATGGGCTTGGAGAGTGTGTTTATATATGATAAAAGACATCATCGAGTTTAGAGTTCTTCCTTTTGCTTTTTAAGATGTCTATGATGAGCTTTCTCGGTCACATGATACATGTCGTCTTTCTACTCAGCATGCAAAAGTTGAAGGGTGCAAAATGGATCATGCCATGTGGTGGCTTTGCTTGTTCGGTTGGTTAAGGGGATGATGCCCAGTGATTTAGCCACTTTAGCTTTTAGGTTGTTACTCCCTTCGGTGACTCTTTAAATTTTTACTATCAATATATCTACTACTTCTAATTACCGGTTGGTGACGGCGATCCGTTCTTTACCACTACCCCCTACCCCACACACCCCACCGACAACCTACCCCACCGAGCTGGATTCCCCTCGCGCTCCGCCCGCCCCACACCGATCCGGACCCCCTGTCACAATCCCCCCCTCACTCCCCCGCGGTGCGATCCTACCATCTCACCGCATCGCACCGCACCCCCCTCGTGCGATCCTCCCCCCCGCCCTGCCTCGTCCTCCCCCCACCCGGCGCGCCGCGCGACGCCCGCACCCCGCGTCATCTACTCACCACCCAGCCTCGCCCATTTTGATGTGTTTCTCGATTTTTTCTGCTGTTTGTGATGGTTTTGATCCAGGCTTGGTTGGGTTTTGTTGTTGGTGGTGCAGGCTCTCAGCAAGGAAGACCAAGGCCGAGAAGGATCCGAACAAGCCCAAGAGGTCCCGAGCATGTTCTTCGTGTTCATGTGAGTCTAGATTCACGTGTTTTTTGCCGGTTTTTTCGCATTCTTTTTGGGGTGTTCGTTCTGATCGATTTGGTGTGTTTATCTCTTGCAAGGAGCAGTTCAGGAAGGACTAAAAGGAGAAGCACCCCAATGTCAAGCAAGTCTCCGTGGTAAACATTGTCTCCTCCGCTACATCCTCATCGTTCGAGTTGTTGCGCTTATTTGCTTGTGAAAATTTTGCATTCTAAGTTTGGTGATTTGATGAATCGCAAATTAGCAAGGCTGGTGGTGACAAGTAGTAGTCCCTGTCTGATGCCGTGAGTTGCTTCCTTCCTGTTCTCCTCTTGTCGTGCTCCTCATCGCCGCCGCCGCCGTGGCGGTCCCCGGGGCCGTCGGGTTTGACCTCGGTGGCGACGAGAGTGGCCTCATGCGGGGTATGCTCGCTGCGATCCGCGAGCTGGTTGAGGCCGAGGATGCCGCGTGCTTTGCCATAGCCGAGCACAACAAGAACCAGGTGTGCCGAGGTCCCGTCTCCCCCTCGAGTCCCAAATTCAATCGATATGAATTCTATCTTCGTCGGAGTATATTGTGTCGCCCTACACGGTGTTAAAGTTTGGTACTTTGGTCCATAAGCCGAAGAAGCTAAATATTGTCCCTAAACTGAGAAGTGCTTCGCATAGGTTCGATCATTGCAAGTTTAATGACATTATGCACGAGGAAAAATTGAACCACTTATGCAAGTTTGGAGGCCTAATTGTTGAATTCCAGATTTCGTTGTCCTAAATTGAAACATATGCGACTTTAGCAATTTACTCTTTATCCCATGTTTTAACCAGCTTGAGTCCGTTAATGGATCTTCTGAGTCGCAATTGTGTGCATTTTATTCACTTATGACTAGCCGGTTGTGAATTGAGTTGCTCTCTGCCATGTTGTTTGGGTGCTTCCTGAGATATTCCTAGGGGAAATTGAATTTTAAGATTTTGTTATCAAGTCTTATGAGATATTGTGGTAAATGCTCATATTTTTGATAGGGTAAATTATTTCTCGGAGTATACGATGCTTGGCTTCATCTGATATTAATCTTGTTGTGCAGGGTGCTACATTGGAGTTTGCACGGGTGGTGAAGGCGAAGCGGCAGGTGGTGGTCGGGACCTTGCATGAACTGATGTTGGAGGTAGTTGATGCTGGGAAGAAAAGTCTGTATAGCGCCAAGGTATGGGTTAAGCCGTGGCAAGATTTCAAGGCGGTTGTGGAGTTTCGTCATGTTGGGGATTCTTGTTAGTGCTATGCCCTTGACGCAATCATTTAGATGATTGTAACATGATTATGTTTATGAATAATAATATGATTATTGGTCCAATGAATGTATATCATTGTATTGATCAACAAGTATGTGACTTGCTTATGAAGCTCTTTACTTATTGATATAATTCGATAAATATCTCTGATCGGATATCATCGTATAGGACAACGATGAATAGATCAGCACATGTAGTGATCGATGATCATGCTTCATAGATCATGGGATATAGAGATATCATCTATACTTTGTGGACGCATGTTGAAGAACATGGGTTAGATAGACCCGCAATGGGACACTGCGAGAATATTTCATTCTTATGTGTCATCAGTGTATCTCATACCTAGTAGATGTATGATCCTTAGACACTGAGATTGTCATATTCCTACATGTGTAATAGTTTTCCTTGGGGCTATCAAACACTACTTCCTAACCGAATAGTTATAAAGGTAGCTTTCATGTTTACTATAAAACGTGCAGAGGGAAGTGAGCAGTCAAAATGGAATTTGCCACTCCAATGAAACGGAGATATATGACAAGGCCACTCGTGTGATATGATTAAGGAAGTGCATGGCCATGCTGTGATTGAGGAGTCAATCACAACTTATTAATATATCACGGATACGAGAGATGGATTGAATCATCAAAGGATGACAAGCTTCTCGCCTTGAGTTCAATCTTCATATACTTGGCAAAGGGATTATTATATGAGTACTTTTGATAGGTTCTGTCCGATTTGATCATAGTATGTTTGGGAGTTGGCATACTTTGCAAGGAGCCGCTACCAACTATTGGATTGAAAAAGGAGTTTTTCGAATCCATGTCCAAACGTACGTGAACCTGCAGGGTCACACACTTAAAGGGCTGGGACGCATTAATTTGGATTGGATCTATAATTAATGGACCTCGTGGGCTTAGCACGCTGATGGGCCTTGTTTTAGGGTTTCATCTCGTGGCTATATAAGGAAGGGAGGAGGGTGGGCGCAGGGTGTGCTTTCCCACGGTTTAGAAGTGATTCACTCGAAACCCTAGCCTCCTCTTCTCGTTGCCCCTGCCGAATGACCAGGTGCTTGCACAACGACGCACGGCGCTCCATCCCTGGACGTGTGGACTACTACGGTGACGCTGCTGCGACTGCGGCGTGGGAGGACGATTCACGGCGAGGCGAGGACGATCCACTCCATCGACGCAATGACTGCGGCGAGGATGATCCACTACATCGACGCGAGAAGGATTCCACAACTGCGCGTCTAGTGGTAATCTTATCTGTGATCCTCTTCTTGCGAGTAGCTTTCTGGTTACGCGGTAGATTTTTTTTGTGCTAGTGTAGCATATCGCGTTCCTCTTCAATTCTTCCCAGTCGTCTATTAATAACTAAGATAATGATGTTGAAGTTATCAAGTGCCTTGACATATGCCAAATAATATCACTGAAGCAAAACATCCTATGGAGGCCCAGAACAATAGTATGTTATCATGCTTGCATATTTTTGAATGTTGAATAATTGTCCCAAAAATTACATATTGATGTACCTTATGAATGATTAGCTAAGATTTTAAGAGTTGGTTTTCATTTGAGGGGAGATAAAATTAAAAGGAATATAGAAAGTAAAAATATTTCAATGCTTGTATGAAAATGAATCACTCGTCTTGTTGCTGCATGATCTGAGAATAACTTTTGAAAAGCTAAAAAACCATGTCCTGCTTAAAAGGAACATAGAGAGTAAAAATATTTCAATGAATGGCTCGTCTTGTTGCTGCATGATCTGAGAATAACTTCTGAAAAGCTAAAACACCATGTCGTGCTTGGCAAACCCCTAGATTAGGCCAGATCTGACCTAATCCAAATAGGAAACTCTCTTGACTCTACAGCAAACAAAATTCCATGCATGTATAAAAATTTCTTTGGATAAGATCGAATTTGGTGATTATCCAGTTCAATCTATTTGGAAGAAAGATATTTCCTGCTTATACAAGTTTTTTCCAACTATTGCTTTGAGCTCCTCTTCAAGTCCACATGGCACCAAGGACTCACTGCATAGCACTAAGAACAATGGACTCTCATCGACTCCTCATTATCCTCTTCTCAGTCCGATCGGTCACCACCTCTCATGTTCTCGCACAACTCATCACTAATGCCATTTTGGTCTTTTGCTCTTTGGTAAAACCTACCTGTCACTAGAAGTGTCAAGGACTTTTAGTGCATCTTAATGGGTTAATCTGTGACTTATATTTGATTATTTATCGCCCGGGAGTAAGAAATAAAGTTTTATCTGATGCAAGCTAATCTGTTCATTTGATAAATATCTTGACCCAAATTAGCTTTCTTTGCAACAAGTGTGCATTATTCCCATACTACAACAAATGTTGTGATTCACTAGAACTCGCTTAAATATATATTCGATCCTGTTTCCTATTATCTTGCACATTTGTGATTAACTACATGTAAAAAATTGTGAATAGCATTTAGCTTGTTGATTGTTTTCTTTTGCCACGCTTAGTGTGGGAAGTATCTGTGCTAATTTGGGACTTTACATGTTAGCACCCAAGGCCAAAACATGGGTTTGCATTGGATACTTCCTGTTAGATGAGTATTATTTTGGGATTTAATTTCCTGACAACTTTTTCTTGAGCATCCAAAAACCTTGTCTTAAGGATATTAACATTGTACCAGGCACTCCCCATGGCATCGTTTGTGACTTGCAGTGAGCCAAGGACGTCTTCTAGCTTTCATTTGCAAGTTAGAAATTTGGGCTATAGCCTTCTATTGTCAGTAACAACATATAGCTCGCATTTCACAATATTTGCTATTCTGTAATATGTTAGAAGCCGGTATATAAGCAGTATGTTTAAAACTAGCTACATCGAACATATGAAAATTATATCACTAGATTTGTATTTAGTAGTACTTTCATAATTCTATAATTTTATTGATTTACTTTGACATGGAGTTATAAAAAGTAATAATCAAAGTCACATCTTAGAGACGTGAAAGTTAATAACATAATTTTAAAAACAACGGAGAGAATAATTGCTTTTGCATGTGTGGGCCATTTGTATGCTTCGATGATTGCACATTGAGTGAATTGTATGAAATGTACAAATATTATTGTTCAAAATATGAGTTTCCGTGTGTAGCACATGACTATGTAAGATAAAATTGGTGTTCATTGTTCGGTTTTGTATCATGTTTGATGATATGTATCACCCTCTTTCGGTATTCCGTTGCAACGCACGGGCAACTTACTAGTTTTTATAAATATTTAGTTTGGGCACAAAAATGATATGTATAGATTCTTCTTAAATAGTGTTTCATATTATATAATTCTATTAGGTTTATAAATATATTACAATTGGAATTTGTGGTCAAAGTTGTATTGTGGTAACCGTTTTTTATGTCCAAAATGTCACTCTTTTATGACCCGAGGGAGTATATTACGGTTTTTATTTGTTGGTGGTCTACTAACCTTTATATATTCCAAATTTCCAATGTGTCTCCCAATAAATAGATAGATCTACTATC
The DNA here is from genome assembly GCA_036346275.1 of Otatea glauca. Classification (NCBI taxonomy): domain Eukaryota; kingdom Viridiplantae; phylum Streptophyta; class Magnoliopsida; order Poales; family Poaceae; genus Otatea; species Otatea glauca. Next base: position 21,761,123 of record CM070726.1, read on the forward strand.
CTTTTTCTTGTAAATGACTCTAGCTGTAATTTCAGAGGAACTCCGATTGTTCACTACTACACAAATATACATCACAATCGGTTCTTTTTTATCATCACAGTCGGTTCTGGTGGCGACACAAAGTCATGAGACAGAGATAAGGCGGCATTATTACAGTCGGTTCTCGCCCGATAGATATGAGGCGGTCATCTCTATCAGTTCTTTATAAGAAGCGATAGAGATGAGGGTATTATCTCCATCGGTTCTTTGTAAGAAGAGATAGAGATGACCGCCTCATCTCTATCGTTTCTTACAAAGAACCGATGGAGCTAATACCCTCATCTCTATCGCTTTTTATAAAGAACCGATAGAGATGACTGTCGACTTTTGTGGTCGGCAATGAATTTATGGGGCAGGCGCTAAATCTCAAACTCGATGGTTACACAAGACAAAGGTTTAGACAGGTTCAGGCCCTCGACGGTGGAGGTAATACTCTAGTCTTGTGTGCTGGGATTATTTGGATCTCTGGGATCAAGGATTGCTCGTGTGCTCTCTTTTCTGTTGTTGCCTGCCCTCTCCCTTATATAATGGGGGTGGGGCGGTTTACAGAGTCCTGATCGGTTAAGGGATTCCGATCAGTTATTAGATTCTAATCGGTTGCAGGATAGAGTTTACATCTTTCTTACCCTGCTAACAACTCGAATACAATCATATCTCTTATATCTAAATATATGTTCAACTATCTCTAGGATGTATCCCCTTGCGCACAGCAGCAAGGCCTGGTGCGGGGCTTATCCTTTGGGCTTTCTACTCGGTCCTGTCTCCCCTTTTGTACTTCTGGACCGGTTATGAGGACACCTGGGTTCTTATATTTCACAGTAGCCCCCGAGTGATTCATGATCCGGTTGTTATATCTTTATCTCGGACTCAACTTGGATCTGCGTTTTTAGCTTCTGGCATAAGCCTTTGACTGGTTTCTTCTTTGATTTGAATGCTTTTTCTTGTAGCAAGGGGATTATGAAGGACTCGAATATAACCCTGGACAGTCTTCAAGGTTGTTTTGACTTCCTGCGCCAATTCATTTTCCAAAAAACTCTTTGGCTTCTAAAACTATCTTAACTCCAAGTCTCCTCGGCTTCTGATGTCTTTACATCTTCTCATTTACTTCAACCTTGCGGTATCAGCTATAAAAGGTGAACCAACGCTTTTAGAATTCTCTCACACTTAGTCCTCCATCCTCCTGCTCCGAGCTCCACCTTCTTCCCGAGGGATCTTCATGGACGGCTGGGACCCTGAACTCGTCGAGGAGTGGGCGTCCTTCGACCTTGCCATGGCCGAATGGGCAGAGGAGAGAAGCCGTTGCCCTCAACCACGTCACCGTCGATGCCTTCCTCGAGATTTTCCCTACCCTTTATAAGGCTAAGGAGGCTCTCGTAGATGTGCTTGGACGTGTTCGCCGCGGAGAAGTTTAATATTTCTGTAAATGTAAGAAAATATTTTCCCAGGCATAATGCCTGGAGAATTTATATATAATAAAGAAATACCTTTCCAAGTGACATCCATGATTGTCGTTAGACATAGCTTAGACCCAGCTTGGGGTATATCGAAGCTTGCATGGCTCTTTGGTCGGGTGATGTCCATATCCAATCGTCACAGGATATATCTTAGGTCCGACTTGGGACATATTAGGATTTGCACAGCCCTTGGCCGAGTGATACCTATATCCGACTGCTGTAGGATATAGCTCTGGTCCGACTTGGGACATATCATATCCACGTGGCTCTTGGCCGAGTGATACCCATATCCGACTGCTATAGGATATAGCCTAGGCTCGACTTGGAGCGTATCATACTTACATGGCTCATGGCCGAGTGATACCTATATCCGACTGGTGTAGGATATAGCTTAGGCCCAACTTAGAGCGTATCATATTTATGTGGCTCTTGGCTGAGTGATACTCATATCCGACTGCTGTAGGATATAGCTTAGGCTCGACTTGGAGCGTATCAGGATTTTCTTGGCTCATGGCCGAGTGATACCTATATCCGACTGGTGTAGGATATAGGTCTGGTCCAACTTGAGACATATCAAGGTTTATCTGAACGGTATCCGTACTCGTTTATTACGATGCACAACTTATCGACCCATCTTGGGGCATACCATCGGAACTGTGTCTTATCAGGCTCAACCTGCGATATATGATTCCTTCATGCGGTAACCAATCTATGACCCAACGTGGGGCATATCGCAAGAAGATATTTTTAATCCTAACCGGAGGATACACACGTCCCGCTTAGTTCGATAAGCGGTTAGACATCCCATCGTGGGGAGCAACATGTCCCAAGTATGACTTGGTCAAACCATGCCTGCCTCCGTATGTTAGGACGCCAGGCTAGTGAATCATTACGAAGCATAGAGCAGGGTTAGGTGTTTTGCAAAAATTTTCCCGTCGATTCAGCGAAAATCTGATTTTCCCTCTTTTAAGACCAGACCGTGCACCGATTGACGGTTCACTTTTTTCCACCGCGCACTCTTGCCCTCTTCTGCTTCCTTGTCTCTTCGACTTCTCCGCCGCTAGGGTTTGTTGTTGCTGCGCTCGCATTCTTGCGCCATCATTGATCTTTCCTTCGAAAATGTCTTCTCATTCTTCCAAAGACACCTCCACGCTGCCTTTGCCTCAAGATTGGACCACCTCGATAACGACGGAAGAGCGGTTGCAATCCATGGCGGATGACGGGGTTCTTCCAGCCTTGACTTTGATTTTCGCCCGACCGACCGCAGGTGAATCCATCCCTACCCCTTGTTCTGAGGAGATTGTGGTTTTCGAATCCTTCTTCCAACGCGGGCTGGGCCTTCCTGCCTACGCTTTTCTTCGCGGTCTTCTCTTTTTCTATGGTATCGAATTGGTGAACTTGAATCCCAATTCTATTCTTCAAATCTCCATCTTCGTTCACCTATGTGAGGCATTCTTAGGCATCCGCCCACATTTCAATCTCTTTCGCCACTTTTACCTTTTAAAACCTTATCACTCAAAGAGCGACCCCAAGGTAATTGGGGGAGCCGGATTCCAATTACGGGAAGGATTAAAGAAAAATTACTTTGCCATTCCCTTCAAATCTTCCAATAAAGGCTGGCACCAGGAATGGTTCTACTGTGACAATCCTGATCTGCTCTCCCCTCTTTTGTTGGGCGCCGGCCTAAGGTATCCCTTTCTTGGGTATCTGCTCCCAATGCTGGCGACATGGACCAGGTGCATGATCTTTTGCCGCTGATTGAGATTAAAAGAAGACGATCTCACGGGGGTTGGTCTAGCCCTCCATTTTGTCGCTCGCTGGGTACAACCGCTAAAAGAACGAGTCCATCTGGGATACGAATTTGAAGGGAGGGACGATCCGACCCGGGAACTGCCCGTATCAGTGTCCAAGGAGCAAGTATATGCTCGGGTAGGCGACTTTTTCATCCCAAGCGTAGAGATGTCAGCCGCCAGATGTCCAAAGTCCTTCACTGCATCAAATCCTCCTCCTAAGGTAAGAAAGTTTAGCTGATAGACTTCCACATTCGTCTCTGAATGACTTTTGATAGTTATAATACTCCTTTCTAGGATCGATTGGCTTTCTTCAGTGACGCGCCTCTCCCAGAAATGCCTGTTCATAAGAGCGCTCACTGGAAGCGGCCTATGAGCTCCCAAGCTGGAGACCCGGTTGCTAAGAAGGGGAAGAAAACAGTCGTCAGGGACTCCCCGAAGCCCTGGCGCCCGACTGGTGGTCCAAAACTCCAAGAACCACCAGCGCAAGCCCCGGTGCCTTCAGCTCCCCTTCCGCATAAGCCTGCGGTCCAACTGAGTCCATCTCCGAGTGACTCAAGCGCTCAGGAAGAGCCTAGGGTTCCAGATCGTAGCACCCCGACTGGTCCCTCCGGAAGTGGTTCTGCCGCTCGTAAGAAACCCCCAATGAGAATAAAGAGGTCCGACATGTTGAATGTCCTATCCACTCTTATTCGACGCATTTTGCCGGCTTATTCACCGATCATTCTTCTTATAGGAATCCTTCGTATGATATTCCTGTCAAGATACCGGCCGGGGCCCTTGAAGAAATTGAGCCCCAGGACGTACATGTCTTGGTTGAGGAGGCCTCGCAATCTGCCTCGCCTGAGGACACAAGGGCGCCCTCCGAGCCACAGCCGCTTTCCCTGACACCCCGTGCTTCGGTATCGGGTCTTGCTGCTCAAGAGCCCGTCTCCCGTCCATCCCCCAAGGTTGAAGAGATTCCCCGAGATCCGCCGACTCTTGCTCCCCTCAACTCATAATGCAAACCGCGTGGGTTGATGAGGAAGACGGCTTGAAGTCCCTTGACGACTCGGAGGAGAGAGAAAGGAATGACTTTTACAGTCATATCGCCGCTTGCGCTAGCATGGCCCGAGTAATACTTTCACTACTCTTATCACCTTCTTGCTTATGTCGGTTAGCATGTTATCATCTTTCCCTGCGATGGTTACAGGAAATGGGAGAACGCTCTGCAAAGAAATCCGAATACCTCCAAAGGATGCTCCCAGAGGTCAGGACGTGCCAGGAATATCTGGCCGAATTGGAGTAGATCAAAGCTAAACATGCAGCCGAGCTGCAAAATCTTCGGTCAGAGGTCCAATCCCTACGGGAGGAGAAGGAAACCCTGCGGCAGGAGAAGCTAGATGCTGTTGGCTCCCTTCGAGGTAAATATTTCCTGGACCATCCCGTGTTCTCTTTTAATCGTCTGGTCTTTGATTTCCTCATCTTCATGTCAGTTCGAGATTCTACTATTGTAAAGCTCCAAGATCAACTTAAGGCCTCGGAGGTCTCCAAATTGAAATCGGAGAAGGAGCTAGAAGGTACGCTCAGCAGCTTGGCCCTCCCTTGCCTCCATTGTCTTCTCGGTACTTCTTAGTAATCTATTTTGCTTACAGATTACAAGTTCAAGACGCGGGCGCAATACGTCATTTATAACGAGAAAGTCAAGGCCCTTGAAGCATCTTGCGCTAAGCTTCGCGAGGCATCCGAGCCATTACTGAGGTTGCTTCATCCCGGAGGCGAGAGGCCACTCAGCAGGGACCATGTTATCTCCCAACTGGAGGAAGCCCCCGCGGAGCTCAAGAGACTCTTAAAGGAAACGGCGACCAACGGTGCTAGCCAGGCTCTGACGATCACCAAGTCGCTCTATCCCCGAGTGGATCTTGAAGCCATTAAAGATGGCTACACCTGCAACGTGGATGAGGACCGGGCTGCCGAACTCTGGGAGGAAGTTAAGGATGCTTCTTCGGCAGTCGTAGAAACTTTGGAGCTGTGAACAAAATATATGAAAGTGTATCTTTGAACTTGCATTTTTTTTAAATATGCTGCTAATTAAATAACATGTCCGACTAGTCTAGCCCCCAGGCTCTGGGGCATGGTTCATGACGCATGTCCCAGAGTCTTAAAATTCGTAGGAGCGAAGCACTCAGACGCATAGTATTTGAGAAGATTATACAACTTTAAGACTGAACATTCATTCATAAAGAAGCAATTGATTTACAAAGTTCAAGTGAAAAAACGACGTAGCTGTTCTATGTTCTAGGTGTTGTTGACAATTGTGCCATTTTCACGCTTGAGTTTATAAGCTCTAGGGCGTATCACCTCATCGATGATGTAAGGGCCTTCCCAGCTTGGGGAGAGCTTATGCTCGCATTTCTGATTCTTTCTAAGGACCAGATATCCTTTGGAGAATGCGCGGCTCCTTACATTGCGACCGTGATAGCGAGTAAGCCCTGAAGGTACTTTGCCGACTGAATTGTTGCAACGTCCTTGGCTTCTTCCAGTCGATCGAGGTCTTCTAGCCAGCCCTTCCGAAGCGATCTCTTCATAGCTCCGAACCCACGGGGATCCGAATTCTAACTCGGTGGGGAGGACCGCCTCTGAGCCATACACTAGGAAGAAAGGTGACTGCCCGGTTGTTCTGCTAGGGGTGGTTCGCAGCCCCCAGAGTACCGAAGGCAATTCTTTCACCCAACGGGTGGCGTATGGTTTGAGATGATAAAAAATCCTTGCCTTTAGGCCTTGTAGCACCATGCCGTTGGCTCGTTCGACCTACCCATTACTTCGTGGGTGCGCTACTGATGCAAAGCAAATTTTTATGCCGAGTTCACCGCACCAGTCTTGAAATATGCCACCTCCGAATTGGGTGCTATTATCCATGATGATTCGGTTTGGTACGCCGAATCTAACCACGATTTCATGGAAGAATTCTTTGGCCTTTTCGGCTGTGATTGTGGCCACTGGTTTGGCCTCAACCCATTTAGTGAATTTATCAACGGCCACGAAGAGATGAGTATAACCACCTTGAGCCTTCTTCAAAGGTCCCACCATGTCAAGCCCCCAGACCGCAAATGGCCAGTGATGGGGATGGTCTGTAGTTCCTGTGCCGGTTTGTTCACCTGTCGCGCAAAGAATTGACATCCTTCGCATGTTCGGACGATATCCTCTGCATCAGAGACAGCAGTCGGCCAGAAGAATCCCTGTCGATAAGCCTTGTCGACCAGGGTTGTTGACGCTGCGTGATTCCCACAAACTCCCGAGTGGATTTCTTTGAGAAGATCTCTTCCTTCTTGTTCTGATATGCACCGTCGTAGTACACTAGAGGAGCTCTTGCGATAGACTTCGTCCCTGATTACCACATGACTCTTGCTTCAGCGCATATTCGTTCGGCCTGCACGCGGTCTTCGAGTAGCTCGTCCTTCGTCAAATAGTCCAGATACGGAGCTACCCAATCGGGGGTAATGACTAGGACTTCTGCCTCTACGTTCTTCTTCGCTGGGATGTCCGACTTTGATCGAGTGCTAATCGTGGGCTTATGAATTTCTTCGACGAATACTCCCACGGGCACTGTAGTTCGGCAAGATCCCATTTTTGCTAGCTCGTCAGTCGCTTCATTGTCCCGACGGAGCACATGAACAAGTTCTAAGCCGTCGAAGTTGCCTTCTAGCTTGCGCACCTCCTGGCAATAAGCAGCCATGTTGTCTTCGATGCAGGACCATTCTTTTTGCACCTGATTGACCATGAGCATTGAATCTCCGCGAAACATCAAACGTCGGATACCGAGTGATATGGCAATACAGAGCCCATGGATGAGTGCCTCGTACTCGGCGGCGTTGTTCGACGTGGGAAAAGTATTTGAAGAACGTACCTCAACCGTTCTCCGCTTGGTGATATGAGCACTATACCAGCCCCCGCGCTGTTGAGCATGAGGGAACCATCGAAATACATTGTCCAATAGTCGAGTTCCTTGACGTCCGCCGGGTTTTGAATTTCTGTCCACACGGTAGTAAAGTTGGCGAGTGCTTGAGATTTGATGGTTGTGCGAGGCTTGAATAGGATATCAAAAGTTCCAAGCTCGACTGCCCACTTTGCAATTCTCCCAGTGGCCTCCTGGTTGTGAAGTATATCTCGTATTGGGAAGGAAGTGACCACCGAAATAGTATGCTCTTGGAAGTAGTGCTTGAGTTTGCGAGATGTAAGAAGTACAGCGTATAATAATTTTTGCACTTGTGGATACCGCACATTAGACTCACTCAGGACCTCGCTGATGAAATAGACCGGATGTTGGATCTTCTGCACGTGACCTGGCTCCTCCCTTTCTACGATGATCGCAGCGCTGACTACATGAGTCGTCGCCGCGATGTAAAGTAACAGAGGTTCCCCTGGCATCGGTGAAACCAAGACCGAGGGTGTCGTTAAGAAGGTCTTCAAATCTTCAAACGCTTGCTGTGCCACCGGCGTCCATTGGAACTTGTCCTGCTTCTTGAGGAGTTTAAAGAATGGCATACCTCACATACCCAGTCGGGAAATAAACCTACTGAGTGAGGCCAAGCACCCCGTAAGCTTCTGGACGTCTTTTCGGCAAGTCGGTGGTTCCATATTTGATATGGCCTTGATCTTTTCTGGGTTGGCCTCAATGCCCCATTGGGATACGATAAACCCGAGCAGTTTTCCCGAAGATACTCCGAAAACACACTTCTCGGGATTAAGCTTCATGTTGAAAGCCCTTAGACTCTCGAACGTCTCGGTCAGGTCGGTGATAAGGTCTTTCCTCTCCCGAGTCTTCACCACGATATTGTCCACATATGCCTCCACATTGTGTCCGAGTTGGGCATGAAAACACCGCTGTATTGCGCGATGATACGTTGCACTAGCATTTTTCAACCCAAACGCCATTGTGGTATAGCAAAAGGCCCCAAAAGGCGTGATGAATGAAGTCTTGATATGATCTTCTGCCTTTAGACGAATCTGGTGGTACCCTGAGTAGGCATCAAGGAAACTCAGGATCTCGCAACCAACGGTTTAATCAACCACCTGATCAATTCGAGGTAGCCCGAATGGATCCTTCGGACATGCCTTGTTAAGATCAGTATGGTCAACTCACATACGCCAAGTTTTATTCTTATTTTGAACTAGTACAGGGTTTGCCAACCAGTCTGGATGATACACTTCTTTGATAAACCCTATAGCTAATAGCTTGGTGATCTCCTGCTTGATGGCGTTTCGACGATCTGGAGCGAACCACCGGAGTCTTTGCTTGATTGGCTTTGCCTTCTCATCGACGTGTAGAGAATGCTCGATCACCTCCTTAGGAACACCCGGCATGTCGGATGGTTTCCAGGCAAAGATGTCCTTGTTAACCCGGAGGAAGGTGACGAGCACGTCTTCCTATTTATGCTCGAGCCCTATCCCGATCAGAGTCATCTTGGACGGGTCGGACGGGTCAAGAATAATTCTCTTGGTCCCTTCGCCAGGTTTTATCCCTGATGTGGCCTTCTTCTTGGTTGTGATGTCGCCTTCTTCCTACAACGTGGCCGCCTCTGCCTGGATATTCTTCCCCTCGACGACTGATTCCTGCAGCTCAGCAAGTTCATAGTTCTCTCGGTCGCATTCCAAAGATCGCTTGATGTCACTACGAACCGTGATGACGCTTCTGGGTCCCGGCATCTTCACCACCAAAGAGGTGTAGTGCGGGACGGCCATGAACCGAGCCAGACTGGGTCTTCCCAAGATAGCGTGATACGCTGTCTCGAAATCCGCTACCTCGAAATTTATTTACTCGATCCGATAGTTGTTTTTGGTGCCGAAGGTGACGGGCAAAGCAATCTGCCTGAGTGGAAACGAAGACGCCCCAGGGATCACCCCGTGGAATGGTTGTGAGCTCAGCCTTAGCTCAGAGCGGGGGACGTTCATGTCGTCAAAGGTTTTGGCGAACAGGACGTTGAGTCCACTCCCTCCATCAATCAAGACTTTCTTGAGCTTTACATTGCGAATAACAGGGTCAAGCACTAGAGGATACTTACCCGGATGTAGAACTCGGTTGGGGTGATCCGAACGGTCGAAGGTGATCGGGACTTCAGACCACTTTAGATACTGGGGGGTTACCGGTTCCACCACATTGATCTCCCGAGCGGTAAGCTTTTGCTTTCGCTTGGACTCGTATCCGGTGGAGACCCCGTATATGTAGTTCAGCTCGTGCTCGGGTTCCTGGTAATCGTCCTCATCGGGAAGGTCTTTCTTCTTCGCGGCCTCATCCTTCGCTGGAGCCGGTTGCTTGTTGCTTTCACACGCAAAACGCTTCAGGGTGAAGTAGTCTTTGGCGACGTGCTTTTCCTTAGGGTGGAAAGGACAGATCGCATCCATGACAGTATTATAATCGAGTGCCTCCCTCCGTGTGGCTCGGGGCCGGTTGCGTTCTACTACCGCAACTAGCTCCTCGCCTTTCCGTTTTTTGTCTTTGTGCTTGGAGGACTCAGGCTTGTCGCCTTTGTTCTTCTGTTGCGGGCGATCTTCTTGGCGCCGGCGTATGCGTCGAGGTCGTGGCATAGCGGTCGGCCAATGCAAACATCTCCTTTACGGAGGCCAGTGGTTTCCTGGACATTTTCTTGATCAGATCGGGATCGCTGACCCCTTTCTGAAAGGCTGCTACCACCACTGCATCAGATACATCCCTGATGGTGTTTTTCTTCTGCATGAAACGCCGGATGAAATCTCTGAGAGTTTCGCCTTTCTTTTGGTGAAGCTGATATAGGTCCCATGGGGTGCTAGGCCTCTCATAGGTTCCCTGAAAGTTCGCGATAAATTGATCGTAAAGATCGTTCCAGGAGTCCACCGAGTTTGCGGGAAGTCCTGTGAGCCACGATTGTGTTGAAGGGGTGAGATTGACTGGCAGATAATTTGCTGTCACGTTCCGATTGCCCCCGGCTGCTTTAACTGCCAGGGCATAGGCCTGCAGCCAAGCTTCCGGATCTCGCTCCCCATCAAACTTAACGATGACCTTGGGGTTGAAGCCTTCGGGCCATACCACTCGGCGTAACCGAGAAGTGAACGCTCGGATTCCGTTGATGGATCTGTCATCATGATGAGGGGGAGTCCGGCGTGGTGAGCCTCTGGCTCGGCGATTGTCGTCAACGCGTCGGGGTGGAGTTCGGCACGGCAAGTCCATGACTCGGCGATCATCGTCGTCGTTCCGACCACGGCGATGATGGCCTCTATGATCGTTGTAGTCGTCGTACCGTTGATCACTTCGTAGATCGTGGCCAGTGCCGAAACGTTCGTGGTCGTCGTAGCGCCAGCGTCGCTCTTCCTCATCCCGCTCTTGCCGTATGGCGGTGATGTCTCGGCGAAGATCGCGGTTGATATTCTGGCGGCGTCTCCGACTGGTCGCATGGGGCGCCGACTGCTGATACTCCGACTGGTAGCAGTCCGACTACTAGCGACGCGGGTAGCCGCGTGGGAGCGTGAGTGCGCTTCTCCTTCAGGCTTTTCCTGATTCTGCTGAATGGCTGCCGCCGTCACCATGGTCTTGATCTGGGCCACGATCGGGGCCGTCGGGCTATCAGATGCAATCATAGGGTCCAGCGTGTCGAGAAGCGTCTTGGAGGCGACGACGTTCTGCTGCGGCGTATGGAAGACAGCTTGGTCTCCCAATCTTGATTGTAGGATGTCCTCGTGGACATAGCGGCCGCACGACCGAAGCGATCGGGCCTGTACCTCCTTAGCCTTACGAAGAAGGCGATCTTCCTCCGCAGCTTCTTGAACCTCTTGTTGGCATTGGAGATCGGTCTTCTGCTCTTCTATGGCGAAGATGCCACGAAGATTGTAGCAATTCCTCGCGATGCCGACTGGTTTGCTGGCCGAGTCAGAGTGACATACCTGAGATGGGTCGGCCTGATCTTTACCAGGTAGGATCTGGTTTAGGTCTAAGCAGACTAGTTCTCCGCATGCGTCTGCGACGAAGTCCAGGCATCCAAAGCGGAAAGCCTGGCCAGAGATGAAGGTGGCGATGATTCCGCTGATTGCTGCCATCGAGTTCGTAGGAAAAGATTATAGCGCTTCCCTTACCTGGCACCCCAACTGTCGACTTTTGTGGTCGGCAATGAATTTATGGGGCAGGCGCTATATCTCAAACTCGATGGTCACACAAGACAAAGGTTTAGATAGGTTCAGACCCTCGACGGTGGAGATAATACCCTAGTCCTGTGTGCTGGGATTATTTGGATCTCTGGGATCAAGGATTGCTCGTGTGCTCTCTTTTCTGTTGTTGCCCGCCCTCTCCCTTATATAATGGGGGTGGGGCGGTTTACAGAGTCCTGATCGGTTAAGGGATTTCGATCAGTTATTGGATTCTAATCAGTTGCAGGATAGAGTTTACATCTTTATCTTACCCTACTAACAACTCGAATACAATCATATCTATTATATCTAAATATATGTTCAACTATCTCTAGGATGTATCCCCTTGCGCACGGCAGCAAGGCCTGGCGCGGGGCTTATCCTTTGGTCCTTCTACTCGGCCCTGTCTCCTTTTCTGATACTTTTGGGCCGGTTATGAGGACACCTGGGTTCTTATATTCCACAGTGACCGTCTCATCTCTATCGCTTCTTACAAAGAACAGATAGAAATAATGCCATCATCTCTATTGCTTCTTATAAAGAACCGATAGAGTTGACCTCCTCATCTCTATCGTTTCTTAGAAAGAACCGATAGAGATGAGTCTATCATCTCTATCGCTTCTTAGAAAGAACAGATAGAGATGATACCCTCATCTCTATCGCTTCTTATAAAGAACCGATAGAGATGGGTTCATCATCCCTATCGCTTCTTACAAAGAACCGATAGAGATCACCGTCACATCTCTATCATTTTCTTGTGAGAACCGACAGGGATGAAGGGGTGTGGTGTGCTATTTTCTAATTCACCCTCCAATCAACACATATTCCACACAATATGCACATATCACATTCACACAGAAATTACAAACAACATATCACATACAAAGAACATGAACACTTTGTTACAACAAACACATATCACATTCATTAACAAAATAGAACGTAAACATGCTTAACCATAAGTACACATGCAATCGCATTCAGATATGTAATATTGTTCACATATGGTCTAGTAGGAGCTTTCAGGATCTCTAAACTGTCCGTCCTCCGACAAGCATTCTATCCAGTACCACTGGCATAAGTGGTCTCGTATCTTGTTGAGTGCAATGCTGTCTACACTCTTCTGGGGGATATTGGTATGCTGCAAAATAGAAACAAGTGCTCTAATTTAAGTTTTCAAATTTCTATGTGAAAGACTAATTGTATAATAATGCATGTACTACCTTAGGGAAACGGCCTGAGCTGGCAATCAAGATCACCATGTGTTGCATGACATACAAACCACAGTGGTCGTCGCTGTCCTGTTGATGACACTGTGAAGAAAGAAGAATAATTTAAGAGATGAAGAAAATATGTCAGAAAATCTAAATCTTATATATGATAGCCACTTGTACCTTGAAGCGGACATACTCCAGCTTAGAGCCCTTTTTGTCGTCGTGTGTCCCTACTGCTTCGACGTATTCCTTGAAACCCCTATATACATTGGAGAGATGTCGTTGAGTAAAAAAATAATGAATGTAGTTAAATACAGAAAATGTTAGATAAGAGTGGTGCACTTACTGCTCCAAAGGAGGCTTGATCGCATAGGCCATCGGTCTCTTATCAATCGAATTAAAAGTGTACACTTTGTTGTCACTCGGAAGGAGCACGAGTAGAACCTAATGGTTGCTTATTAAATGGTATGCAGCGAAGAAAATAAGTTCACATACGGTTTCAGTGCGTAGAAGTAATTGAGCGGTGAATTAGCACTTACTCCTCGTGGTACGGGAGTAGAATGAAGTCCTTCTTTGAATCAGCTTGCAATGCCCACTTGATGTAGGAGGCAACCCATTCCGGTTGAAGCCTAGCCATCGTCACGGACACAAGCTCAGGGTCGACGAACCCAACTAGTTGTCGATTCGTCACGACTCGCTGCCTCATCGCCCTGCAACTCGCATTGAATGTTAAAAATCGTAATGCAAAATCCTATGAAAATCATTAGGTCGTGCAACGTGGTGCGATACTCACAGCGTCCAGGATCGTACAGTAGAAATATCGATGGTTATCAGTTGGGTCAGATGGAATAGATCCTCAAAACTAACTGGGAATGTCCCATCCTCCTCGCGGTGGAAATGTCCCTTTCTGTATCTAACATTGAAGTCGACACACTCGCTCTCTTTCACTTTGTCAACGTACCATCCATGGAGCTGTCGAGTCCATATGCCTAGAGCATTCAATTTGCTGGAAGGCAGAAAGGGCTTTCCATGTATGTAGGCCTTAAATTCATAAGGCTTCTCTGTGGTCTGTGTCGGCTCTCCTTTTTGGGCTGAAGGAGTCTCCGAGGCCGGGGCAGTGGGTTTTTCATGTACTTGAGGGGGCGCTGTGGCCTTTGTGAGCCTTGCCTTTTTAGCAGAGGCCTCCAGTGATTCTGTGGTTGTCGTGCTAGTCCTTTTATGCACCAGCTCTATACTTTGTGCAGGACTCGTCACGGTCGTGGGAGCAGGCGCAGGTGCGGTAGGAACCTACAAAGCATGCGCATGATTAAGTAACTTGTTGCAATACTATTGGAATGGTACAGAAGGTGCAAGGTTTTTTACCTTGACCAGTACGATGCCTGTCATGGGCCACTTGATAAGCGACATCAGCGCTTGCCCGAGAGTGGTGATGTCTTCATTGGGGGGGAACTCGAGCACATGTGGTAAGAAGGCTTCGTGGACGTAGTCCACCTGGACCCTTATGTAGCCATTCCCCAAAGGCTGACCATGTACGTGTCGGTCTCCTTGCATGGAAATGCAATCCCGTGTGCAGCCTCAATAGGAAATCCGTCTTCCATCAGGGTGAGCTGGCACTTGGTAGGCGCCTGCAAAAAGTGCGCAACTTGAGAGAAAACATATGAAGTTACCCTCGCACTTTTAAGTTAAGCAAAATTAATTATTACCTTCAGCTGGGGATCGGACTTATCATTTTTGCAACCGCGGCTACTTGATGCAGTACATGTGTTTCTACGGTGGCGGGGCATCCGCTCGACTGGGAGATCATCGCCATCATCTTGGCCCTCAGCGCCTCACGTGCCATCATGTCCACCCTCATCTCCTCCTCACGTGCCGTCATCTCCCCCCTCATCTCCTCCTCACGTGCCATCATCTCCCCCCTCATCTCCTCCTTGATCTCCTCCCTTAGCTACTCCCTGAGCGTGTCCTTGAGGCGCTCCGCGCGTGCCTCCCACGATCTTGATCTGCTACTCCCAGTGTCATCTTGGAAGTAGGACTTCTTTGTGTGCCCCGCCCCTACGGCAAGTACCCGGCCCTTATGGTCGGGCTTTCCGATCGCAGAGGACAGTATGTCATTCGACCCTTGTCTAAGAAAGGTCCCCTGTTCTTTCCTCTGTGATACCTCCTCCTGCAAGAAGCGAGTACAGATTAGATCTGAAATACGACAAGAATGGTTGACTGCAATGTACTAAGTTTGATATCTTACGATGGTGGAGACGACTTGCGCGGTAACGGGGTTTGCTACTACCAGTTGCCTGTCCGCGGTTTTCTTTGTCCTCGCTAATACCCAGTCACGTGCCCGCTCCTCACATATGTGCGAGTAAGGCATCGCTGTCCCAGAGTTCATGCACTCCTCGGCTAGTCGCGCTTTCTGCTTTCTTTCCTTCGTAGCCGCCTGAACCGAGGTGGTGCGCATGCGTGTTCTACCTCTGGGTAGCAACGTTCTTCTGTCTCAGCTCCTCTGCCTCGGGCGTCCTCTTGATCCTCCTGAACTCCTCCCAAACATCAAGAGTCACGAACGGATACCTCTCGAACGGTGTACGGCCTTTTAGCATGTACTCACTGTGCATGTAGACCCTGAAGTACCTCAGAGCCACACCCATCCTCTTCAAGACGTACCGCCTGGCATTGTTTTCGTCCTCCTCTTCTATAATCCATTTGCCCTTAACCTCGTCCCACAACTGGTTCTTCTACTTGGTGCTGACCTCCTTTCTCCAATCCTTAACCGTTATGGGTAGTCTCTCCCTCGCCAATTGGCCGAGGAATGAGCGGTATCGCCCCTTGTACTTGGGAGGACCCGTGCAAATCCCCGTGGCACTAAAGTGGAGAACCTGCGGCGTTCTCCCTGTGGCCCCTTTGTTCGGTCCTCGGGCCTTCTCACCTTACTCGGCCCCTCGACAGTTGGAACTTGGCTCAGCTCGACACTTGGAAGTTGGCTCGGCCCCACAGGAGCATCGTCCACTCTGTCTGGCGATGAGCCGATGCTCTCTAATTGCGACATTTTGAGTTTTCTTATCTGACATTGTCATGTATTTGACATGAGAGAGAGCAATTCGTAGCTATTATGTGAACTTGACAATATATCATGTAAAGCAAAAGATGAATATTGCAGTAGAGTAACAGATGAATGAATGATCTTCAAGAAAAGTCTGTCTGTTGACCTTTACTCCGTACGTACGAACGATAACTCCTAATCTCTAAATTGGTTTGGTCCTAATCCCATTCGAGGATATGTGGTTCGGGCAAGTTCCTAAGCCGTTGTACAACTCCAGAGAAAATTTCGGCAGCATCTCCCCGCTGTTCTCCAGATACACGTCTCGACAATAGGTCAAGAGGGGTGTGTATCCAGTGAACACCAGGGAGACGGTACCGAAATCTACTCTGTGAGTTGTACAACAGCTTAGAAACTTGCAAGAACCACATATCCTCGAACTGTCCAAAATACGTGGACAATTCGAGACTGCTTGCTTATAAATATGCTATTCCAGCATATTTATAAATAAGCACTCTCGAACGGGAGACGTAGGTTATGCAACCTAAACTCTAACATATGCTGAGATGGAAAAGAAAAATAATATGCAATTATAATTGAAATAACGATCTCAATTAACATAATCAAATGTTGCATAATAATATGACGAGTAAAGAACCACATATGACAAAATAATGAAAAAGGCATCGTAACATACATGGAAACAGGATGATTTTCATGCTAGAACAAGTGTTAGGACTAAAATATGCCATGTACATTCCACGTGTGCAATGTACATTCAACGTGTCCAATTTGCACGATATCATAATTGATAGTTTCTATGGCACCATTTTTTTATGCATTTTCTCCCCTCCGTTTTCTCTAATGCCATTGACACTGATAAGAATCACTTAAGCTAATCAAATTTTGGAATACATAATCATGTTGTTTATCAAATAAGTATTGTCGGTGTGACTTCCAGTGCAACAAGAATTTGGTCTGTTTGATTTCATTGTGCTACAAATATTGCATACTGTCCTAATTTTGTAAATTTGCGTTGATAATTGATATTCTTAGAAGATATTAGTAAACTGTTTGGACATTTGCTTCCTGATGTCATATTGTCCAGTCACAAAAGCTACGGCATGAGCTGAGATCATACATATATATCATTTGCTACTTGTTTCATTATTGGAAATTACTTTGTAGAAAAATGTGACCAAACAGTATGCAATATTTGTTTCTGTGCTAATTCTTCTCATGTATATAACTATGAGCAGGTCACTTGACTGCTAGAAGTGATGTCTACAGCTTTTTGCCAAGTACTCATGTAGGAATGATGCCACACCCGAAACCATTTCATATGGTCCCAACTCCTATTTTAATACACCCGAAACCATTCATCTACATTACAAATTCTTCAGTATGCCTATCCCCAAATACATTGCACATTCTGGGTTAAAATTATGAGATCAATATAGCAACTCACCATATTTTTGCCAAGTACTTATGTAGGAATGATGCCACACATTGATCACTAGAAATAACAACTCACCATAGCATTGCTAAGTACTCATGTAGGAATCATGCCACACATTGATCTCTAGAAATAGCAACTCACCATATTTTTTCTTAAAGAATTTAAGATTAACATATAAGTAAACCAATATTGCCTTTATATCGACGATGCGAGGGAGCTCGATGGGGTACTAGAGTGTGGAGCCGCCGGTGAGGGGAGACGGAGGGCGACCGGTGCGTGGAGCCACCGGTGAGGTGAGGGGAGCTCGAGGGGATACCGGTGAGGGGCTACAGGAGCTCGAGGGCGACCGGTGAGGGGAGCTCGAGGGCGAGCGGTGAGAGTGAGCGGTGAGGTACCAGAGGGTGGAGCCGCCGGTGAGGGGAGGCGGAGGGCGACTGGTGTGTGGATCCGCCGGTGAGGTGAGGGGAGCTCGAGGGGATGCCGGTGATGGGCTGCAGGAGCTCGAGGGAGAACGGTGAGGGGAGCTCGAGGGCGAGCGGTGAGAGCGAGCGGTGAGGGGAGCTCGAGGGCTACCGGAGATGCGGCGGGCGATGCCTGGGCGGCGGGAAACTAGGGTTAGGCGAGGGCGGCGGGAACCGAGTTAATGGCGCGGGAGAGTGCAGGGTAATAATTGTGTCTGCTTGGTGGCTGCGGGCGAGTGGTAGTAAATAGGCTGCGGTATTATTTGTGTCAGTTTTAACCCAAAACTGACATAAATGTGAAAGAAATCACTATCGGATTATAAACCAAACCGACACAAATATACATCACTTCTCTGTCGGTTTTGACAAGAAACCGACACAAATATACATCACTTCACTATCGGTTTTTCACAAAAAACAACACAAATTATGATATCACTATCGGTTTTCCACCAAAAACCAACACAAATATATACCACTACACTATCGGTTTGGAAGAAAAACTGATACAAACGTATAGAACCTCACCATCGGTTTTCAATGAAAACCAACACAAATATTGATCAATAGCACTATCGATTTTCACCAAAAATCGACACAAAGCACTATCATGTTTTCATTTCGAAAACTGAATACATATCTCAATCGGTTTTTTTTCTAAAACCAACACAAATTAGATAGTACATTATATCTCTATCGGTTTCCCTCCAAAAACCGACACAAATGACAAAAAGCACTATTATGTTTTTATTTCCAAAGCTGAATCCATATCTCAGTCGGTTTTTTTCTAGAACCGACACAAATGAGATAGTACAATATATCTCTATCGGTTTCCCTCCAAAAACCGACACAAATGACACAAAACACTATTATGTTTTCATTTCCAAAACTGAATCAATATCTCAGTCGGTTTTTTTTAAAACCGACACAAATGAGATAGTACAATATATCTCTATCGGTTTCCCTCCAAAATTCGATACAAATGACAAAAAGCACTATTATGTTTTCATTTCCAAAACTGAATCCATATCTCGATTTTTTTGTAAAACCGACACAAATGACACAAAGCACTATTATGTTTTTATTTCCAAAATCGAATCCATATCTCAATCGGTTTTCTGCACGAACTGACACAAATGAGATAGTAGCACATGTCTCTATCGGTTCCCTCCAAAAACTGATACAAATGACACAAACCACTATTATGTTTTCGTTTCGAAAGCTGAATCCATATCTCAATCGGTTTTTTCTAAAACCGACACAAATGAGATAGTACAATATATCTCTATCGGTTTCCCTCCAAAAACCGACACAAATGACACAAAACACTATTATGTTTTCATTTCCAAAACTGAATCAATATCTCAGTCGGTTTTTTTTTTTAAAACCGACACAAATGAGATAGTACAATATATCTCTATCGGTTTCCCTCCAAAACCGATACAAATGACAAAAAGCACTACTATGTTTTCATTTCCAAATCTGAATCCATATCTCAGTCGGTTTTTTTGTAAAACTGACACAAATGACACAAAGCACTATTATGTTTTTATTTCCAAAACTGAATCCATATCTCAATCGGTTTTCTGCACGAACTGACACAAATGAGATAGTAGCACATGTCTCTATCGGTTCCCTCCAAAAACCGATACAAATGACACAAACCACTATTATGTTTTCATTTCGAAAGCTGAATCCATATCTCAATCGGTTTTTTTTCTAAAAACGACACAAATGAGATAGTACAATATATCTCTATCGGTTTCCCTTCAAAAACCGACACAAATGACAAAAAGCACTATTATATTTTCATTTCCATACCTGAATCCATATCTCAGTCGGTTTTTTTCTAAAACCGACACAAATGAGATAGTACAATATATCTCTGTCGGTTTTACTCAAAAAACCGACACAAATTACAAAAAGCACTATTATGTTTTTATTTCCAAAACTGAATCCATATCTTGTGTCGATTTTTTTTGAAAAAACGACAGAAATAAGGACATATCTCAATCGGTTTTTTTGCACAAACTGTCACAAATGAGATAGTAGAACATATCTCTATCGGCTCCCTCCAAAAACCGACACAAATCATACAAAGCATGAATTCTGAACTTGCAGAAATATCTGTTCAAAGAGTGAAAAGGCCATAACTTTTGCAAACTTAGTTGGAATTTTTTGAAATTTTGGAGGAACATACTTTGTGATACTACAAATCTTTTCCAAAAAGGATTTTGGCAAAAAGAGTTAGCATTGAAAAAAGAAGCCCAAATTCACTTTGTACGCATTATTTTCGTTCAAAGAGTGAAAAAGTCAAATCTTTCTCAAATGAAGTCCAAGTATTTTGAAAATTTCGAGAAATGATTTGTTGTACAGTGACTTCTTTTTCTTGCATTAAGTAGCTACATACCACAATCCATTGACAAAAATTGTAAAAGTTTGATACGTGTAGTGCAAACACGAAACTACAGTTATGTACAATACAAACATTTCAAACATGTAGCAACTGATACAATGATGTACTCTTTTTATTTACAATACAACCCTTCTTGATGATCTACATGCAAGTAATTTCTTCCATGTGTGTCGTCATCGCCACTAAGACAGGCCCCATCCGCAAACGGAGGTATTTCATCGAATTGGTCGTATTCTTCTTCATCTATGACGTTTTCAACACCAACGATCCGCCGCTTGCCATAAAAAACGACATGCAACCTCGGATTGGCCGGATCACGCACATAGAAGACTTGATTTGCTTGCTTTGCAAGTACGAATGGGTCATCTTTATAGGCGAGTCTGTTGAGATCCACAAGAGTAAAACCTCTCTTGTCGACCTTCACTCCATGTGGAAGTCCCACCCACTTACATCGGAAAAATGGAATTTGGTATATTCTGTAATCGAGCTCCCAAATTTCTTCGATCACCCCGTAGTAAGAGTTCATTGCCATTGAGGATCCTCCTATCGAGTGATGTTCATCGGACAAAGCATCTATGCTTACACCACTGTTTTGAACAATACTCTTCGCATCCTGACTTTCAGTGTAAAAGGTGTACCTATTAATATCGTACCCCTGCCATGTCTGTACATTAAATCTAGGTCTGTCAACCAACCATTTGATAGTCTCACTAACAGAGACCTCCGCCCTTTGTTTGAACCATGTGAGAAATCTATCGTTGTGTTCTCGCATGATAGAAAGCTCATCCATATGTGGATTCTCTTCCCGTAATATCGACTTGTGCTGCTTGATGTACCTCGCAACTTGCTACAGGCCGCAAGACTCATTAGATGCGCTTTGCAAGACATATCAAACCGTGGCCTCGTTAGTTTCGACCCAACGGTTCCTTTGCCAGCTAGTCTGCCCTCATGGCGAGATAGAGGAACACCGATTGCTTGTCTTTTCCCGAGATAGTCCACACAGAACTCAATAACCTCTTCAGTGCCATAACCTTCGACAATACTACCCTCAGACTTCGACCGATTCCTCACGTAGGATTTTAATATACCCATGTACCTCTCGAACGGATACATGTAATGTAGGAATGCCGGTCCACATATCTTAATCTCTCTGACGAGGTGAACAACAAGGTGGACCATGATGTCGAAGAACGATGGTGGGAAATGCATCTCAAGCTGACATAGAGTCTGAACCACCTCACTCTGTAAGTTGTCTAGCATATCAGGGTCAATAACTTTGCAGGAGATCGCATTGAAGAAATAACAGAGCTTCGTGATTGCAAATCTGACATCCTCTGGCAGAATATTTCTGATTGAAACTGGGAGCATTTGGATCATCAAGACATGGCAGCCATGGGACTTCATGCCCACCAACTTCAAATCATCCATAGACACAAGTTTCTTAATGTTTGCAGAGTAGCCAGATGGAACTTTAATACCTTCGAGACACTTGCAGAGGTCTTCTTTCTCCTTCTTGGATAGCGTGTAGCATGCAGCGGGGATGTACGAAATTTTTTCATCCTCTTCGATCACTGCAAGCTTGGGCCTGATTCCCATGTAAGCCATGTCACGACGAGCATTCACACCACCCTTGGTCTTCCCAGGTATGTTCAGTAGGATATCAACCAAATTGTCGCAGACATTCTTCTCAACGTGTATGACATCAATACAATGTCGGACATCTAACTCCTTCCAATACGGTAAGTCCCAAAATATGGATCTCTTCTTCCAAATGCTCTTAGGACGAACATATTTACGGCTCTTTCCATACTGAAGTTCGATATCCTCCACACGTGAATATACTTGCCTTCCACTCATAGGCTGTGGGGCCAAACGGACTTCCCTTTTCCCATCAAATTTGTCATCCATCTTACAGTATCGATGACTTCGAGGTAGAAACCTACGGTGACCCATATACACAGTTTTCTTGAAATTCGGCAACCATAGGCTCTCAGTCTCCTCTTCACAAATAGGACACGCTTTGGCTCCTTTCGTACTATAACCCGCCAAATTACCAAGGGCCGGAAAATCATTTATGGTGCAAAATACCATAGCCCGCAGGGTGAAATGCTCTCTTTTGTATGCATCCCACACCACGACCCCCTCATTCCACAATTTGACCAAATCCTCGATTAGTGGTGCAAGGTAGACATCAATATCATTTCCCTGCTGTTTGGGTCCCGAGATTAGCAATGACATCATGATATACTTCCGCTTCATGCACAACCAAGGAGGGAGGTTGTAGATACACAATGAATCGCCACGCGGCCGTGACGATCGCTCATGTTACCAAACGGATTCATGACATCGGTACTCAACCAAAATCTTATGTTCCTCATTTCGGCACCAAACTCATGTTTTCAATCGATGTTTCTCCATTGAGTCGAATCAGCAGGGTGTCTTAGCTTACCATCTTCCTTTCGAGACTCATAATGCCAACGCAACAATTTTGCCTCTCTGGGATTTGCAAACAACCGCTCCAGACGAGGAATGATGGGCAAGTACCACAATACCTTGGCCGGTGCACCTTTAGTGACCTCTTCACTGTCGTTGCCCTAGCTCTTACGTTTCTTGTCGTTACGTTTCTCCTTTTATTTGTACCGGGGCACACCGCAAACTGGACAAACGTGCAGCTCCTGATGTGCGTTACGGTACAAGATGCAATCATTCGAACATGCATGTATCCTTTCTATTTTCATTCCCATGGGACATAGTAGCTTCTTCGCTTCATAAATGCTTGTTGGCAACTCGTTTCCCTCCGAAAGCAGATCCGATAGAAGAACTAGAAGTGCATTGAAACTTGTATCTGTCCAACGGTGTTTTGCCTTCAGTTCAAACAATGCAAGGACTGAACCCAACTTAGTGTATTCTACTTTGCAACCTGCAAACAGTGGTTTCACATCGTCTTCCATCAAGCTTTTAAAGTTTTTAAACTCTCTTTCCGTGAAATTACCCTCCACATCCCGCAACATTTGCTCCAAATTCTCCTCCTCAAACATATCAGGTTGCAACTCATCATCCGGTTCCACCGTGTCTTCATTGCATACCGACAGGGTACTACCTGTCTCCCCGTGATGGATCCAACACGTGTAATTCCTCACGAAGCCACATCGAATCAGGTGATCCTCAATTTGAGTTGAGTTGTTAAATCTTCTCAGATTGGTGCAATCAATGCAAGGACAATATATGAAGTTTACACCCCTTCTCACCATGTCCTGTTCGGCAATTTTTTTGAACTCCTTAACACCCCTCTGAAATTCAGCACTCACACAACTTTTATCATACATCCATTTCTTACGGTTCATCTGCAATTAAAATTCACACAATAAATTAAGGAAAAACTGGAGCGACAGCAAGCTAGCTATTTGAAATATTGAGACATCATTTCAGTTAATATTACCTTTGCAAAATAGAGGACAAGTTCCTGCAAGATATATAAAATGTGTTCTCCCAATCGATACCTAGATTCTTTCCTGGTTTAGAGCTTCCAATTCCCTAGATAGGAGACATACATTGTTAACATCAACAATGATATCAAACAATCTAATTATATAGTGCAATAGCTTACAAATCTTTTGACTACAACGAAACAAAATAAACAAGGGTACCAACGATGACTCCTAATCTCTAAATAGGTTTGGTCCTAATCCCATTCGAGGATATGTGGTTCGGACAAGTTCCTTGTTGTTGTACAACTCAGAGAAAATTTCGACAAAGATCTCTCTCGCTATTCTCCATATACACGTCTCGACAACAAGTCAAGAGGGGTGTGTATCTGGAGAATACTAGGGAGACGCTACCGAAATCTACTCTGCAGTTGTACAACACAGCTCAGGACCTTGCCCGAATGACATATCCTCGAACTGTCTGAAGAACATGGACAATTCGAGACTGCTCGCTTATAAATATACCATTTTGTTCAACATATTTTATAAACAAGCATCCTCGAACGGGAGACGTAGGTTCCGCAGCCTAAACTCTAACATTCATCAGGTGACAGCAATAATAATTCCATATTAACATCAAAGCACTACAAATTAAGATAATTAAATACATGTGTGCTTGTCAAATAAAGGGTGTGAAATCTTATAGGGCAGACAATACCAGTGCAATCTAAACTTTCTTCGCGACATATCAAAATTACATAGTGCAAAATTAAAGGGGTTTGAAGGAATGCTCACATTTTGAAGAAAACCATAAATTATGCAAAATGAGGGGAAATCTCCTCAAATTAGGGCTTCAAATTTACCCTCTTTAACACCCACCTTTGAGGATTTCAAATTTTCTCACCCAAGTATTGCTTCCAACCACAGAATATGAGATATTTTTTCGTGTGGCGGCGGGAAAATCTCCTCTGGAACAATAACAGAGAAGAGTTCAGCTCGAGTGGTATAAATAACCTATCGAGGCACATCACAATCGGTTCTTATAAAAGAAGCGATAGTGATGATTGTTGTCATCACAATCGGTTCCCACATAAGAAGCGATAGTGATGAGCACATTGACATCACTATCGGTTCTTATGTGAGAAGCGATAGTGCTGAGCATGCACATCACTATCGCTTCTCACAAAAGAAGCGAAGAACCGATAGTGATGTGTACGTGCTCATCACTATCGCTTTTTATGTGCAAACCGATAGGGATGATAATGCATGTCACTATCACTTCTCGCATAAGAACCGATTGTGATGTTCCCAGTGCTACATCATAATCACTTCTAACCTGAGTCATCTATCACAATCGTTTTTTCCTAAAAATTTAAGAACCGACACAGATGAAGCGATAGTGATATACCATTCTGTAGTAGTGGTTCATCATGCTAACCATGTAACCCAAAATTTACTTGTGAAATTTAAAAGCTGTCATAAGATGATTCTACTTCTTTAAAATTGAATATGATCTTGTGAGCGGCATAGGTGCTTAACTTTAAAGACCTGTTTGGACTGTGGGAGTCATTTTAGATTCCCGCAAAAAAGATCTATTTTCTGTGAAATTCTTACATTCAAGAGCAAATTTGAACTACTTTAGGTGAAATTTCTATATTCCAAACAAATCATAGATGTACTGTACACATCAAAATTGAAGCTATTGTACGGCCCAATAACTTTGTTCATCAGATTTTTGCAGCTAAGCAAGCCCTATTTTCTCGCTGGTTTTGCTCATTAGCAAGTAATTCATTACAAGTGTTATTATCAAGCTATTTTTTAAACAATATCAATAGTCATGGAAAGAAATTGAGAATCATTTTTATGTCCAAATCAAACCATGGTAGATTTTCTTGGTGAGATGTCCTCCCCTCTTTCTCTAACTATGGCATATCAAGCTTGCCAGTTGTCAAATGCCTTATTATGGCTGCTTGAAGTCCTCAAACCCAATTTTCTCATCCATTTTAATTATATTGTTCTTTGCCTTAACCCCACATATCAATGGTGATTTCTCGCCACAAGTGAGACCCTACACCCCAGAGGGTGGGCAAGGTTAATGGGGTGGGGATGACCGGTAGGAGAGTAGGAGACTATCCCTTTGATCTTCCTAGGAGAGCCAAAGAGGACCTCCAAAGTGGGCAGGGTTAATGCGGAGGGGATGATCGGTAGGAGAGCAGGAGACCATCCCTTTGATCTTCCAAGAGAGCCAAAGAGGACCTCTAAAGTGTCACGATGGTGTTTACAATCCCCACCGAGGGCTTGTTTGGGAGGTTGAAAATCTCAGCCCATCCACGTGGATGAGCCAGGATATTAGTTTGATATTGCAGCTCATCCACATGGATACGCTGGTATTTTGAGCCTCCCAAACAAAGCTCCAACAAGACATGTGCTTAGATAGCCTTTATCATTAACGTAGGGATAGGGAGAGAGTGCAATGTTGGTGTGAGTAATGGGGAGGCATCAACCTTGGTGGCTACAAATCACTAATTTAATTAAGCTAGTGGTGCCAATTTAAGGACTACAATGCAATTTACTTGTAAAGAAATGTTTAGATTTCCCACCCTAATTTTGTGGACTTTCTGTTTTTTTTTCTTCAAAAATATGGAAGTATGAAACAAGTGGACATCATGGACACAGCAGGGTGCTTCTGCCTCAAATCTCCTTGTCCTCCGAGGTATGGCGAAACATGAGATGTGCCCTAATGTAATCATGTCAATATGTCACACCTTTAGCTGTAGCATGAAGATAGTAACTTCTGTAACTTGCAAGTTGCAGTTGAGACCGAGCATAGCTCAGGTGGTTCACTTGCCAAGTGAGCGCGCAGCCACCTATGTTCGTCTGCTCCGACGTAGGCACTCAATTTTTTGTCCGGACTGAAGTCTAGGAAGGGAAAAAAAAGTAGGCACACACATGTACGAGTGCAACACCACATTCCCATGTTACAAAGGCCCTAGGGCATCCAAAAAAAATTCCTTAGCGTGTATAACGAACACGCACGCGTGTGTGCTTGTTGGTGAGGAGGGGGGAGTGTGCTTACGTTCTTGTACCTAAAAAAACTTCAAATAATCAGTAACCTTGTTAGTACGTTGGCAATAGGTGAGGTTGAACCAAGAACATGCCTATGGTAGGATTTTCCTAGAACTTTGGGCTGTTTGACCATAGGAATTTCAAAAAACAGTTTTCTACATAAATCTGCCAAAAAAACCCACATCCAAACAAAGCCTTCTTTCCAATTTTGCACAGGACATCTGATTTGGGCCAGAATTTTTGTACATCAGCCTCTCATCTGAACTGCAGCCTCAAGCTCACCAAATCACAGTAGTAACAGAAGGGAGTTCAAGAAATAGATACTCCATTCTTTTTTTTTAAATGACGTTTTAGAAGACATAGTCAACTTTTTCAAATTTTGATCGCTTATATACAGAAAAACATAGATTTGTCACACGAAAATGATAATACTAAGATTAGTCATCAAAATACTTTCATACCAATCATTATATTTTAAATAATTTCACTAACATAAAAGTAGAAAAAGTAACAGCTTGTGTGTTGGAGATCATGTGGATATCTACGATGACAAGTAAAACAACAACAAATGTAAGGAAAATCGGAAGGCTCGCTCACTAGGGTAAATGCAAAGGTTTGCATCACATCAACACAACACACCAATGTGGGATTGACACAAGGCCAATTACATCCAAAGAGTATAAAAGAAAATCCAGACTAAACAAAAACGGTTTCCACAAATAAAAAACAGATTTAACATAATCGATCAATTACAACATTAATACAACGTACATGCATACAGAACAGTCAATTATCAGTGTCAAGCCTTTAAGTTGGTTACTGCTGCTAGAACAGTTTCTCCAGGCTAAAGAGCAAATTACATGTATTCCAAAAATGGATTACGGGAATCATTTACTAAAATACTGGACAAAGGATAATTAGCTTGACATCATCATTTGGTCGCATGCCTGAAGGGCCTGGTTTGCATAGTACCTAACATCTACATCTGGGTCCTCACTGAGCTCGACAAGGCATGGTTTCACTGTCTTCTCCACAACCTGTAAAATAAACATTCAGTGAAATAAGCGACAGTCTAGCACTGCAGAAAATAGGATCACAGAAAAAAAGGTGGGCAGCCACAACTTACGGATTGATCAAAGATGGGTACGAGTGACTGCAGGACTTTGGCAACATTGAACTTAATGTTTGGCACCCTGGCAATTTAAGATTATATTAGTGAGACCCTGAACAGATGGTGATTCTCTTGGGTATTTGCCATTTTGAATTCACCTGTCCTTTGAGGTAACAATGACAACAGGGAGCAACTGTTGGCATGTGATGTCAGCACCCATGACGGGAGCCAACAAAGAAATAGCTTGCAAAATGGTCATCCGATAAAGATAGTGTGGGTTGTTTATCTTCTCCAACACCTATAAAAGAAAAAAAAAAAGCATAAAAATACATATATATTTATATGCTAGCACAAATCCTGTACTTGTATAAATTATTTTGGGAACGAAATAGTGAAACCACCAAAAAGGAATCTTGAAATTCTAGACGTTAAGTTCATCTACATAGTACCATCAAGGTCATGGGACGATAATATATGGTTACAGAATTATCACTGAAATTACTGAAGAACATTAGATGCACAGGTGGCAAACTACTACATTAAAATAAATATCTGCGGTCTGCCAAATTCGATATATAATGTATCAAGCACATAGATTCACAATAGAACTTATATTCATAGCTACCAGATTCGCTGTAGACCCCAGCGAATCGCGAACCAAATTCGTCAAACCCGAACCGGTTTAAGGTACGGGATTCGTGTTCGCAGTGGAAATTGGAAGAAAAAGTGGCGAACCACGAACCCAAATCCCATGCCACGACTCGGACGAACCATGTTTCTGGTAACTATGGTTATATTAGTCAACAGGAGGGTGAATCTTACGCACAAAATTACAAACACCCAACACTGGTATAAACTACTAAAAATGGCCAAAAGTAGTTAGCTAAACGGATGGTCAAACATGGTGGCAAATTTCAAACATTAAAAAGTAAAGTGGCTGATAAAAAAATCAAGGTAAACAATTGCTTATTATTCATCATCTTATTCTGGACATTTGTCTTTTCTTGATCTTCTATTGTAGATTAACCTGATTCTTTTGCCATCTATTGTAGATTAACCTGATTCTTCTGCCACCGGATAAACAAACATCGCCTCTATTAGAATGTTTCCCTCTAGACATCTACACAGGTAATGCACGGAAGGGAGGGAGACAAAGGAGGATGCTCCTTGTTCTTTTTAGCCATTGGATAAAGGAGTCAGCAGCAAGTTGTGGACTTTGTGGACATCAGGTAAAATAGTGACCCTATAAGGAATAAGCTAAAAAATTGGAATACCAGCAAGATTATGAGGAATTATGCAGATCTTTTTGATAGTCGTACGATAAACCTGAGGAATTATATGCTGCATTGCCCACTCAGGGCCAAATTCTTCTGCCAAACGCTTCAAGTTGTTGGCAGCTGCATCTCTGATAGAGAAAACCTGAAAGCCAAATGATAGAATAAATCTATGGGCAATCATTATCACAGTTTTAAATCAACACAAAATGTCCAACTTATGCACTACATACTTATGCAGTAATTTACTAGCTAATCACTAGAAAAAACATAGCACATATGTACGTAATGAATCAAGGCAACCTCACTATGTTGAAGAAAAGAGAACCTCATGTGCGGAAGTAAGAATAATCACTACCTTATCTTCCAGCCACTGCATGCAGAGTGCCCCCAACTTGTCATCAAAAAATCCAACACCTAGCTGACTTGCCAACAAAGGTATGTACTCAATTATGGCAAGCCGAACTCTCCAGTGCCTATCCTCTGCAAGTTCTACAATGGCTGGCAGAAGTGATTGCGATAGCAAGTCAATTCCAATAACCTGAAGTATTTGAAGAAAGGAGAAAAGGAGCTTATCAATAAAGTATTGAATTTAAATGAATAAGCAAGCAGGCTAAACATAAGGAACCAAAGCCTGCTGTGGTCTAATTCAAACATGTTTAAACTGGCTGGTTTTGGGGTCAAAATCATTCGCTGCCTGCTTCAATAAAATGAAGCATGACTTGGTTCAAAGAAACAAATCCAACTCTTTCACCAGCTTACAACATATACTATTCAATACAGAGTAAACTTAACTTTTACACTATTCGAACACAGGCCACGGTGTTTTAGTTAGCCAGGTAAGAGTAATTAGACCAATGCTGGTTAAGACCAAGAGGAGGAAGGAAAGCAGCAGACAAAGGGAGGAGAGGATGCCACATGGTCAACACCGAAGGACGATGCTATCATTGTAGGAACAACTCGGTGCTACCACTGAAACAATGCTTGGCACCTTGGCAACCTAACTCAAACACACGAACCTTGCCAACTATTCGCAGAAGACTGCTTCGGTTTGATGCATGGTCCCAATGGATGGATAGTTTACAATGACATTATGAGGGAAGAAGTGAATATTACAGAAAAAAATTCTTAGGGAGTTACAATTCGTTCAATGAAATTTTATACCTTAGATATCGTATGTTCTATTGTTTATTTTCGTTTTTTACTACAAATGTGTGGCCATATCACCCTATCATTGTTTTTGGGAAAATGTCATATTGATGTATCCAATACGTGTATTGGTGCAACCTAGTATCTAAATATTAAATAATGAAATCAAATTCCTTTTTCCAAGAAACAAAGCCCTTAGTAACACAAATCATAACATCTACTACAGCAAAACCAGAGGAATAATAATTTTGGAATAAAGAATTGTAAGAAAATTGGAAAAGAAAGAAGGAATGCCCAGAGAAGGAAATAGGAGGGTGGGGATGCATAGGCTGGACACGAAGCGCTATTATTTTCTTAAATAAGCCTACCTTTGCCGCATGCTCAAACAATGCAAGCATGCCATCTATAGGCACCACCATAAGGGTTTGCAGTCCAGAGCCAACTTGCATATAAAAACACTAACATAAACTTTTTTCTAGAACATATCTCAACAGACTATACCAAAAACCATTGAGCTGGTTACTGCTAAAACTTTCCTAGAAAACCAAGCACTAACGCAGTAACCTGCTGGTTACCATTTCACACCCTAGTTATGTTATTTAAATTTTCATCTTATCCAAGTTTTTTGCTGGTTCATAACAGTAACTGCCCTGATAAAATACAGGGCAGACATCGTTGTTGCGTCAACCAGTCCAGTAGTGAGAATCTCAACCCTTGTCAAGACTAGTCCAATGAAATCCCCAGCAACAAACCAACTGAAGCCCCAGAAGCTTCTACTTATGGATGAAGCAGAAAAGCCTACATATACGGCTTGGAGTTGTAGCATGGCTCTGACCTGATTAACTTGATCAAGTTTGCTTATTATGTTGAGTCGAACATCAGGGAACTCATCCTTAAGCAAAGAAAGAAAAATGGGAAGAAGTTGCTCGATTGTGGCATCCTACAAAAGGTCAAAATTGGAATTAGTCAGCATTACCTAAACACAAATAGATCAACATGCAAAGTCTATTAACATGTACCAAAAAAAATTGCAGTACTATCAGAAATATATGAATGAAACGGAAGGATTTACATCTTAAATCAGCATCATTAAGAGAAATTGACAACTGCTGGCAGATTTTGAAATT
This sequence comes from Otatea glauca, assembly GCA_036346275.1. Classification (NCBI taxonomy): domain Eukaryota; kingdom Viridiplantae; phylum Streptophyta; class Magnoliopsida; order Poales; family Poaceae; genus Otatea; species Otatea glauca. Next base: position 21,792,269 of record CM070726.1, read on the forward strand.
TATTTGGATTAATTACCGCAGCTTGATATTAAAAAGTGCTACGCAACACAAACTGCTTCTCATAACATAAATGTCCTGCAAAAAGCATGCCTTGCTTGATGATGAATTGTGGTGATCACATAATGTACTATTCAGATGTACCGGTGTACCTAGGACTAGGAGAAAAATTTGCTAAAATAGAAAAAAAAAACATACTCAAAAGGACCGAATTCAAAATTCAGCATCAACACAAGCATATTAACACAGATTGTGATACAGCAACAGGTCACAAAACCATATATAAAAATTTGCAGCTCTTTCAACAAAGCAAAGAAAATTTTATCGACAGCTGACTAAATTGCAGCTCTCTAACAAAGCAATACAGTCTATTCACCGATATAGCTCTTAACCTTTCCCAATACAGGAGCCATTCCCATAATAACTGACGCCAAAGCTGAACGAACATGCTGAGATGAATCCGAAGACAATTCCTGCAGGTATGATCAATGTTAGTTCTCCGAGAATTAACAGTAGAAAACTATTTAACTTTTGTGCAACACTTTACTTGACCGTACCTTGACACACGGAAGAATATGTTGGATTGCAAGTTCTGGGCTTAATATCCTGCAGAATTTTGTAACTTTTCCAGCAGCTGCTATCCGCACTTCAGCCTCATTATCACGAAGAAGGCGGACATATGCAGGCACCAGATCAGCCCTATTACAAAGATAATTAAAACAATGACCTTGTTGGTAAGAATTCCATTTGTTAAAATGATAGGTTTTTCCAAATAAAGAATAATAATCAGCTTATGTCAAAAAAAACCATTTCTGCTGCAAACAAAAATTAAATTACAAATGTAACTTAGCCCGACTTTATAATAGGGGCAGATAATACCTTGTAGGCTCAGGACCAACAGCCTCACAGAGCTCATACAACTGGTTGGCCACCATATAACGCACACGCCAAGATTTATCCTGTTGAAGGAGTTAAGAAAAGTATAAGCAACATAATCTAAAGTACATTGAAACACAATCACATCAAATTAGAAACTCAATAGTACTCAGGACAATCTTGCACCACCAGAAATTATCAAAATGAATATCAATAATATAGCAGAGCAAGGTTTCAAGGTCGCAATCCAAGGCAGGATTGTTTTCTGATGAGTAGGATATAATTGAAGGATCACGATTCTATGAGATTCTTTATTTTTAAGTATAATAAACTTATGTATCATACAAATCACCAAAGAATGGAAAATGTACCTGAGAGAAATTGACAATAACTGGAAGAATATGTGCTACACAATCTTGGGGTTCCAACAACTTCCCAAGAGCAGCACAACCCTCAACTGCCAATAGGCGCACTGAATCTTGGTCTGGATATACAAGTCACAGACAGTCTATCATTAGAAGACATAATAGATGGCTATGATATTAACTTATTGTATATAACAAAAGTCTTTCATGATAGACATAACAGATGGCTATGATATCAACTTATTGCATATAACAAAAGTCTTTCATGAGAGGATTTTGTTCATGGATTTTAAGAGTTTGTTTCCATCCAATATATGAACTTAAAAAATAAACAGACTTCCATGTTTATTGCAATGATCTAATTTTAAGCAAAGTACCCCTCAAGATTTTGAACTTTGAAGTATCAAGGATTGACCATGAAGAACAATTGCCATCATTACAAGAATGCACAAGGAGTTTCCAAGACAAAACTAGAAAATGGGCATACACCACAGCAATTACCCTAGCAAGCACTTAGAAATAATAGACTGCTTATCCTACCTTACATCCAAGATATCATACGCCATATCTGCTTAACACAAAAGTAGTTGTAAAGCATCTCTTTTTTGAGGCTTTAAGGATTGACCTTTGAGATCAAGCACCATCATTAAAAGAAAAAAATAATAATTTGCACAAGTGTGTTTGTTGCTTCCAAGGCATAATTACAAAAGTGCCTACACGGCAGAAGCTAAACCAGTAAGCACTAGAAAACAATATTGCTTCCCTGCTCCTACATCCAAGATAACAAGGCCACATTCCCTTGGTGCAAAAGGGGTACATTGGTGAGCAGTGCTGTGCTTGCAACGATCAAAAATTATTTAATTAATATATAGGAGCGACCTCCCTTTAGTCAATTCTACCAGAAATACCATAAATATTATCAGCCAACAGAAACAGCCCAGACCTTCTATTTTAATATATTTATCACAGCTGCTACAAAGGGGAATCATGAAGCCACATAATAAGCACAGAAGAACCAAAGAAGCATAACTGGACATGTTAAAATAGTAATGGTGTTTGTTTTAAAGATTCATAACAATAACTACATTCTGCAATAAACAAAACAAGGGCATCCGCTTCAAATATTACAAATGTCTTGGCAATATGAGCTAACGAAATATTAATTTTTTTAGAGGAACGGAATATTAAAGTTTGTATAATAGTTTGGTACAGATTATGTTGAACATTCATACATGATTCTCACTGGGACATCAAAGCAAAGAGTAAGACAAACAACATATATTAGTTAAAATGTCTGTAGTAAGTACCATCTTGTGTTAAGTCATCAAAGATTGACATGATTTCTGTCTTCAAATGGCTCTGTTCAATTGTTGCAGCAAACTTCCCAAGATTCGATGCAGCAGCTCTTCTAACCATAGGCATGTCATCTTGACATAACTGGCCGTAAATAGTCCTCAATTCTGCCTTTAATGGTTCAGGTGCGCTAGGATAGGCAATGTGAAAAAGGCCACATGATGATACTCGAGCTGTAAACCACTCACCAGCTGCCAACCTCTGAAATGAGCATTAGTTCCTTAGTAATAAAATTTTATTAGTTCCACTAAAATGTAATATACTCTTGTGAAGCATACTCCCTACGATATGAAGAACCAGTTATCATTATTATTAAAAATGAGATGGGCAGATAGGAAAACAAAAGGACATAATTTCATGACACATTAGGAGAACAACTAGTTTGCTGAACCATATTAAATAAGCATCTGTATAGTGTTATAAAGCATGGCCAAAGATCAGAGTTATTGAAAATCATCTGGTAGGAAGTGAATCTGTCAAGAAAAATGGCTATATAACTGCGGCAGAAGCCCAGATGATCCAAATACTCATGTTGATAGCCACATATTACAAGAAAGCACGTCAATCTATACAGTAAGTGTACTCCTCATACCTTTACAACAGGGATGAACCAGTCTACAATATCACTTTCCTTCATCTGTGATCCAATTCGACACAGCGATTCAACTGCCTTGTCTCTGACGCAGGTTTCCTCCACAGTACACAATGTTTCCAGTGGTGGAAGCAAAACATGCGCATGTTCTACACCTCCAACATATGGAATAAACACACCCAACTCTTCTGCCATTGCAAGAAGCACCTCATCTTCGTCATCATTATTTTCACTAAGGAATGGAATTAGTTCTTTCCGTGTTCTTTCTTCCCCAAGTGCCCGAGCAATTGTAGAGAGTCTTCGGATGGAATTTAGACGCAATTGAATATCTTCATTTTTCAATTCATCGATCAGCACAGCAATTGGGTACAGAGGCTCATCGATCGTAGCCATTAGGTTTGGCCAGAATTCCTACAGCCGTAGAATAAAATAGAAACATAAATACAAAGTATCATTTAAAACTGAAAGGTCAAACTTATGACAACACTTAAATAAGAAATAATTCTTCTAACCAAATTGTTCATCGGGAAAGAAAAGATCAGATGAAATCTGGTTGTTTTGTTTACTAGACTTGAGTTTGTCATAAAGAACACAGAGAAAAAAGAGAGGGTAGACCTGTCTTTTCAGGGTCAATGCTATGATGAATCAAGGCTTGGCTTCACAACAGGCTTTTACTTTGGGTAAACGATAAACCTTAATCAATAGACTAGTGCATCACACCAACACAAACCTCACCAAATAATCAAGCATATGCTTAGTGACACAACTAATTTCAAGAGAAATGCATTCAATTTTCAGTTCCCCACCAATTAGGAAAGCAAGTTTCTGCTTCTTCACTAAACTGGTGTAAAGAAAAGAACTTTGTGATATATCGCAATTGCTTGTTGAATTACATGTTCCTCCATTTGTTTAAGGACCGTTGAACAGCGGATATACATATGGGCTCAAGTAAAACATAGCAATTTCCATCTAAAGCACCAACGAATTCGATTGAAGGGGAAATGCTCCAAACTAGCGATAAGATCTTCCTCAGCGCCAACAAATTTGGAACCCTAAGACTCGCAACGCGGAGTCCGGTAACTCCAACTATGAAATCAAGCAGCCCGTACAAACCCGTCTTGTCCCAACAGATCAACTTACGAACCAAGAAAACCTATCCCCTCAAAGTCACGCATCCAAACCCACTCAATCCATACAAAAGAGACCCGATCAGAGGAATCCGCACACGCCCGGCCCCAGGAGACGGATACCCACAACAAAATATCGCAGATCTGCGCGGACGGCGCCGAGACTGCCCAAGCCCTAGACCCGACCGAGGGATCAAAGCGGCAGAGGAGAGGGGGCAGCGGATCTCACCTTGCGGAGACGACGGGACTAATCGGCCAAGCGGTCGGAGGGCGGAGGGGAGGAACGAGCTCGCGAGGCGTCGCCGCTTAAAATTATTTCTCGGCTCCTCGGACGGGTGCGCGATGCGGGCGAGGGAGAGGGGGTCGCGTCGGGTGCTTTTGATGTGCAAGCGTAATGTATACTATATATTATAGTGGATAGATTTCGCGAGCTCCTGGCGTGTCCCGTACAGCTGCGCCTAGGAAAAATGTACGGTGCGCCGTTTGGGTGAGTCCATTCGCGGCGCCCGTCTATCCGTCCCCGTTGAGGAGCATCGTTGCGTTTCGTTCGTTTCCTTACGCGGGCGCCGTTCCTGTCCGTTGCTTCGCGTCGGTTGGGGTCACGACGGTTGATAACGCATCGTTGTTTTGCATTTCTCCCGTTCGGTGCGCGTTTGCTCTTCGTTCTTCACCCCTGCCTCGCTAACGGTGCCGTGTTTATTGTCGTTGCGCGCCGTGGCGGGAGCCCAGCCGTCGTTAGCCTGCCTCGCGTGCTCCGCTCGTTCCTCTTATCCCGAGACCCCCTTCCTGTTCGCGTTGTCGGTGCTCTTCTTGTGCGCATCGCCCGGTCGCTGATAGGGAGAGGATTTCCGTGGCATTTTTCGTCGCGAGGCTTGTTCTGGTCCCGTCATTTTCCCGTCCGATTCCGGTCAGGAGCTCTCCTGGTTTCGGCAGACGGTCAGTCTTCCTGATTTCGGGGCGCCTTGGTTTCAGCCGTTAGCCAGTCTTCATGATTTCGGTTGCCGACTGGCCCTTACGTGATCGATTGCGGTTGGTTGCGATGGCTCGATTGTTCTTGTTCTTGCCGTCTGGTCCTGTTTTGATGTTCGGGGATTGTTCCGTTGTGCTATTTGCGATTGGATTGTTGCCCATTCTGGGTCGGTTACCAGCTCGGTCTTACGTGATCGATTGCTTGTGCGGTTGATCGGCGGTGATTGCCGCGAGCATCATCCCTGCAGTGATTTCTAGTTCTAGCAGCTTCGCAGCCTCTACTTTCGTGTAGCCGGCAGATTTTTGTTTGCCTCATCCCCGATCAGCGACTGGAGTGCAAGGCTGTCCCCCTTTCCTCACGTGCTAGGTCGACTTTCCTCGCGGGCTCCGTTTGTGAGGTAGGTGCTTATTGTGTCCTTGTTCGGAGCTGCCATGTCTTCCGTGCAGCATCCTTGCCTTCCGTGTTCCTCCGGTGTTGGGCCTTCCTTGTTTCGCTTTTGTTGACTCTCGATTCATGGTTCTTTGTCCGGTTTGTGTCGGCGCCTTGTTGTTCCTCGATCGATTCCTCATGATTTTTCTATTTGTGTCGATTGTTCCTGTATCGTGGTTGTTCAACCTGTCGTTGGTTCTTCACTTCTTTGTATGTTTCGTCTCGGCGGCCCGTTGTTCCCAGGCTGAATTCTTCTGGTTTTTCGGCAATCTCTCCTTCATTCATATCAACAGGGCCTGATCGCAAGAACCAGAATCTCAACGGAATACAAAGACGGCGGAACAATCTTCCTCCGCTGAGAACAGAGAGCTGCTCCTTCCCGCCGACTGCCACGTTTTTGTGCCTGTCGTAAGTCACAAGATTGTACAAGCTGCTATTTTTTCATTGGTTATGCTTTCAGTTGTTGCCTCTGGGGGGCATTTTTTTTAGTGAAGCTCATGATTTAATGTCTATAGGAAGTTACATTTCTGTTTGTACGTTCGTGCTTCATGGCGGTGCTCATAGCAAAAACGAAATTTTATAGTTCACCCATTTTTGGTTAAACAGTTTGTTAACTAATGGCAAAACACATTTGTTTCAATCAATAGTTGCTGACCTGCCTATCGTTTGCCTGACCATACTTGGAAATGCTCGAACAATGACTCATAGAGACTGAGCCAAAATAATAGTTTATGATTTAGGTTGTTCTTCTCCCTATCTTAGGGCTAATGTGTTTGTTGCAGGTATTATTCCAGTACTTAGCTTCATAAAATATCCCGAAAGAGGTAATTTTCTGACCCTACCATAAAAATGGTGTTGATCGAGTAGATTGAAAGATTTGATTTATATATAACATGTAGGCTAAATGTTATGTTCATAGTATATGTGGCATGTAAGCTAGATGTTGTATATATAGTTGCTCAATTTTCTTATAGTTACACCGCTTATTTCAGTCTTAAATTAGAGAGCTTGAATCCACTGCGTAATCTTCTTTTACCACATAGATTTATGTTGTTTCAAGAAGCAGGGTTTTATGAATTAATTCCTTTTTTGTGTGCAACTGCCCTCTTGGGCTCAGTAAACAAAAATTATGTTTTCTTGTGTGTTCAGGTTCCTCCTGAGAAATTGTATGGAAGTGCAGTGGAGCACAAATCTCCGGTTATTGCTCAGGTGTTACATTTCATGATTGAGGTGCTCAATTAACTTCTTAATGTACCTGCATGTTTGTAATAGAGATTGCATAGTTATTACCTTAAGCTAATCTTTGTTCTGCTATGGGTTTTATGCCCATTTTGTTGGTAAGGTTACATACGTTATGATATTTAGGTTTCCTCAGAATGAGCCAAAAGGGGCTCAGTTCTTTTTTACTATGTATTCAAGTGATTTTCGGTGTTCCATGTTATCAGAGTGTATGGAGAGCTACTCTAAAAGTATGTGGCTTAAAATAATTAGATTAAAATAATGCATGCATGCTTCGAAGGTCGTCTACAAACTATGGGTGTGATTTCTTCATGTTTTGCAGGGCTTCGGCAGATGTCATTGTATATGTGACGCCATGACTCAGGCTTGTGTTTTGTCTTAACTCAGAGCTACGGTCTGGTTGTTACATCTCTTCTAACTGCAGTGGGGCAATTAGCCTGGGCTATGCGATGCAGTATTAAGTGATTTATTGGTGATCAATGTATATGGACCTTTACATTTTCTTTTATTTCTGAAAACCATCTATCCTTCTTCTTTGAGGTCTACTACATTGCAGACTAAAGCATTGACTATCATTCATAAATTAGAATTATAATCTGTTGTTACTTAGACATCTTATAAAATTTGATGCTTTTCAGCTGCTGCCTTGCATCTGGCACAGAGTATTGCTATGTTGAACGAGCCCATTTCAGGTAATCATGTTGCATCTATGTCATGATTTCGTTACTTCGTTTCGCCTTTTCAGTATATACTCACTCATGTTGCTTATTGATTTGTGTTACAACCACAATAGTTTTCTATTGGATATTCCATATAGCTTTCCATTGACTAGAATTGCATGATTTAGTTTAGAATTTGGACAGCAGGTCAGATTTCTGTGTATAGTTTTGTAGGATGCGGCTGATAACGAGGTCAAAATTCATCTCAAGCTTTAGTGTAGCGTCAATGAACATAGCTGTGTTGCCTTTTGTTTTGTACTTCCATGGCTCTCTTAGTGAGTGTTAATCTAATCTGGCACGATGCAAATGTCGAATGCACATATACATATATAAATGGGAAATAAAATCCCGAACGTAGCTCCCAGAATTTTCTATCTATTTTGTCGAGGTGTTACTGAAGATGAATCATGCCATGCTGTTAGTTTGTCTGATCTTTTACTACTAATGTGAGTATGTGCCTAGGTAGCTAGACGAAAGCGAAATATCTCATGGAATTTACACCACAGAGAATTTTTACAGATTTGCTACCACTTTCTTTTTTCTTTGCAAATGTTTCTATTTATATTTCTAACGTTATTAAAGATGGATCATGGATAAACTAATACCTTGTTTGTTCTTTTGCTGTTGATTTGAGTGCGTGCCTACGTAACTAGATGAAAGAGAAATTTTTGACGGAATTTACGCCAGAAAGAATTTTTATAAATTACCTGCTGTCGACGATCTGGATCGCCTGACCGCAAAAAGGAGGAGGGAGTGATGTGGGAGCAGGGCCCAAGACCGTGCCCACCCTCGAGGAAGGGGTGCGATCGCCGCCCAAGACTGTAGCAGCGAAGGTACAGAAATATTTTTTTGGGTAAAATTTTTTCTCGCTTATCCATTTCTCTTACTCTACTACAGTGTTTTAGGTAATCAGGTTTATTTTCCGTTTGTTCGGGATGTTTGGAAGATACATTATATTGTACAATACTTTATGTTTTTTGAGGACAAATCATCATTCTCCTGTTCAAGTTACTTAAAAGCCATCAGCCAACTAGGGTCCAACTTAAGCAAGTTTAACATACTTTGATGGATCACCTGTAGATATGACCTGACTACATTCCTGTAATTATGTGGAATTTGGTATTCTCATTTTTGCCTGCCCAGTTAATCAGGAGTTTTCATCATTCTCTGCACCTCCAGTTGTTATTTGCTGACAAGTTTGCTTTGCTATTCGAAAAACAATCTTTACTTCATGCTATTTGTCTCTAATATTTTATTTAGGTTATTTGGTATATTTATGATTTGCTTGTGTTCATTTTTGGAGAAATATCTTTTTTCTGCCGTTCTGTTAGTTATCCTTCAGCTTGTATTTGGTTCCACGGGTTTTACTGGTCCCCTGTGCTGTTTTTTTCTCAATTGCAGACAGCTGCAACAGTATGTATATTTCTTGCATTGAAAGTTGAAGATGCACCTTGTCCCATGGACCTGGTAACTAGAGTAGCCTATGAAACAATGTATAGGGAGGACCCAGCTACAGCTCGAAAAATACACCGGTAAGTGGCACCAAATCATTATATGAATTTTCAGTATACTGTTATTTTGCCCAGATAATGATTGACCATCATCGATTAAACAGGATGTGTTTGAGAAGCAGAAAGCACTCATCTCAACTGGAGAGAGATTGGTACTTAAACCATTCGATTTGATTTCAACATTCAGCATCCTTATAGACCACTTCTAGATGCTATGAAAAATCTTGGAATCATTCAGAAGGAAGTAAAACAAGTAGGATGGGACTTTGTGAATGATTGGTATGTGATGTCTCAGTCTGTAACATCAATATTTTGATGCTTCATTCAGTTGATCAGACTTGGAACAACACTATGCCTACAATATAAGCCATGGTTCATAGCTGCCGGTGCGCTCCATCCCAATACAGTTAAGCAAAAGGAAGTTCCATGTGAAGCAAAACTGCTCATATCTAACAGCCCGGACTCTCTGTTGAATCAATCTAGAAGCAGCTCAAATCGTCATATTGGCGAGCCCAATGACCACCAGCAGCTAGATTCAAATCAAGACATGATAAGCAAGCATACTGGCGATGGTGGGAACTCTCAGACTGATGTGTGTTTATTGAATGTTAGTGCTAATAGGAATAGTCTCGGTAAAATGCACAACGAAGAAAGCCTGGATCAGACCTTAATAACCAAACTAAACTGAAGTTTTTTTTATTTCTGACGGTATGACTTTCCAAATCCCTTTTACATTATATATGTTTTAACTGTTTACATTCTGTAACAAATGAACTGAATTTCATTTCTATCAGGAGTCTATAGATCTAACTGTAATTTGTTTAGCTAAGAACCAGATTAGATGTCCTTTATACTGCCATATTGCCATCTTAAAGATATAATTTGTAGCTTCCTTTATTTCCATTTTTTTAAAAAAAACTTGTGACAGTTGGGTCTCCGATGCAGGACCTATGGAGGCATGAGTTCGAGTGGATCTGGGGCTTTTTGCACCCTTTCAATATATTCTCAAAATTTAAGTACAAGTATGAAGATCTATCAGGTTAGTCCTACATGAAAATTCAAACTTGCTCTCATATTCCTTTAGACAAAAAATACTCTCATATATGAACATTGTCTTTTGCTATTGTGGTTTGAGCTGGATTATTCTATAGTTGTTTGTTTGACAGTTTTTTCGTGGTAGCCAGAAACTTTCACGGGTACTCTTACGTTCTACAGTTTATTTATGATTAGCTGATTAGTCCACATTACTCGGTGCTTATAATGAATCAAAATCACTCTTATATCTTGCTAGACTGTTAGCTACGGCATGCCATATGGCGCGGCGTAGCGCGCAATCCGCCCTAGTGGTACTAGAATTGATTAGGATTCAAGGGACAGGGAGGATGCCGAGCGCATCAGGCAACGGGGTCGGGGGCGCGACCGTGGAATGCCTAACAGGCCGTAATGCAAGCTTGAGACTCGATGGCCAAACGGCCCCTCGGCATGGCACGGAACGTTTAACGTGTGGCATGGCCCGCTGGCTAGGCTCGCAAAATCACGGCTAGGTAAAAGGCCATGCCGTATCGCCCCATGTACTAAGGTCATGATCCAAGCACAGTCTAGGTGGCATCGTGTCGTGCCGATACAGGCCCTAGTGGGCCGATGGGCCATGCCGAGGTCAGCCCGTTTGACGTCAGAAATTAAAAACATTCGAAAAAATCGGCCGCAACAGGCTGCAATGGACCTAAATGTGCCTAATGGGTCTAAATGGGACGTGTCTTGCCGTGCTAAACATGTCGAACGGGACGCAACGGCTAGATGGGCCTAAACGGACGTGCCATGCCATGCTCGTGCCTTGGGTCGTGCCGTGTTGGCCTAGTACTATGCATGCCGTGCCGGCACGCCGAGCCGGGGCTATGACCCAAGCACAGCCTATCTTCTTAGGTCGTGCCAACTCGGCCCATTTACATTCGGGCCATGTCGTATTTGGGCCGTGCCTACAGTCCGGTGCCGCGGGCTGGCCCAAGTGGCACGGCCCATCTAGCCATCTCTACTAAAGATGTAAAATTATTTTATTTACTTGTTATTTCAAATTCGAGCTTTGAGCCGAACCTCATAGATATTTTTCCATTTTTAATGTATTCATTTCAATTTTAGACCTATTAACTATTATAATTGAAACAATTTTGAGTCGAGTTCTAATGAGCTTTTTAGAAACAATTTTAGATTCTAATCGGTTACAAGATAGAGTTTACATCTTTATCTTATCCTGCTAACAATTCGGATTACAATCGTATATCTTATATCTAAATATTTGTTCAACTGTCTCTAGGATATATCCCCTTGCGCACGGAAGCAAGGCTTGGTGCGGAGCTTATCCTCTGGGCCTTCCACTCGGCCCTGTCTCTCTCTCAGGCACTTCTGGGCTGGTTATGAAGACACCTGGGTTCTTATATTCCACAGTAGCCCCCGAGTGATTCATGATCCGATTGCTATATCTTTATTTGGGTCTCAACTTTGAATCAACATTCTCAGCTTCCAGCATAAACCTCTAACTGGTTTCTTCTTTGATTTGAATACTTCTCCTTGCAGCAAGGGGATTATGAAGGAGTCGAATATAACCCCTGGTTTTTTGTTCCAACTGATTATAATCTCCTATCTGACAGGTTTATTATGAGTAGCTTCATGGATCTGACCCATATCTCATATGAAGATTAGATATTTCTTCCCGCTCGAGGCGAAACCCTAATATCCTTCCTCTTCAAGGATCAATACCGGACAGTCTTCGAAGTTGTTTTGACTTCCTGTGCCAATTCATTTTCCGAAAACCTCTTTGGCTTCTGAAACTATCTTAACCCCAAGTCTCCTTGGCTTCTGATGTCATTACATCTTCGCATTTACTTCAACCTTACTGTATCAGCTATAAAAGGCGAACCAGTGCTTTTAGAATTTATTCTCTCACGCTTAGTCCTCCATTTTCCTGCACCAAGCTCCACCTTCTTCCTGAGGGATTTCATAGTCAGCCGGGATCCAGAACTTGCCGAGGAGTGGGCGCTATTCGACCTCTCCATGGGCGAATGGGCTGAAGAAAAGGCTATTGCCCTCGACCGCGCCGCCGTTGACGCCTTCCTCGAAATTGTCCCTACCCTTCATAGGGCTAAGGAAGCTCGTGAGGCGCTTGGTCGCAAAGCGCCATGAGAAGTATAATACTCCTGTAAATGTAAGAGAGTCTTTTCCCAGGCATAGTGCCTGGGGAATTTATATAATAAAGAAATACCTTCCGATTGATATTTATGACTGTCGTTAGACATAGCTTAGACCTAACTTGGGGTATATCAAAGCTTGCATGGCTCTTTGGTCGGGTGATATCCATACCCGACTGTCGCAGGATATATCTTAGGTCCAACTTGGGACATATTAAGATTTGCGCGGCTCTTGGCCGAGTGATACCAATATCCAACTGCTGTAGGATATAGTTTTGGTCCGACTTGGGACATATCATATTCACGTGGCTCTTGGCCGAGTGATACCCATATCCGACTACTGTAGGATATAGCTTAGGCTCGACTTGGAGCGTATCATATTTACGTGGCTCTTGGCCGAGTGATACCCATATCCGACTGCTGTAGGATATAGCTTAGGCTCGACTTGGAGCGTATCATATTCACATGGCTCTTGGCCGAGTGATACCCATATCCGACGGCTGTAGGATATAGCTTAGGCTTGACTTGGAGCGTATCAGGATTTTCTTGGCTCATGGCCGAGTGATACCTATATCCGACTGGTGTAGGATATAGCTCTGGTCTGTCTTGGGACATATCAAGGTTTATCTGAACGGTATCCGTATTCGTTTATTACGATGCACAGCTTATCGACCCATCTTGGGGCATAACATTGGAATTGTGCCTTATCAGGCTCAACCCGTGATATATGATTCCGCCATGCGGTAACCAGCTAGCGACCCAACATGGGGTATATCACAAGAAGATATTTTTAATCCAAACTGGAGGATACCCACATCCCGCTTAGTTCGATAAGTGGTTAAACATCATATCGTGGGGAGCAACGTGTCCCAAATATGACTTGGCCAAACCATGACTACCTCCGTATGTCAGGACGCTGAGCTAGCGAATCATTACGAAGCATAGAGCAAGGTTAAGTGTTCTGCAATCTTTTTCCCGCCGACTCAGCGAGAACCTAATTTTTCCCCCTTTTAAGACTAAGCCGTGCATTGATCGATGGTTCATTTTTTCCACCGCACACTCCTGCCCCTTCTGCTTCCCTGTCTCTCCGACTTCTCTACCGCTAGGGTTAACTGTTGCCGCGCTCGCATTTTTGTGCTGTCGTTGATCTTTCCTCCGAAAATGTCTTCCCATTCTTCCAAAAACACCTCCTCGCTGCCTTTGCCCCAAGATTGGACCACCTCGATAACGACGGAAGAGCGGTTGAAGTCCATGACGGATGACGGGGTTCTTCCAGCCTTGACTTTAATTTTCGCACGACCGGGCGCAGGTGAATCCATCCCTACCCCTCGTTCTGAAGAAATTGTTGTTTTCGAATCTTTCTTCCAACGCTGGTGGCCCTTCGCTCGCGCTTTTCTTGTGATCTTCTCTTTTCTATGGTATTGAATTAGTGAACTTAAATCCAATTCTATCTTGCAAATCTCCATCTTCGTTCACCTCTGCGAGGCATTCTTGGGCATCCGCCCTCATTTCAATCTCTTTCGCCACTTTTACCTTTTAAAGCCTTATCCCTCAAAAAGCAACCCCAAGGTAATTGAGGGAGTCAGATTTCAATTGCGGGAAGGATTAAAGAAAACCTACTTTACCATTCCTTTCAAATCTTCAAATAAAGGCTGGCACGAGGAATGGTTCTATTGTGCCAATCCTGATCCTGCTCGCCCTTCTTTTGTTGGGCGTCGGCCTAAGGTGTCCCTTTCTTGGACATCTGTTCCCATTGCTGGCGATATGGATCAGGTGCAGGATCTCTTGGTGTTGATTGATAAATTAAAGGAAGACGGTCTCACGGGAGTTGGTCTAGCCATCCATTTTGTCGCTCGCCAGATACAACCTCTAAAGGAGCGAGTCCATCTGGGATATGAATTTGAAGGAAGGGACGATCCGACCTGGGAACTGCCCGAAACAGCGTCGAAGGAGCAGGTATATGCTCGGGTAGGCGACTTTTTCATCGCAAGCGTAGAGATATCCACCGCCAGATGCCCAAAGTCTTTTACTGCATCAAATCCTCCTCCTGAGGTAAGAAAGTTTAGCTGATAGACTTCCACATTTGTCTCTGAATGACTTTTCATAGTTTTAATACTCCTTTCCAGGATCGATTGGCTTTCTTTAGTGACGCGCCTCTCCCATAAATGCCTGTACATAAGAGCGTCCACTGGAAGCGACCTGCAAGCTCCCAAGCCGGAGACCCGATCGCCAAAAAGGGGAAGAAAACAATTATTCAGGACCCTCCGACCCGACGCCCGACTGGTGGTCCCAAAATCCAAGAACCGCCAGCACAAGCCCCGGTGCCCTCAGTTCCCCTTCCACATAAGTCCGTGGTACAGCCGAGTCCAACTCCGAGTGACTCGAGCATTCGGGAGGAGCCCAGGGTTCCAGATCATAGCGTCCCGATTGGTCCCTCCGGAAGTGGTTCTGCCACTCGAAAGAAACCCCCGATGAGGATAAAGAAGTCCGACAGGTTGGATGTCCCATTGACTCTTATTCGACTCGTTTTGTCGGCTTATTTACCGATCGTTCTTCTTTTATGAATCCTTCTTATGATATTCCCGTCGAGACACCATCTGGGGCCCCTGAAGGAACTAAGTCCCAGGACGTACCTGACTTGGTTGAGGAGGCCCCACAACCGCCTCGCTCGAGACACAGGGCGCCCAACCACAAACCGCTTTCATCGACACCCGTGCTTGCAAGATCGGGTCCCGCCGCCAAGAGCCCGCCTCCGCCCATCCCCGAGGTAGAAGAGATCCTCCGAGATCCGTCGACTCTTGCTCGCCCCTAAATCATAATGCAAACTGTGTGGGTTGATGAGGAAGACGGCTTGAAGTCCCTCGATGACCCGGCGGAGGAGAAAGAAAGGAATGACTTTTATAGTCACGCCGCCGCTTGTGCTCGCCTGGCCCGAGTAATATTTTCACTACTCTTGTCACTTTCTTGCTTGTGCTGGTTAGCATGTTGTCACATTTCCCTGTGATGGTTACAGAAATTGGGAGAATGCTCTGCGAAAAAGTGTGAATACCTCCAAAAGATGCTCCCGGAGGTCAGGACGCGCCAGGAATATCTGGCCAACTTGGAGCAGATCAAAGCTAGACATGCAGGCGAGCTGCAAGATCTTCGGTCAGAAGTCCAGGCCTTGCGGGAAGAGAAGAAAATCATGTGGCAGGAGAAGCTAGATGTTGTTGGCTCCCTTCGAGGTAGATATTTCCTGGACCATCTCGTGCTCTCGTTTAATCGTCTGGTCTTTTGATTTCCTTATCTCCGTGTCAGTTCGGGATTCTACTATTGCAAAGCTCCAAGAGCAACTTAAGGCCTCGGAGGCCTCCAACTTGAAATCGAAGGAGTTAGAAGGTACACTCAGCAGCTTGGCCCTCCCTTGCCTTCGTTGTCTTCTTGGTATTTCTTAATAATCTGTTTTGCTTGCAGACTACAAGTTCAAGACGCGGGCGCAATACGCCGCTTATAACGAGAAAGTCGAGGCCCATGAAACGTCTTGTGCTAAGCTTCGCGAGGCCTCTGAGCCATTGTTGAGGTTGCTTCATCCCAGAGGCGAGAGGCCGCTCAGTAGGGACCACGTTATCTCCCAACTGGGGGGAAGCCCCAAGGAGCTTAAGAGACTCTTGAAGGAGATGGCGACCAACGGTGCTAGCTAGGCTCTGGTGATCACCAAGTCATTTTATCCCCGAGTGGATCTTTAAGCCATTAAAGATGGCTATGCCTGCAATGTGGATGAAGACCGAGCCGCCGAACTCAGGGAGGAAGTTAAGGATGCTTCTTCGGCTGTCGCAGAAACTTTGGACTTGTGAACAAATATTTGAAAGTGTTTCTTTGACCTTGCATTTTTTTCTTTAAATATGCTGCTGTGCTCGATGAGGCCATTCGAGTAGTTTTGACATCTTAAATATCATGTCCGATTAGTTCAGCCCCCAGGCTCTGTGGCATGGTTCATGATGCATGTCTCAGAGTCTTAAAATTCGTAGGAGCGAAGCATTCAGACGCATAATTTTCGAGAAGATTATACGAGAATAACTTTAAGAGTGAACATTCATTCATAAAGAAGCAATTGAATTACAGAGTTCAAGTGAAAAAACGACGTAGCTGTTCTATGTTCTAGGTGTTGTTGACAATTGTGTCGTCTTCACGCTTGAGCTTATAGGCCCTAGGACGTATCATCTCATCGATGATGTAAGGGCCCTCCCAGCTTGGGGAGAGCTTATGCTCGCATTTCTGATTCTTTCTAAGGACCAGATCTCCTTTGGAGAATGCGCGGCTCCTTACATTGTGACCGTGATAGCGACGTAAGGCCTGAAGGTACTTTGCTGACTGAATTGTTGCAACGTCCCTGACATCTTCCAGTCGGTCGAGGTCTTCTAGCCGGCTTTCTTCCGAAGCAACCTCCTCATAGCTCCGAACCCGCGGGGATCCGAATTCTAACTAGGTGGGAGGACCGCCTCTGAGCCATACACAAGGAAGAAAGGTGACTGCCCGGTTGATCTGCTGGGGGTGGTTTGCAGCCCCCAGAGTACCGAAGGCAATTCTTTGACCCACCGAGTGGCGTATGGTTTGAGACGATAAAAAATCCATGCCTTTAGGTCTTGTAGCACCATGCCGTTGGCTTGTTCGACCTGCCCATTACTTCGGGGTTGTGCTACTGATGCGAAGCAACTTTTTATGCCGAGTTCACCGCACCAGTCTTGAAATATGCCACCTCTGAATTGGGTACCGTTATCCGTGATGATTCGATTTGGTACGTCAAATCTAACCACGATTTCATGGAAGAATTCTTTGGCCTTTGCGGCTGTGATTGTGGTGACTAGCTTGGCCTCAATCCATTTGGTGAATTTATCGACGGCCACGAAGAGATGAGTATAACCACCTTGAGCCTTCTTCAAAGGTCCCACCATGTCAAGCCCCTGATCGCAAATGGCCAGTGATTGGGATGGTGCGTAGTTCTGTGTGCGGTTTGTTTACTCGTCGCGCAAAGAATTGACATCCTTCGCATGTCCGGACGATGTCCTCTCGTGATCGCTGATGATGATCGACACCGTAAAAATCTCTGACGATAAGCCTTGCCGACTAGGGTTGTTGACGCCACGTGATTCCCATAAATTCCCAAGTGGATTTCTTTGAGAAGATCTCTTCCTTCTTGTTCTGATATGCACCGTCGTAGTACACCAGAGGAGCTCTTGTGATAGAGTTCTTCCTTGATTACCACATAGCCCTTGCTTCGGCGCATTATTCGATCGGCCTGCACACGGTCTTTGGGTAGCTCATCCTTCGTCAAATAGTCCAGATACAGAGCTGTCCAATCGGGGGTAATGATCAGGACTTCTGCCTCTACGTTCTTCTTCACTAGGATGTCCAACTTTGGCCGAGTGCTTATTGTGGGCTTATGAATTTCTTCGACGAACACTCCCACGGGCACTGTGGTCCGGCCGGATCCCATTTTTGCTAGCTCGTCGGCCACTTCATTGTCCCGACGGAGCACATGAACAAGTTCCAATCCGTCAAAGTTGCCTTCTAGCTTGCGTACCTCCTGGCAATAGACAACCATGTTGTCTTTGTTGCAGGACCATTCTTTTTGCACCTGATTGACCACGAGCATTGAATCTCCGCGAACCATCAAACATCGGATACCGAGTGATATGGCGATACGGAGCCCATGGATGAGTGCCTCGTACTCGGCGGCGTTGTTCGACGCGGGAAAAAGTATTTGAAGAACATACCTCAACCGTTCTCCACTTGGTGATATGAGCACTATACCAGCCCCCGCGCCACTTAGCACGAGGGAACCATCGAAGTACATCGTCCAATACTCGAGTTCCTTGACGACCGCTAGGTTTTGAAGTTTTGTCCACTCGGCAGTAAAGTCGGCGAGAGCTTGGGACTTGATGGCTGTGCGAGGTTTGAATAGGATATCAAAAGCTCCAAGCTCGACTGCCCACTTTGCAATTCTCCCAGTGGCCTCCTGGTTGTGAAGTATATCTCCTATTGAAAAGGAAGTGACAACCGAAACAGTATGCTCTTGGAAGTAGTGCTTGAGTTTGCGAGATGTAAGAAGTACGGCGTATAATAATTTTTGCACTTGTGGATACCGCACCTTAGATTCACTCAGGACATCGCTGATGAAATAGACCGGGTGTTGGATCTTCTGCACGTGACCCGGCTCCTCCCTTTCTAAGACGATTGCAGCGCTGACTACGCGAGTCGTTGCCGCGATGTAAAGTAACAAAGGTTCCCCTGGCATCGGTGAAACCAAAACCGGGGTGTCGTTAAGAAGGTCTTCAAATCTTCAAACACTTGAACTTGTCCTGCTTCTTGGGGAGTTTAAAGAATGGCATACCTCGCATACCCAGTCGGGAAATAAACCTGCTAAGTGCGGCCATGCACCCTGTAAGCTTCTGGATGTCCTTTTGGCAAGTCGGCAGTTCCATATTTGATATGGCCTTGATCTTTTCTGGGTTGGCCTCAATGCCTCGTTGGGATATGATAAACTCGAGCAGTTTTCTCGAAGATACTCCGAAAACACACTTCTCGGGATTAAGCTTCATGCTGAAAGTCCTTAGACTTTCGGACGTCACGGTTAGGTCGGCGATAAGGTCCCTCCTCTCCCGAATCTTTACCACGACATCG
Source organism: Otatea glauca (assembly GCA_036346275.1). Lineage (NCBI taxonomy): Eukaryota > Viridiplantae > Streptophyta > Magnoliopsida > Poales > Poaceae > Otatea > Otatea glauca. The sequence goes on from CM070726.1 coordinate 21,811,289, forward strand.
TCCACATATGCCTTCACATTGCGTCCGAGTTGGGCATGAAAACACCGCTGTATTGCGTGTTGATATGTTGCACCAGCATTTTTCAACTCAAGCGACATCGTGGTATAGCAAAAGGCCCCAAAGGGCATGATGAATGAAGTCTTGATGTGATCTTTCGCCTTTAGGGGAATCTAGTGGTACCCTGAGTAGGCATCGAGGAAACTCAGGATCTCACACCCGGCGGTTGAATCAACCACTTGATCAATTCGAGGTAGCCCGAATGGATCCTTCGGACATGCCTTGTTGAGATCAGTATAGTCAACGCACATGCGCCAAGTTTTATTCTTCTTTTGAACTAGTACAGGGTTCGCCAACCAGTCGGGATGATACACTTCTTTAATAAAACCTGCAACTAATATCTTGGTAATCTCCTGCTTGATGGCGTTCCGACAATCTAGAGCGAACCGCCGGAGTCTTTGCTTGGTTGGCTTTGCCTTTTCATCGACATGTAAACAATGCTCGATCACCTCCCTAGGAACACCCAGCATGTTGGATGGTTTCCAGGCAAAGATGTCCTTGTTAGGCTGGAGGAAGGTGATGAGCATGCCTTCCTATTTATCCTCGAGCCCTATCCCAATCAGAGTCGTTTTGGATGGGTCAGATGAGTCGAGAATAATTCTCTTGGTTCCTTCGCCAGGATTTATCCCTGACGTGGCCTGCTTCTTGGATGGGATGTTGCCTTCTTCCTGCAATGTGGCAGCCTCTGCCTGGATATCCTTCCCCTCGGCGGTTGCCTCCTGTAGCTCAGCAAGTTCATAGTTCTCTCGGTTGCATTCCAAAGATCGCTTGATGTCACGCGAACCGTGATGACGCTTTGGGTCCTTGTGATCTTCATCACCAAATAGGTGTAGTGAGGGACGGCTATGAACCGAGCCAGACTGGGCCTTCCCAAGATAGCGTGATACGCTATCTCGAAATCCGCTACCTCAAAATTTATATACTCGGTCCGATAGTTGGTTTTGGTACCGAAGGTGATGGGCAAAGCAATCTGCCAGAGTGGAAATGAAGACGCCCCAGGGATCACCCCGTGGAACGGCTGTGAGCTTGGCCTTAGCTCTGAGCGGGGGACGTTTATGTCGTCGAAGGTTTTGGCGAACAAGACGTTGAGTCAACTCCCCCCATCAATCAAGACTTTCTTGAGCTTTACATTGCAAATAACAGGGTCGAGCACTAGAGGATACTTACCCGTATGTAGAACTCGGTTGGGGTGATCCGAGCGGTCGAAGGTGATCGGGACTTCTGACCACTTTAGATATTGGGGTTGCTTGTTCCACCGCATTGATCTCCGAGCGGTCGACTTTGCTTCCTTTGACTCGTATCCGTGGAGCCCCGATATGTAGTTCACTCGTGCTCGGGTTCTTGGTAATCTTCCTCGCCGGGAGGGTCTTTCTTCTTGGCAGCCTCATCCTTCGCTGGAGCCGGTTGCTTGTTGCTTTCACGCGCAAAACGCTTCAGGGTAAAGCAGTCTTTGGCGGCATGCTTTCCCTTAGGGTAGAAAGGACAGATCGCATCCCTAACAGTATTGTAATCGATCGCCTCCCTCCGTGTGGCTCGGGGCCAGTTGCATTCTGCTACCGCAACTAGCTCCTCGCCTTTCCGTTTTTTGTCTTTGTACTTGGAGGACTCGGCCTTGTCACCTTTGTTCTTCTGTTGCGGGCGATCTTCTTGGCGTTCGGCAAGGGCGTCTATGGCCGTGGCATAGCGGTCGGCCAATGCAAACATCTCCTTTACAGAGGCCGGTGGTTTACTGGACATCTTCTTGATCAGATCAGGATCGCTGACCCCTTTCTGAAAGGCTGCTACCACCACTGCATCAGATACATCCCTGATGGTGTTTTTCTTCTGCATGAAACGCCAGATGAAATCTCTCAGCATTTCGTCTTTCTTCTGGTGAAGCTAATTCCCAAGGGGTGCCAGGCCTCTCCTAAGTTCCCTGAAAGTTCGTGATAAATTGATCGCAAAGATCGCTCGAGGAGTCCACCGAGTTCGCAGAAAGTCCTGTGAGCCATGATTGAGTTGAAGGGGTGAGATTGACTGGCAGATAATTTGCTATCACGTTTTCATTGCCCCCAGCCGCTTTAACCGCCAGGGCATAGACCTGCAGCCAAGCTTTCGGATCTCGATCCCCATCAAACTTAACGATGCCCTTGGGGTACTACTTGGCGTAACCGAGAAGTGAACACTCGGATTCCGTCGATGGATCTGTTGTCATGATGAGGGGGAGTCTAGCGTGGCGAGCCTCTGGCTCGTCGATTGTCATCAACGCGTCGGGGTGGAGTTCAGCGCGGCGAGCCCATGACTCGGCGATCGTCGTTGTCGTTCCATCCCCGGCGATGATGGTCTCTATGGTCGTTGTAGTCGTCGTACTGTTGATCACTTTGTCGATCGTGGCCGGTACCGAAACGTTCGTGGTCGTCGTAGCGCCAGCGTCGTTCCTCCTCGTCCCGCTCTTGCCGTATGGCAGTGATGTCTTGGCGGTGGTCGCGGTTGAGATTCCAGCGGGCGTCTCCGACTGGTTGTGTGGGGCGCCGACTACCGGTACTCGACTGGTAGCAGTCCGACTGCTAGCGACGCGAGTAGCCGCGTGAGAGCGTGAGTGCGCTTCTCCTACCGGCTTTTCCTGACTCTGCTGAATTGCTGTCGCCATCACCATGGCCTTGATCTGGGCCACGATCGGGGCCGCCGGGCTTCAGATGCAATCATCGGGTCGAGCGTGTCGAGAAGCGTCTTGGAGGCGACGACGTTCTCCAGCGGTGTATGGAAGACAACTTGGTCTCCCAATTTTGATTGTAGGATGTCATCGTGGACATTGCGGCCGCGAGATCGAAGCGATCGCGCCTGTGTCTCCTTAGCCTTACGAAGAAGGCGATCTTCCTCCGCGGCTTCTTGAGTCTCTTGTTGGCATTGGAGATCGGTCTTTTGCTCTTCTATCACGAAGATGCCACGAAGATTGCAGCAATTCCTCGCGACGCCAACTGGTTCGCTGACCGAGTCAGAGTGGCACACCTGAGATGGGTCGGCCTGATCTTTACCAGATTGGATCTAGTTTAGGTCCAGGCAGACAAATTCTCCGAGTGCATCTGCGACGAAGTCTAGGTTTCCAAAGCGGAAAGCCTGGTCAGAGATGAAGGTGGTGATGATTCCGCTGATTGCTGCCATCGAGTTTGTAGGAAAAGATTATAGCGCTCTCCCTACCTAGCGCGCCAACTGTCGACTTTTGTAGTCGGTAATAAATTTATGGGGTAGGCGCTAGATCTAAAACTCGAAGGTCACACAAGACAAAGGTTTAGACAGGTTCAGGCCCTCGACGGAGGAGGTAATACCCTAGTCCTGTGTGCTGGGATTATTTGGATCTCTTGGATCTAAGATTGCTCCTATCCCTGTTGTTGCTCGCCCTCTCCCTTATATAATGAGGGTGGGGTGGTTTACAGAGTCCCGATCGGTTATTGGATTCTAATCGGTTACAAGATAGAGTTTACATCTTTATCTTATCCTGCTAACAACTCGGATTACAATCATATCTCATATATCTAAATATTTGTTCAACTGTTCTAGGCTATATCCCCTTGCGCACGGCAGCAAGGCTTGGCACGGAGCTTATCCTCTGGGCCTTCCACTCGGCCCAGTCTCTCCCTCAGGCACTTTTGGGCCGGTTATGAAGACACCTGGGTTCTTATATTCCACAATGGCACATAAGTTAGATCGAAAACAAGGGTGAAACTAAAACATCACAACGCAAGAGCACATTACTCTATACATCAAAATTACATGCCTTGTAGGAAACAATATATCCAACAATTTGTTAGGTGTGGAAAATTGGTGAAACAACAATTCATGTGTCTTTTATCTATACAATCATTGTTCCTTCAAATACTGTGAAGTGGAATTCTTAAAACTACTAATTACTAGGCCAGAACTTTTAATTTGAGTTATGCTTCTCATTACCTCAAGAGCAGAATCCTAACAACAACAAATACAAGAAAAGATCCCTCTTTTCGAGGCTAGAGGTACATCATTTTGAAATATTTGGAAGACTTTAGACTAGTTTAGCTCTGGAAAATTGGTGAAACAACATTTTAGGTGTCTTTCGTCAGTACAATCTTTGTTCTCTCAAATATTACAAATTGGAATTCTTAAAACTACTAAGTACTAGGCTAGAACTTTTAATTTGAATTCTGCTCCTAATTACATCAAGAGCAGAATCCCGACAACAACTATAAGAAAAGATCCATCTTTTAGAGGCTAAAGGTACATCAATTTGAAATACTTGGAAGACCAACAGGTTGAGACTAGTTGAGCTCAGTTAACGCATAGATTAACAATATCAGATGTAGTTTGATACAATAACATTATCATTTCTGAATAAAACACCCAACACATATATTGGAAAATTGCAAACCTACCAACATAATTCATAATAGTAGAATTGCAAACAGAGTTGAAGACCTAACCAAAATCATAGTCTTTCCTTGTAGCTTTACTGAAAGTAGATACAATGCTACTGCAATTGACACATGATAATGTAGATATAATTTTAACGTGTTGCAAGCTTGCAGAATATAGCACAATAGCCAATCCACAGCTATAGTTATGGGAACAACTTCTCTAAGAAATTCCAATCAATTCCCGAATAGTCCATTGAATTAAGTTGCAGCTCCAATCGATATTTATAATGTCTCAAATTGGATTTTCTATGAACATTTTTTCAGATTACCCATTCAGTCAATTTATCAAACAATTCATCAGCTAGAGAGGCAATTTAGGATTACACACTATTATGTAGTCCCTATTTGAATACAAGTCGTTTCCATTACTTAGAAATGAAAAACAACAAAATATCACATATTCAAATTCATAACAAACACGTGCAATTAGATGCATCTCATTCGAGCACCATCAAGCACCAGTTATGCACCATAGTCAGCACATGGGAGAAGCGATAATCAAAGAGGAAAGAGTGGATGTATGGCAAAGATACCAAAGGCGTTGCATGGACGTGGATCATGGGCATGGTGAAGACATCAATTAGCTCACTAGCATCGATGTGACTACCACGTCACTACAGAATCTGACTGCAAGATCTGGACTCAGGGGGCTGGAGGACCATGAGTAAGCGATTGGAGGAAATTAAGCTCAAGAGGAGGTGAATTGAGTTACCACACCTTAGAAGCTCGGCATTGGGATCTCATAACTATGGCGCTCAAAAAAATTTGGTGCTTGCTGATGGGGTCAACTGTGAAAATCTCCTCTAGAGGCTCAATCCCAATGAATTGAAGGACAATGGATGGGCGGATTAAGCTGGCTGCCTACCCATGGTGGTAAGCGCACAACATGACAAATCAATAGTCTTAAGCAGCATAACACAACATGAACAATGATTTATATCTGCACCAAAACTTGTAGATACAACAAGGTTTTGAGCATACAGTGGGAGATGATGAGGTGCTTGCCTTCGAATGTGGTCCATTTGCTAGCTGTGGCGGCCACTGAGTGAGGACATGACAAAATTTTCTTCATGTCGTTGTTGGTAGGGTTTGTCGCTGTAATATCCCGCTTAAATTTAAATCATTGTGGGTCTCTTTAGGTTGTTTTTTGGGCAGCGTGGGTTGTTTTGGGGGTCTATTCTCTGAGTTTGGCCAATCGTGGGCCGTGTAGGGCTAGTTTTGGCCCAGGTGGGAGGGGGATCCCTAACCCTAGCTCTCCTCCTTCCCTCCCCCCTCCAGGTGCACCATAGCCTTCCCCTCTCCTCCCCACACAGCAGCACCCTTCCCCTCTCCTCCCCACATAGCAGCACCCCTCCCCTCTCCTCCCTACAGTAGTTTACATCTTGGTGTTGATCTCGCGGATCCTCGGGAAGGTATGATGTTCCTAGAATGTTTTTGGTGTATCTAGGGCTCTCAAATTCTGGGTTTGACTTGTTAGAATCCCTTGTTTTGGGGCTATGATAAATTGGATCTTGGGGAAAGCTTTGTGCTGGGCGAGATCTAGGTTCGGCCAGTGCAAACCTCCATGTTAGGGCTGATATTAGAAAATTCTACACTCGTTTCCTGAGGGGTATGAAAAGTTGTAGATCGTCACATTAACTTTCATTTGAGACCAAGAACACTAATTTTGGTTTAGCCATTTAAAAGTTATGACTATTTTGCTACCTGCTGTCCAGAGTTTGTTTCCTTTGGCAGTTGCTGCAGTAATTTGCATATTAGGGCTAATTAGAGGCCGAATCGATTTTTTTCAATACATAGAAAAAGTTGGGAAATTTCCTGTAGATTCTAAAAATGTCCTTGTTTGCTTAATTTGGAGTTGTATAAAAATAGTTACGAAATTGTGAAGGTGGCTGTCCAGATTGATGACAGATCGGTTTTCTAGGCTGATTTCGAGGGATTTAGCGTAGCCATTAGAAACGATGGGAAACTAGAATAATGTTGGTATTCTTGTGTAGTTTTTGTCATGTTCTTGGGTTTCTAGTTTTGAGCTCTTGGACCGAAATTTATGGTATTTGGATGGTGAGGACAGCATGGGGTTAAGTGATTGCCAAGAGTGAAAGTTTATCCCAGGAATGGAGCGTGGTTGCGTTATTGATTTTATTTAATGTATGTAGTGTTTTGGATTGATTTTGAGGATGTTTGTATGCTGTAGGTGGTGTGACTTCGGGTATGGCCTCTAGCTCACGCCCCCATCTCTTCGCCTGGTAAAGAGGCAAGTATATCGTAAGAACGAAGATGGTTGAGATGAACTTCAGGTTAAATGAATAAGTTGCTATCTTGCTAAATTTATTTATGAGATATGTTGTCGCTGTTATATTATGATCGAGATGTTTATATGGTAGTTGAATGCAGGTTATGCATTATCATTTGTTAATATGGTTTTATGGCAAATGAAAAATTAGAATAATATGTTGCATTACTTGCATCCATGACATGAAAAGAATTCGAGCTAGGTCAGTGAGAAAGTCATATGAGATCATATAACTAATCCGGAATGCTCTTTTGTAAGACCTACCAAGTAGTCCCATCCACGGGGATGGATGGGAGTGAGACCTACTTGTAGGCCCCTCCACATGGATGGTAGGGAATGAAAGGGTGCGACACCGACAAGTGTGCATTCAAGCTATACCGGTATAAGCTATGTGAGGTGCATTTGAGCATGAAAACATGTTGCATTGCATTGCTAATGGTGAATGATGACCAATGTGAAATGGGTTAAGTCATTGAGTCGTCGACTAATCTAAACACGATCAAAGAGTGGAATTTGACAAATGGATATGTTATTACCGTTTTATGTACTTGCTGATTTTAAATAAGAAAGATGGTTATATTACTGTTTTAAATGTGTTAAATGATTATGATATTGCTCTATGATATACTTTGCTGAGTCTTAGACCCACGCTTGTTTGTTTACTATTTTTAGGTACTTTGGGGCTGGTATGATGGGATGGGAAATAGCACAGACACGACACTTATCACCACTTTACCCTCATATTGATATTTAGAACTTTGAGCATGCTTAGCATTTGAATAAATAGATAGAATCAGCCATGACATAATTTAGTAGATATAATATTGTATAGATTTAATCAATTTGGTTATATTATGTTTGTGGTGTGTCATTATAACTTTTGTATGCTCTTCATTGGTATCCTAGTGATAAGGACATCACTACTACGGATACGACCACACCTGGTTGGGCTAACTCCAACACGTCATCCATGGGCCAAGAAGAATGAGAGATCAAATCCATCACGTTCTGGAATCCAATTCGACCATCGGATACCAGCATGAAGTTAAACGGGCATAACTTTTGCATACGGTGTCTGATTGGAGAGTTCTTATACTTGTTTGAAAGATTACAACGAGACCTTTCCAATGGGTCTAGTCCCAGCCTCGAATTCATGATAGATCGGTTGAAATCATCAAAATAATGTACTACAATACTGTTTTAGGCTGTTTCAAGCTTTGTAAGCGTGTGGGGGCCTAAGCCCAAGTTGTGTGCGCCCCCTGGCTACACACAACCCTAGGACGACCTGCTGATATCCCTCCCTCTCATATATTCAGTAGCCACCGCTTTAGACACTTAGGTTTTGTTTAGTCGTAGTTTTCCTTGGTGAAACTATTTGGTATTCTCTTGTTCGGCGAGATCAATAGCAATACCATGCTTCGGAACCCCGCATCAATACTTCAATTATATTTGCAATTTCAGATTGCTTTTGCTTTGTTCTTGCTTGTTATTCGATTGTTTGCAAGAATTGATCTTCGTGATCAGGTTAACCGGGTATTGGCACGGTTGATAACAACTCGGAATTTGGTTCAGTGATTGCTTAGTGTCGGCCGTGTTTCGGTCGTAGCCTAGATCGTGAGGGTCATCTCCACTAATCGATAGTTATCCATCTCATTGAAAGATCGAACACCCAATTAAGCCTCATCAGGTGGTATTAGAGCTTTCGTTGATGGGTGATAATTTCAGTACCTTAGATTAGGTTTTGTTCTCTGTCCCAAATTGAAATTTACTCCACAAGAATTCAACCTTTAAATTCAATATGTTATTTTAGTGAGTTTTGTTAGGTTTTGTTCTATTAGAGTCCTTGTTTTAGTTATTGATCGTTTTCCCTTCGCATAGTTTTTATTTCAATCTGTCCAGTACTTTGTTTTGTTGATAACTTTCGCATACGAGCACGGTTTCTAGTGTTTTTGCACTTTCCTAAAACCTGGGATCGAGCTCTACAAAAACTTCGTTGGGTACGGACTCTAATTCTGGACATAAATTTGTTTAATCTGGACGTCAAAGTTGGTGAAGTAAGTTGTACTTCCAATCTAGATCGGTTCGATATTTTGATCATAATTCTCACGTCCGAACTGCGATTGAAAAGTTTTTATAATTTCCTAAATCCTTGAAGAGTCCTCTACAAAAACGTTTTGGGTGTCCTTTGTGATTCAGACTCATTCAAACCGAATTTTATTCGGATTCGGAATCAGTCTCGTCAGGCTGAAATTAGGACAATTCTGTGGTGTTTGGTTTTGAGCCATAACTTTCAAACCCGTGCTCCAAATTGCGTGTTCTTGTACTCTATTGAAAGCTGAGGACATAAGTTTCAATTCTTTCTATAGTGATCCTTCCAAATTTGTGGTTTTCAAACTTTAATCTGGGCAACAACTCTACTGCCCTATGAACACTGAATTTGGGTTACTTTCTTCAATTGATGTTCTAGCTTTGTTCCTTTGAGTTGGTTGAGTCTAGAAGCATATACAAACCATAAAACTCCAAAAATATCAGTACACAAACCTTTGGGAACCAATTCATCATTTGCGAATACTTTGATCCCAATTGAGACTAGTTATTTGATATTGCTTAGGGCTGCTCTACTTGATACATTGCATAATCTTGAATTATCATATCACATTGTCTTGTGACATCGAGTTAGGGATTCCAAAACTTTGTTCATCTAGTGTTGGCCGAAAGTCACCAAAAGAAAGAAAAAGAAAGAAAGAGCCAAAAGGCCAAAAAAAAAGGAAGAAAAAAAGGAAAAAAAGAGAGAATAGTAGTCGGTAGCACTACATTGAGCGAAACCCTAATTTATGTTCATTATTTTCAGATTGTGCAATTGTATTAATTTGTGAGCAATCTTGTGCCCTTTTACCTTTTCTGAAACAATTAGCTAGCGTCTCTCTATAACTTACATAACATGAGCTTTGGTACTGAAATTATTCTTATTTAGCTCATTTCATTGGTTGCATTAAGTTCTATTATCTTTGCGCGTGAGTATCTTGGATTTTCACTTATATCTTTGAGATCGGCAACTAGGGCTTGTAAATTCTAGTTTGAATCATTACTTATCATTACAATAACTAGAATTATCAGATTGCATAGAAAATAAATATTGCCTGTCCAAGCTCCACCTTCTACTTTCCAAATAGGTACCGTTCTCCTTACAATTGCTTTGCCAAGCTTAAGTGTGTTTATCACGAACCAGCCGCCGGTTACCACCTGTTTGCTTGGTAAGAATTGGTAAGAACTTGGTAAAAGCTTTAGTGTGAGAGACTTTGAATCACCATATCATAGTATTTGATAGGAACATATATTTGTGATTTGTTTCTTATTTTCACTAACAATGGCAAGTTCTCAACGTCGTAGTGCTTGGGCCAACAACATCCTAGGAGAAGAGGTAGTTCATACTCTGAGATACGAAGAACGTATGAGCACAACTTCACCACCACGGGAGGTACGACGACATAGCACACGTAACAAAAGTAAGTTGACCGTACCCATTTTTAGTGGTAAATATGATCCTGAAGGTTATCTTACATGGGAATTAGCTGTAGTACAATCATTTGATAAAAATGAAATTCCTGAGCATGATAAGGTTAGGGTTGTTATTAGTGGATTTACTGATTTTGCTACTCTTTGGTGGAGTGATTATATGCGTAAAAATCAAGACATCCCTAGCACATGGATTAAATTAAAGAAAATTATGAGAGCTATATTTGTTCCTTCATATTTTGCTCGTCAATTACGAAATGAATTGCAACGTCTAAAATAAGGTATTAAAACTGTGGACTAGTACTACCAAGAATTTCAGCGTAGATCTTTGAGTTGTGGGTTAGAAGAGACCGAAAAGATTCGGATGAACAACTTTTATTATGGACTAGATTTTGAAATTCAATTCATGATATCTTGTAAAGAATACAATTCTATGTTATGCTTGCTTAATCTTTCACGTAAAGCTGAAAGAAAAATACAGAGAAGACAATCAGCTGCAGTTCAAGTTCCTAGAGAGTTAAATGCTACTACTGTTGCAAGCATTGCACCAAACCATAATGAGAGCACACACCCCGAGCATGCAAATGAAATACCAAAAAATTTGAATGAAGTAGAGGATAGCACATATGAGGATGATTCTACTAACGTAATCTAATCTACTTCTATTACTTCTGCTGTGGCTATTCCGTGTGATAAATAGGTTACTTCTGAAGAAGGGGAGCTACAAGCTGAAAAACCTGCGTTATTAAATGAAAGTTTTGAGGTACCAACTTCTTCTGAGGAGGACGCTAATGACCATGCTACAGATCTGATTTTACGACAAGAAAGGGAGCAAATTTGTGAGTATATTCCTGTTGTACTTAATTCTAATGAGTTACCATCATGTGCCACAATTGTAGAACCATATGATGAATTACATGCTTATAATTTTGATCATGTGGTGCTGATTGCGCATAAGTGATAGCTAGAATATCCCATACCACGGTTTTGTGCTATATTATGTTAAATGAGCCCGTTAGCTTGAATTGTGCTATGGATAAGATTTATGAAATTTCACCGCTTTAGTCTTCATCTAGCACATATGCCTACTGTTTTAAATTCAATTTATTTGGGGATTACGGCATAGATGGCAAGTTTCTTGTTTACAAAATATGCATAACTTGTGATAAACTTGCTGAATTGAAGCTTGCTGTTTTGGGCAATCCTAGTTGTATGCAACAGCTTGTTTCATGTAAGGCACCATCAAATTTTCCTGATATGTGTGATACACATAGCTTGTACCTCATTGTTTGAATTTTAGTACATTGACTTGCATTACAAATCAGCATGTTACCGTTGATGAGTGGAAGCCCATTAAAATTGTGTCAACGTTGTTGGAATGGTTTGATATTGCTTGTTTACAATCAAATAATATGAATGAGCTATACTTGTTGCCAAAACTTGTAGTTTTGTCCTCTATGTTATTGAACAAGGCTTACAAAACATGAGTATTCTTTATCCAAGAACAGGGATAGATAAGTGCTTTACTTATATTTGCAAATTAAGTTGCAAAATGAATCATGTTAATATTTATGTTATATGCTTCACTTATAATAAAAAATTGTGTTACAAAATTGTGAGGAAAGGTGCTTTACTTAAATCTGATTTCCTCATTTGCTGTTATGTAAATAGCATTATACGAAACCAAAAGAACAAAGAAATATGGGATATATACATATATGCTGCACACACATTGTTCTTTTTGCTACTTGTTTCTTTTTCAGCTTGTCCAAAACCGAGGATGGTTTTCCTTCAAGGATGGGAGGAAGCATAAGAGTTTAGCATTCATGGTGCCTTTATGTGATGGAAAGAAGTGTTGAGCTATGTGGATAATTATCAGGTGAATCCTTTAAATCTCTTTATTGTGTTTAATATATATAAAGAGGTGGAGCTACTATTTTATTTAATTAAATACAGGACCTACATGAGAATGTTTTGTTTTGACAACGAGCTAAAATGTGAGCTTGAGTCGAGGACGACTAAAATTCAAGAAGGGGAGGATGATGAGGACATCACTACTACGGATACAACCACACCTGGTTGGGCCAACTCCAACACGTCATCCATGGGTCAAGAAGAGTGAGAGATCAAATCCATTACGTTCTGGAATCCAATTCGTCCTCCGGATACCAACCTGAAGTTAAACGGGCATAACTTTTGCATACAGTGTCCGATTGGAGAGTTCTTGTACTTGTTTGAAAGCTTACAATGAGACCTTTCCAATGGGTCTAGTCCCAGCCCCAGATTCATCATAGATAAGTCAAAATCATTGAAACAATGTACTATAATACTATTTTGGGCTGTTTCAGGCCTTGTAAGCGTGTGAGGGCCCAAGCCCAAGTTGTGTGCACCCCCATGGCTGCACACAACCCTAGGACGACCCGCTCATATCCCTGCCTCTCATATATTCAGTAGCCACCGCTTTAGACACTTGGGTTTTGTTTAGTCGTAGTTTTTTTTGGGGAAACTATTTGGTATTCTCTTGTTCGGCGAGATCAATAGCAATACCGTTCTTCGGAACCCCCACATCAATACTTCAATTATATTTGCAATTTCAGATTGCTTTTGCTTTGTTCTTGCTTGTTCTTCGATTGCTTGCAGCAATTGATCTTCGTGATCAGGTTAACCAGGTTTTGGTACGGTTGATAACAACTCAGAGTTTGGTTCAACGATTGCTTGGCGTCGGTCATGTTTCGGTCGTAGCCTGAATCGTGAGGTTGTCTCCACTAATCGATAGTTATCCATCTCACCGAAAGATGGGGCACCCAATTAAGCCTCATTAGGTGTATCAGAGCTTTCATTCATCAGTGAGAATTTCAGTAACTTAGATTAGGTTTTTTTCTCTGTCCTAAATTAAAAATTACTCCACAAAAATTCAACTTTTAGATTCAATCTGTTATTTTAGTGAGTTTTGTTAGGTTTTGATCCATTAGAGTCCTTGTTTTAGTTACTGATCATTTTTCCTTCCTTGTAGTTTATTTCAATCTATCCAGTACCTTGTTTTGTTGATAAATTTCGCATACGAGCTTGGTTTCTAGTGTTTTTGCACTTTGCTAAAACCTGGGATAGAGCTCTACAAAAACTTTGTTGGGTTGGGACTTGGGAGGGAGGAATCCTATGGAGCAGAGGAACTTCTCTCTGTATGGGGACGAATTAGGGAAAGAAGAGATGTGTTGGGTAATTTGGATTTGTACGTGGGAGAGAAAGGGTCTTTTATCTTAAGCCAACGATTTGTTTCCCGCTCCTCAAAAACATTGGAGGGAAAATTTACACATAAGTAAGAAGTTTTTCTGATAATGTTTTATGCGGGGGAAAAATGTGGGAGACTATACTAAAATTTTAATTATACCATTTTGTGGATATATATGTTCATGTGAAACTTAGGCTAAATGTAACACTATGGGCCTATACATAAATTTTGTGTATTTCGCATAAATTGGGAGGAAATTCCTTGAAAAGTTAATGTCTTAGAAATATTTTGGCATATACAAGTACATTTTGAGGTGTAACATACAATGAATTGTTTCTTTATCGGGCTACTATTATTTTACTGGGATGAAATATTGACTATTGTTTTTAAAAGGATACACTATAGATGAAACATAAGTTTGAGACTCGTGAGCAACTCGAGTTCAGCTCTTTTTTATCTGTGAACATTGACTCGAATTAAATTATCTCAGTTCATGACCATCTCAAAATTGGTGTTTTTTTTCTGAAATGATAAATAAAAGAGAATTATGTATTAATTCCATACGTAATTAACAATGTACTAACAAAATAATGCAATAGTCTTATGTATAATTAGCCGAATTTTCGGTGCAGTTGCGCGGATAACCACCAATTGTATATGGTTTTATTGGAAAATAGATTTGTATTTGTTATATAATTCCAATGCATATGATTGAAATAAAGTTGTATTTCTTATAAAACTATAATAGTTTCTAATATATATGCAAAAATTCAAGATCAACATTGATCATGTTTGAAAGATATGAAATTGACAAACATGTCAGTAACAAGACACTAACGGATTGATGACATAATTGACATGAGTAACATGGCATAAAATTTAGCAAGGGTACAAGTGACAAGCCAGAAAATTATCAAGGGTGTAAGTGATAAGTTAGAAAAATTAGTGGAAAAGTGAGAGGTGTATCGCAACTAATGGCATAAACGAAATTTTCCATTTAAATAATTATTTTATGAAAGACAATCAATCCCTCAACAACACACACGAGGTTCACCTAGTATATATAATTAATGTGGGAAGTTCTAGCCATTGAGATCTATATGTTTACACTACATTGTCTTTATTCAAAATTGAGTTCGATAAAAAGAAGAATGGTTGGTTACCTATACAGTCACTTCCTCTTACCATACTATTCTCTAAAAGTGTAGCACGACAATTATAACTAGCTCCTTTGATGTCAAAGATACTAAATAAATTTGGTCTATCATAGAGGTAGATGTATCGTGCTATTATGGTGCTGATGAGCTTAGCAGAATTGTTGGAGACTATAGCCGTGGGAGGAGGTGGAGGCGGGGTGACGCACGAGTCCTCTTAAACATAAAAATGGTTACAATTTCATTTAATTAAATTAAAACCATTCAACGTACCATATATCAATTAAATCGATATGTTTATGATGTTGACATATCGTAGTGTTGCACTTAAACTACTACAATTAGGCTGTGTTTTACATAAAGTCTATAATAATAATACAATAAATAAAATATAACATACAGCTTCTTATTTTTTCCCAAGTATGGTGAAAACTTCTCTCCAATAGTAATTGAGGGGAGTCAAAAATTAGCTAGGCGCCAGCTGAAAATCTGACGGCAAAACTAGGTGCTACAAGACAAATCCCACCGAATTAGTCCAACCATCCGCTTTAACTTCATCTTCCCCGAGTGCACCCCCAATTCGAACTGTATTCTCCAAACCAACTCAGTTTTCCAGCCCTAGCTACCATGCCTTCTCCATTCTGTCCTGAATTTCCCTTCCTGTGTTTTGTGCTCTCGGTGGACTAGTGGGACACATCCTTTTGGGTAACTCCTTCATTTATGCAAATTCATTCTTCAGACCCTTCAACTCAACCAAATTTTCTTTGATTGCAGAAATCTCAGCCCTCACATCAAGTAGATCATCTTTATCTACCATAGCTTCCTAAGATCTGGTGTTCACCACCATGAACTTTTCTTCAAATCTGCCCAATCTTTCATAGATCCAGATTGGTCGAGGGATTTTACAGCACAATAAAGAAATCACAGCCAACCTTCACAAATCTGGATCTACCTTCGAAGATCAACTTTGCTCTGATACCTTTTGTCAGACCCGGCCAAGAACGAAATGGAAAGTGAAGGATTTTGGTGTGGATCTGTTCAGTGAGAAGGGGCAAAATGGAGTGGAGGATTAGGGTTCTACTTTATTCTCTACTCTACTTACTCGGAGATATACTTTTTCCTTCTTGATTTCCTTTCTTTTCCAGCATGGCTTTAAGCCTAAAATTTTACAGAACCAAGTCAATGGTAATTAGGAAGGTAAAATGGGTAACAATAATTACGAAAACGCAATTACAGGGCACAAGAATTACTACGTTGCTTCTAAACCTTTGGATCCACAGTTAAGTCTTCCGGATCACATCTGAACCATTTGCTCTCACCATAAGTGAAGTCGTCGAAGCGTTGTCTTGACTGCCAAGTTCTCTATAAAGCTTCAGTACTCTTCGATTTATTCTGAATTTTGTCGCATAATTTCTTGGAAAAATTTATGATTTCCCCTATTTTTCCTTTGCCATTGATCATTTGTCCTGTGATGTGTCACTAACATATGGGCTCTAGGGCAAATCATCAAATCTCCTTATGAAAAATCAATCGAAATCATCATAGCAGTAGACTATATATGTTGTTGTATTGTCCTAGCACTTCATCTAATTTTGGACTAAGCAATGATTTCATGACTAAGAATTAGAAAATGATTTTTTTTAGAGAAAGGACTTTATTCAATGTCACAGGTTGTTACCAATTTACAGTCTACAAAAGGCATAAAGTGTACACAAGTTTGACAAAATACATAAGAACTACACTCTTATTCCCATCCATTTTGTAGGTAGTTGTGTTCCAACTCCCAGAACAGACATATATGGGTATTTACAGGTATTCTGAAGTTGGAATATGTATTCTAGTCCTTTATAAACATTCATATACAGGAAAGACAGGTCAAAACAAATGGTTGCTTGTAATACACAGCAGTGATCTATACTATAGTTTTAAACAGCACATAGCTTGTAATGTTGTGTTGCATTTTTATCAGTGTGTAACATTTATTTCTGTGTTCTACTTGACCTGTAGGAAGGTTTCCCACAAGATGTTTCAGTAACCTACCACTTTGCACTTCTCAGCTCGGCAAGGTTCTACAAGAGGATTTCAGACAAACATTAATAAAACAATTGTTCTTCATAAAAATCGTTGAATTCATTGTGAATCCACTTGAGCAGCTAATTTCTAAGTGCTTTCTCATCTGACAGCTCCAACTTATGCAGATGAGAGGGAAGCTGCAGGGCCTCTTTGAATGTGGGTGATTTGTTTCAAATCCCAGAATAGATAGGATAGGGTTAACTGTTCGATGTTAGAATGCAAAATGTAGGAAGAATACAATAAGTGCACTTTATGTGCATGTGGAGAGTGGAAAGATTTGCAACCTCAATTGTTTGGATTAATCAAAGAGCTAGCATTTTACTATCATTGCATCTTCCATGTGTAGAACAGAAACATACTATATTCTTTTTGCGTTTGTTTGGCCAACCTACGATGTACATTTAAATCAATTCTTGTTGCTGCATTCAGCTAGTTAATTAGCTCAAATATCTGATCATATGGATTATGAAACCATCCTCACTTTGAGACAAACACATTAGACTAACGTTAAAGGGTTTATCATTTCAGTTCTGGTTCTTTTCTGCAAGAACTTAAACTCCTCATTTTCTAGATTATTCAGTTGCATTTTAGCCATAATTTATTACTTCAGTTCTGTGTACGAAGAAGAACAACTTTGAAATATGGGCATTAGGTAAAGCTTATTTTTCTTTTCTTACATTAAAGGGATAGCCATTTCAGTTTTGGTTCTTTCTTTTGTGCAAGAACTTAAATTCCTGATTTTCTAAATTATTCAGTTGCATTGTAGCCATAATAAAGTTTATTGTTGTCTCTCATCCTTTTGCAGGTGATGAGGTGCTGGAAAGCCAATTGGATCCCTACAAGTTAATTGGCGATGTCTTATGCCAAATAAGTGTTCATGGTGCGCACATCTTTTCTCTCCATTTGTTACTCAACTCATTACTCCTTGGGCATATATCCATATCTAAGCAATATAAAATTTATGTGTGGTGGACTGGTGGTATTAGAGCTTGTTTACATCTAACTACCTTTCTTTTTTACCAGCCTCTTTTGCCCATATCAAAGAAGTATCAGAGCTTGTTCAAATCTAACACAAGGTATTATAATTGTATTTCTAAATTAATTTATTACAAACAAGAAATTGTTCTTCTTGTACTTGTTGACTGCTGAAATAAGTTCAATATACAACTACAAATGATATATAGTAAGGTGCAAAGTATGTTGTGGTGTTACAATCTTTTGGAAGATTATAACAGCTTGCAAAATTACAGCAGTTTGTTTTAGATAACTTTTTGTTTGATCTAAATGTATGGAGAAACCTTCGCTACGTGCTTCGTATATGCAGCACATATCTTAATTTCTATGGACTACAATGAAACTTTATTTTCTTGGTATAGAACCTGCAGGTACTAAAGGCTCATATACACACATTGCAACGATTTGATTAGTTGCACTCAGAAGAAAAAAATAACAAGTCTTTGTTCAGGTGTTTACCTCATGGATGGATCAAGAGGCAAAAATATTCATGAAGAGTATATAGCAATAGTTATATTTTTTGATTCTGGTATTGAAAAATTGTACTTTTGTTCTTGAGACTCGTGTTTTTTGTAAATTGAGTGGTTATGTCTATTATAGAATGATGTGAAAAATATTATATCTGTTCCTTTCACTACACTGAAAAAGGTCATCTGTGGCGGTTCATAACTGCCAGAGATAATAGTTATCTGTGGCGGTTCTATGCACCAACCGCCACAGATAACAATATTATCTGTGACGGTTCTATTCACCAACCGCCACAGATAATATTGTTATCTGTGACGGTTCTATCTACCAACCGCCACAGATAATGATAGAACCGCCACAGATAACAATATTATCTGTGGCGGTTCTATCCACCAACCGCCACAGATAGTACCTGACCGAAAAAATAAAAAATCGCATTTTGGGCTAGCCTCATGTGCTGCTAGCCATGCCCTCTGAAACATATACATCAATCACAGATTTTGCATATACACAATTACAATGTACAACAATATACCGATTTGATCAGACAACAACAATATACCAGTGCGGAAGAAATGATGAATTTGTTGCTAACATCACTACGCCAAAACCTGCAATAGGTGACGGTCTATTTGTAGCGGTTTTTTTCGAACCGCCACAAATATAATTATCAGTGGCGGTTCTATATTAAAAATGGCGGGAAGAATATCAGTGGCGGTTCTATCCTCGAACCGCCACCGATAATGAATTATCGGTGGCGGTTCGAGGATAGAACCGCCATCGATAACAATACATAATCGATGGCGGTTGGAGGATAGAACCGCCATCGATAACTAGGTTATCCGTGATTCTATCCTCCAACCGTCATCGATACAATTGTATTATCGATGGCGGTTCTATCCTCCAACCGCCATCGATAATTTATTATCGATGGCGGTTCGAGGATAGAACCGCCACGGATAATATTATCGATGGCGGTTCTAGTTAACAACCGCCACGATAATATCGCCTATAAGTAGGTGGTCGATGAAAGATTGGTCTTCTTCCTCCCGAGAACAAACCAAAACTTCTAATTTTCAGATTTCGTTTTCTCCAATTCTTGTGTTGTACTTCCTCTAGTTGTTCCTTGGTGAGTTATTTTTTCTCCTCTCTTAATTTGTGTTAATCTTGTTGCAATTTAATTTTTAAACCTAGTTCAATTAAGGTTTATATGTAGATGTAATGAAAAGTTTAGATTTTTTTTATTTTTATTTACCTACCATTTTGTAGTTGATGAATTTATTTCCTACCTAGATTCATTAGATGATGTTGTGTTCCTTTTATAGAAGATGAATTATGATCAAGCATATATTTAATATAAATTGCATTTTAACTTAATTTGGTAGATGATGAATTTATTATCTAGCTTCTTTAGATGATAAGTAATTAGATTAGTTTTTTAATTACTATTAATTTGGTTCCATTAGTGTGCACGTATAATATACATCTTGCATATATTAAATTTGTTCAATTAAGATTAGTGGATATTAATATACATGAAATTTTAGTTAATTTGGTAGGTGGGTGCTCATCATTTTTAGATGATGAATTTATTATCTAGCTCCTTTAGATGATAGGTAATTAGATTAGTTTTTTAATTACTATTAATTTGGTTCCATTAGTGTGCACGTATAATATACATCTTGCATATATTAAATTTATTTATTTAAGA
Organism: Otatea glauca; assembly: GCA_036346275.1. Taxonomy (NCBI): domain Eukaryota; kingdom Viridiplantae; phylum Streptophyta; class Magnoliopsida; order Poales; family Poaceae; genus Otatea; species Otatea glauca. The sequence goes on from CM070726.1 coordinate 21,831,228, forward strand.
TTAGTGGATATTAATATACATGAAATTTTAGTTAATTTGGTAGGTGAATGCTCATCATTTTTAGATGATGAATTTATTTTCTAGCTTCTTTACAAGATAAGTATTTAGATTAGTTTTTTAATCAATTTTTATATGTTAATTAATTTTAGATGGACCGGAGATGGATGTACAATGCGAACCGTTACAGCCGAGATTACATCGACGGGGTATCTACTTTTCTAAGAGCCGCTGAGGAGAACAAGTTGCACAAGAAGACGGAGTACATACATTGTCCATGCATTGATTGCAAGAATGAGGAAATGTTTTCAGACAAAGAGCACATCCACTTGCACTTAATTCGAAGAGGTTTTGTACTTGGCTATACACGTTGGACAAGTCATGGTGAAGAGGAAAACATACATGAAGGTGATAACGTATTGGATGATGGAGAAGGCATTATGGCAGCTGACATTAGTTATGGATCTGGTGAGGATAGGTTGGACATTGATGACGATAATAATCTTACTCAGATGTTGCGCGATGCAGAAGGGAACTATATTAGTCAGAGAGAGTTTAATCAATTCAAGGGTTTGTTGGACGACTCGGACACACCTTTGTTCCCGGGTTGCAAGGAGGAATACACAAAGTTGCACACCGTGCTTTCACTTCTAAAATTGAAGGCAAGCAATGGTTGGTCCGATAAGAGTTTCACGGCGCTATTACATCTCTTAGCGGACATGCTTCCAATGGAAATGTATTGCCGATAACCACTTATTTAGCTAAGAAGGTTGTATTTCCATTGGGATTGGAAGTAGAAAGAATATATGCATGTCCAAACGATTGTATACTCTATCGCAAAGAGTATACAGACATGCATGTATGTCCGGTGTGCAAATCATCGCAATACAAGCGTAAAGGCCATGACAGCGAGGGTACCGTGGTGAAGAAAGGAGCTCCCGCTAAAGTGGTGTGGTATTTACCAGTAATTCCTCGGTTGAAGCGTTTATTTGGAAACAAAAAGCATGCCCAACTGATGCGATGGCACTCAGAAGAGCGTAAAAAGGATGGAAAGTCGAGACACCTGCCGATTACGCTCGGTGGAGAACCATCGATAGGCTCTTTAGGAAGGACTTCGGAATGAACCGAGGAATATAAGGTTTGGGTTGAGTACGGATGGAATGAATCCTTTCGGTAACATGAGTAGTATTCATAGCACTTGGCCCATGACTCAGATCTACAACCTTCCTCCTTGGTTGTGTATGAAACGAAAGTACATTATGATGTCATTTGCTTATCCAAGGGCCGAGACAACTGGCAATGATATTGATGTATACCTACAACCATTGGTGGAAGATCTTCCGCATGTGGAACGAAGGTGTACAGTATTAGATGAGTACAAGCGAGTATTTCATCCTACGGCATTGTTGTTTTGCACCATCAATGATTTCCCTGCCCTTGGTAACCTATCCGGTCGTACTGTAAAAGGGGCCAAAGCATGCCCCTAGTGCATGAATGAAACCGCTAGTGTGTGGCTCAATAACTCGAGGAAAACCGTGTACATGCATCACCGTAGGTTCCTTCGCAGGAATCACCCCTACCGCAATATGAAAAAACAATTCGACGGGACAAAAGAGGATGGTATAGCCCCAAGGCCTCGTCGTGGGGAAGAGGTATATGATATGGTTAAGGATATTAATGTCGAAATTGGAAAGGGAGATAGTAATAATAAATCGAGGTCTCGTACTGAGAAGACCACGTGGAAGAAGAGATCGATATTTTGGAATTTGCCCTATTGGAAGGACTTAGAAGTTCGACACTACATAGACGTCATGCACGTAGAGAAAAATGTATGTGACAGCTTGATTGGTCTTTTGCTGAACATTCCTAGCAAAACTAAGGACGGACTGAAGGCACGAAGGGACCTAGAATATATTAAAATAAGAGCTGAGCTACATCCTCAGGACACCGGGAAAGGGCGACTTTACCTTTCCCCAGCTTGCTACACTATTTCCAAGAAAGATAGAACAGACCTTTGCAAATGATTGTATGGTGTGAAAGTTCCGTCCGGTTACTCCGCAAGTATCAAGAAATTGGTCTCGATGAAAAATTTGAAGTTAACTGGCATGAAGTCTCATGATTGTCATGTGATGATGACACAAATGCTTCCTATTGCAATTAGAGGTATTTTGCCTAAAAAGGTCCGAGAGGCAATCATGAGGTTGTGTTTCTTCTTCAACACGATTTCACAGAAGGTCATCGATCCCATCGGACTTTCTGAACTGCAGAATGATGTGGTCAAGACACTATGCCAACTAGAGATGTATTTCCCTCCATCATTTTTCGATATAATGGTTCATCTCATTGTTCACCTTGTGAACGAGATAAATGTATGTGGCCCTGTATTCCTGTATCAGATGTACCCGTTCGAAAGGTACATGGGTATCCTGAAGAAGTATGTACGCAATCGATCTCGGCCGGATGGCTGCATTGTGGAAGGTTATGCAACTAAGGATGTTATCGAGTTTTGCGTGGATTACATGGAGGGGGTGGAACCGGTAGGAGTGCTTGTATCTCGCCATGAGGGTAGGCTAGCTGGGAAAGGGACGATTGGAAGGAAATCAACAAATTCTTACGATCATGGATTGTTCGAAAAAGCTCATTTCATAGTCTTGCAATAGTCAGTTGAGGTGTCCTCGTATATGGACATGCACAAGGATAAGCTACGAGAGGAAAATCGTGGATGATCAGAGGTTTGGGTAACAAAAGAGTATAACCGTTTGTTCAATCATTGGTTCAAAGAGCATATGACTGAGAAAGAAACGAGTGTCATGTTGAGGTGGCTGGCAAAAGGGCCATCAGGTACAATCTTGACATGGCAAGGATACGACATAAATGGATATACCTTTTACACGAGATCTCAGGATAGCAAAAGCACTTACCAAAATAGTGGTCCCCGCATAGATGCCTATGACAATACAGGCAGTAAGAAGAGTAGCTTCTATGGGTTCATAGAAGAGATTTGGGAGCTCGATTACTGTATTTTTAAGATCCCAATGTTTCGGTGTCGTTGGGTACAACTCCCAAAGGGTGTCAAGGTGGACAAATATGGCTTCACTACTCTGGAAATTGAACATGTGGGATACAGAGACGAACCATTCGTACTTGCGAAGGAAGTAGCACAAGTCTTCTATGTAATCGACCCGGCAGATAAGAAGCACCATGTAGTTCTTCAGGGAAAAAGAAGGATCGTCGGAGTTGAGAATGTCGTGGATGAGGAAGAGTACAACTAGTTTGATGAGTTGCCTCCTTTCGTAGATGGCAACATCAGGCTCGAGGAAGAAACCACTCAGGAAGCTACCTATCATCGCGACGATCATGAAGAAGGGCAAATTGTGAAAGAAAATAATTAGCTATATACGAGTAATGGCAATATCGAGGCGAGCCAGCTCCTGGCGGGCGGCGTGCGCCGGGTTCACGGCGATGACCAGGCCGCACAAGTCTTCTATGTATGGTAGTATAAAGTTTGTTTTCGGTTTTGTTTCCTAGTATAATCTTGTGCATGGTAGTATAAAGTCTGTTTTTTGTTTTGTTTCCGAGCTATGTGCTAGTTTTTCTGGTCTTTGAGTCAGTTTCGGACTCTGCTAGTTTTGGTGATTGTTTCAGAGTCTGAAGAGTACTTGGTTGTTTTGCCGGATGACAAAATAGTGTTTTATTCGGTTGAAAGTTTGGAGAGTTTGTTGAGTCCGGATTCTTTCCTGTAAACTGCTTATGTATTTGCTTTATAAGTAGTAGACAAATCAGAAAACGCTGCAATTGCGCAGCACCAAAAACAAGGTCTTCTAAACTCTGCGCTGCTATTCGATAATATACAGTGAAGCGTAGATTTCAGGGTAGGCACATCAGTGGCGGTTCTTAAAAATAACCGCCACTGATAACCTTATCTGTGGCGGTGTGTATAAAGAACCGCCACTGATAACCTTATCTGTGGTGGTTCGTATAAGGAACCGCTACAGATATTATATGTATCAGTGGCGGTTCTTACAACGAACCGCCTCTGATAACATTATCTGTGGCGGTTCGTATAAAGAACCGCCACAGATATATATATATATCGATGGCGGTTCTTACAACGAACCGCCATCGATGCGATATCGTGGCGGTTCGTATAAAGAACCGCCACAGATATATATATCGATGGCGGTTCATACAACGAACCGCCATCGATAATTATCTCGTGGCGGTTTGTATAAAGAACCGCCAAAGATAATCAGATCGATGGCGGTTCTTTTAAGAACCGCCATCGATAATATGCTCCGTATATAAAATGGATAGTTCTCTCTTTTCACCGAGTGCCCAAACCCTTAAACTCCCGCCTCTTCGACGCGCCTAAACCTCTAAGCTCCCGCGCGCGCCGACGCCAGACCGACGCCGCCGCCTTCGCCGACGCCGCTCGCCACACACCCGCGCCCGACGCCGCCCTCGCGCCGCTTCAGCGCGCGCCGCGCCATACTCGACGCCGCCGCTTCGACGACGCCTCGCCTCGCGCCCGGCGCCGACGCCACCCCCGACCTGCCGCTTCTCAACACAGACCCTTGGGGGAAGAAGGCAAGGTCTTTGCAGTAAATCTCGCTTTGTATGTTATTGAAGAGGAACGCGGTATGTTACGCTAGCACAAAAAAAAAATCTACCGCGTAACCAGAAAGCTACTCGCAAGAAGGGGATCATAGATAAGATTACCACTAGACGCGCAGTTGCGGAATCCTTCGCGCGTCGATGTAGTGGATCGTCCTCGCCGCAGTCGTTACGTCGATGTAGTGGATCGTCCTCACCTCGCCGTGGATCGTCCTCCCACGCCGCAGTCGCAGCAGCGTCACCGCAGTAGTTCACACGTCCAGAGATGGAACGCCGTGCGTCGATGTGCAAGCACCTGTTCGCTCGGCAGGGGCAGCGAGAGTAGGCTAGGGTTTCGAGTGAATCACTCCTAAACTGTGGGAAAGCACACCCTGCGCCCTCCCTCCTCCCCTCCTTATATAGCCACAAGATGAAACCCTAAACTAGGGCCCATCGTGCTAAGCCCACGAGGTTCATTAATTACGGATCCAATCCAAATTAATGCGTCCCACCCATTAAGTGTGTGACCTGCAGGTTCACGACGTTTGGACATGGATTCGAAAACTCCTTTTCAATCCAATAGTTGGTAGCGGCTTCTTGCAAAGTATGCCAACTCCCAAACATACTATGATCAAATCAGACAGAACCTATCAAAAGTACTCATGCAATAATCCCTTTGCCAAGTATATGAAGATTGTCTCAAGGCGAGAAGCATGTCACCCTTTGATGATTCAATCCATCTCTCGTATCCGTGATATATTAATAAGTTGTGATTGACTCCTCAATCACGGCATGGCCATGCACTTTCTTAATCATATCACACGAGTGGCCTTGTCATATATCTCCGTTTCATTGGAGTGGCAAATTCCATCTTGACTGCTCACTTCCCTCTGCACGTTTCATAGTAAACATGAAAGCTACCTTTATAACTATCCGGTTAGGAAGTAGTGTTTGATAGCCCCAAGGAAAACCATTACACATGTAGGGAATATGACAATCTCAAGTTTAAGGATCATACATCTACTAGGTATGAGATACACTGATGACACATAAGAATGAAACATTTTCGCAGTGTCCCATTATGGTCTATCTAACCCATGTTCTTCAACATGCGTCCACAATGTATAGATGATATCTCCATATCCCATGATCTATGAAGCATGATCATCGATCACTACATGTGCTGATCTATTCATCGTTGTCCTATACGATGAATTCCGATCAGAGATATTTATCGAATTACATCATTAAGTAAAGAGCTTCATAAGCAAGTCATATACTTGTTGATCAATACAATGATATACATTCATGGGACCAATAATCATAATATTATTCATAAACATAGTCATATTACAATCATCTAAATGATTGCCTCAAGGGCATAACACTAACACAGCTCGCCTACTTCATCATGAAGGAAATAATCAACAAAAATGGCGAGTTTTATGACGAAGACAACAACGATCCAGTCATCCATACTCTTGTCTCAAATCACGTGTCTCCAACCTCCGAAGACCCGTAGGCTTCTAGTTTACCTCCACTAGTTTAGGCTTTTGTTACTTCAATTCTGTTTCATTACAAAGTGCAAATAACTCTTTGTTCCTTTCAAATGGGAACCCCTTCTTTTGTCAATGCCACTTCTTTTGTCAGTGGTTGTGCTAAACTTGCATGTACTTTTGTCTTCTTCAGGAACACACACACATGCGAGTGACACTTCTAAATATTTCATGTGTTTGCCTTACATGGTTATTTTTTCATATGAAGTTATTTCATGTGTTTGTAATAGTTTGATAACTAACCAAGCGAAAAAATTACTAAAGAAATGCGTGGTTTTCTGAGTGAATCATGCTTTTCTTGCTCATCATGCTGTTTTCTTCTTAGAAACAATTTGCTCAACTTTTGTCGTTCATATCATATTTTTGGATATGACTACTATTTCAGTTGATACCGAAAAGAGAGATGAGAGAGCAAACAAACTAACATCATTCGTTTCATACAAGCTTGATCCATTTGACGCCCCATTTTATAGTTTCCTTGAGATGCGCTTTGATTTTCTCTGATTCACAAACCGAGCAAATGATCAAGGTGTGTGTTGTTCTTGATCCTTTCTTTTTATACGTCTTCAAGTTCAGTTACCATACGCACATGTGCTACTTTATTTTGCTGAGGTCATAATTCTAAAATGTTTTTTTCCCTATAGGAGATTGTAGAGAGTAAAGTTCCTTCCTTACAGTGCACAATCCTTCTCTACTTCTATGTGTTTTCACTTGGCCTTTTGTTGTATATTCTTTCAAGATTGCTTAAGGTCACAATCGATGTTAGAAGTGCGAGAGATTGATAAAGAGAGCAGGTTACTAGATAAACTTAATGTTGACCTAGATATGATACTAACTATTACCTCCTTATCATCATTTGGTTCATGGACTACTAAATCGGTGTAAATTGTCAAAGTAAGGCCATTGGTGTGGCTCGTGGGACTGGTTTACTTAGCTAGATTGCACTACCGAGGATGATGTAAACCAACTCATATATCCTGCAGGCACCTCATGAGAGAGGATCTGGAGTCTTTGAACCTGAAAGAACTCCAACAAACTAGAGCAAGAAATGGGAATTCATTGAAGCACATCAGATCAAGAAAGGTAGTAATTTTAACTTAGTAGTGCAGCTGAAATCTCTTCATCTGTTTCTAACTGGACTAAAATGAAAGGCAGATCATGCCTGCATTAGATCTGCAAAAGTGGTTCCTACTATTGCAAAAAAGATGTCTTCTGGGCATATTCCTGGAGTATAATTTCCAATTGATGACTAACTGTGTAACATACTTGTATTTGCAGAGCCACCTTGTGTTGGAGTCCATTTCTGAGCTACAGAAAAAGGTAACCAAGCTGCAACCTGCCTGCAATACTGTCATTGTTGTGTATGTATGGTCACTTGCACTACCATATATTAGATTATATCACAAACTGCATTGGTTTGTGTATTTGAAACGTGCATGCATGCATTCTGCACTAATTAGTTCCTACTTTCGATTGGTCATGTACACATGTTCAAAGTTCAATGGATGGCACCGTTGTTGCATGCAGGAGAGATCACTGCAGGAGGAGAACAAGACTCTACAAAAGGAAGTAAGCTGTCTGCCAAATATATACTGCTTAATAACTCCCTAGCTAGCTTATGCATTGCATGCATGCACTGAGCATCATAGTTAACATTCATGATCGATCTCCCAAGCCATACATGAGTGCATGAATACTTGTTAATTTGATAAATCAAGAAGCCCATGTGTTGGATCGATCCGTTGTCGCGGTGGTGGAGAGGCGAAGGTGGTCATGCAAAGAAGAAAAGTGCAGTGGGACCAAACCTGCACCCAAACCCAACTACCCCAAGCCCGCATAAGCTCATCTTCCTCCTTCATTATGGTGAAATTAGAGCAATACTAGGGGTGCCTTGATATTTAAATCTTGTTCGATGTTTTATACCATGGTATATAGGTGGCATTCCCGAAATCTATTTTCCTATGAATCGACCCTTGCGTGTTTAACAGGATGAAAATGTGATCTTTTAGGTAGCTCGTGATGTGATGCCTTCAAACTGAATGCTTGGATGCATCTTGGGCAATTCAATTTACTTTTATTAGTGAAGTGTATTGCTTGCACAATTTAGAGCTATCTCTTTCCGGGTGCATTTCATATGGTCTGTCAGTTGTACAAATCTTGGTGGTATTTGATTGCATAAACTCTAGAATTGAAGTTTTGAAACATGGGGGCTATATTGTTGGCATATGATACTAATTATTACCTCCTTACCATCATTTCGTTTATGGGCTGCTAAATCGGTGTAAATTGTAAAAAGCAAGGCCATTGGTGCGGCTCATAGGACTGGTTTACTCTTGATTACATTTATGTAATGAGGTTATTTCTGTTTTCATTGCCATTTGATGGTTAGAGGTGAAACCTTCTTGTGTTTTAACTGCTTAGAGATGTTTGTGATTGCTGATAATGTATATATGGTTTATGATCCCTCAATAATGTATATCACCCTCTTTTGTGATTGCTGATAATGTATATAATGAAGAGGCATGGCTAGCGCTGCCTGAGGCTAGCCACAAATGCCAGTTTTTTATTTTTGTGTGTGGGATTATCAGCGGCGGTTTTGGCCCAAAACCGCTACTGAAGTAATATTAGTGACGGTTCTATAAAAAACCGCCACTGATACTAGGAATATCAGTGGCAGTTCTAGCCAAAAACCTCCACTAATAGTCGTATTATCAGTGGCGGTTTTTGGGCTAGAACCATCTATCGATATTTGAGTATCAGTGGCGGTTCTATAAAAAAACCGCCACTGATACTTTGGATTATTAGTGGCGGTTTTTGGCTCGAACCGCCACTGATACCAGAATATCAGTGGCTATTCTAGCCAAAAACCGCCACTGATAATCCTCGATTATCAGTGGCACTAAATCTGTGGCGGTTCAAAAACCGCCACTAATGGCAGTTATGAACCGCCACAGATGGCCTTTTTCAAGGTAGTGCATATACATCAATCACAGATGAGGCTAAGAATTTACCGCGATGATCGATAACATAAAACAAGCCATAGGAAGTTTCGACAAGGATGTCCAAATTTCCATCACCATCCAAATCAACCACAGTTGGAGAAGAATATGCATGGGCACGGAAGTTTCCGATGTCGATTACTCAAATCAAGGTCTGCAGTCCATTTAACTTGTCTTGTGTCAAGGTTAAAACTACTATCTTGATTGCAACATATTTTTCAATGTCAATCCCTCCTAGCTCCTTTATATGCTCGGGTTATCGTAATACCTGCGGTAAAAGCCAGCAAGTTACTAGTGCACTAGGTACACCAACACAAGAACACAAACAAGAAATCATGAAGTGTTCATATTGTGGTTGCAAGTTTTGCATTAAGAAAAGTATTTCGATCATAACCAAAAGATAACACAAACAAGATAACCAAACACCTAACTTGGCACCTTTTGATTCATTGTTGGAACCACTTGATAATACTTAACAAACAAATCTATGCTCGCTAATTTAGCGAAGGAAAAAATGTCTAGTAGTTACCTCTACTGGATCCATAGTCTAAGAAAATCAATCAAAGTGAAGCATATCAACTGGTCATTTACGTAGCTAACACTAAATATAAGCAAAAGGATACAAAAGGTTCACTTACTGGGGTGGACTAGAAGATAAGCTTTACCTCCCAAATGCAAATAACAAAAGAAGACATTTCTTAGAATAGACCAATGAACAATGTGGCAATAGATTATGTCGACTTACGGATGGGGTTCCTTAGAAGATTCTTTGACAATCGAGGGAGCGCTCCTCGTCTAGAGCACACACACACACACCACCCATCAACACACACACGCACGGGAGAAGGGCAACAACACATAGGCAGATCAATCACAACTTCTTAAATCAAATGACAGAAATTAGAACATGTGCAAGCCATGCCATCCAATACTAAACTTGACATTTAATGAAACATTAGTTTACACCATCGTAAGAAAAAATTAACTATTTTTCTGAATTATAAGCCTACGAGTCTTCAGTGTTGGTAGGGGCCTCAGGAGGTGGCAGATGAGTATGGAAGACTTCATCGTTATTATCTGGGTCATGGAACTCGCCGTTCTTGTTGAGTACTTCTTTCATGATGAAGTAGGCGAGCTGTCCCTGGATGCCTTGGATTTCATTTGGAACCAGTCCTCCCGTAGGCAACTTCAGACGCTATAAATAGAAAAGGTTTATCTTAAGAGCTTATATAGAGAATGAGATGTACGAATCAATATGTGATGTTAGCATGGCAAACCTCTACGTCATTGTTTAATATTGTAGAGCCTAAGATTTCGCGCATGTATTGGCACACGAAGTACCCACATAATTGTGCCTGGCGGCTGCTTGTGGCACTGCAAAAAATTGAATAAACTTATACGATATTGAAGGAGTTATTGACTACAAGATGCGATATAGGAAAATTGTTTTTGTGCTTACCGAAAATTTAGTACGGATTGTCAGTGATTTATGGAAAGGACGGTGTCTCGAGCTCTTTTTACAATATGCTTGGAGCGCCCTATTCACTAGACTTGTCATATCTTTGTAGTTTTTTGGATCTTTGTCCCGCGGGTCCAAGATCAACATCTTGCTTTTATCTAGAGTAATTACTACGAGAATCCAGTGGAAACTACATACACATGTATGATGCCGTAGTCATTAGTCCTAAGCTGAGCAAAGAACGAGATCAACAAGTAGTTGAACTAGCTAGTGAGCCACTTACTTGAAATTGTATGGTAAAAGTATGAACTCCTTGTCTTGGAGTTTGATGAAAGCGTTATATACGTATTCCTTGACCTCCTTTGGTACTCTTTTGATTTCCGGCTGGCAAACCGTTCTCGGATCGCGGAATGCCACTGGACCTTTGGTTCTTCTTAGTTCTACCAACTCGTATCTACATAAGAAATGATTTAGACATCACATTTATCGGTATTACATGAATGTAGACAATGATTTTTATATTGGACACTTACAAGTGACCAAAGATCTCATAAGAGACACGTCGAGGGCATCTTGATAGTACATGTTGTGCAACTCGCTGAATTCTATCATGAAGTAGCCAGACCCCTCATGGTGGAAATGTTCCTCTCTGTAAATGGCAGTGATCACCTTCGGGAGTACATCTTGGTTAGATCGCTCCATATACCATTCATGTAATCACCTTAGCTGCACTGTTAGGCTATCAAGCTTCGAAGGGGTGACAAACGGCTTCCCTAATTCGAATTTCAGTCTTTCTTCAGCAGCTTGTCCTTTGGAGACCGCTTTACCCTTACTTTTCTCGCGCACAACATCATACTCTGTTCTGGCTTCGCCTGACCTCACTGATATGGCTTGTCTATTCTGCCATGCCTTCAGAGGAGGATTTTTAAGTTGGTCAACTGAAGTTGTCGCAGTAACTTTTGTACGCTGATGTGTTGGTGACGACTGTGCGAGGTTTACTATAGGACAGGCCGACAGGTTCACTGCAGGAGAGGCTGGCATGGTCACCTCAGGAGGGACTGGCAGGTTCACCTCGAGAGGGGCAGGCACTTCACGATGGTCCAAGACGATGTCACGTTTGTGCCACTGGATGAATGAGTGGACGGCACTTCCTAGAGTTGTAACCTCGTCGTTCGGGGGCATTTCTAGCCCGAGGTTGGCAAACTGGGGATTAACCGTGTCCACCTGGACCTTTGCATAACCCGACGCTATCGCAGAGTTGTGCAATACACCTCCTTGACATGGGTACGCTATGCCTGTACCAGCCTGAATGAATATGTTCATGACGGCAAAGTGAGCTGGCACGGTGTGGGGTCATGTATGTCGTCCACAGGATAATGGCCCATGCCCTGTTCTACAAGTGGGGCGGATGCGCAACTGCTGCGACGATTCGGAGGGCTGGTCGTAAAAATGTTCTCGGCTTGCGACTGGCTCATGGCTTGTTTTACTTGTCGTTGTACTTGTTGTTCTATTGTGCCTTGCAATTCTCGAACCATCTTTTCCTTCATCATTTCTATTTCAACAAACGCTTCTCTAGCTCTCTTTCGACTCTTGTAAGTGTGGAGGTGCTTTGGGAATCCTGTCTTCTAGGGAACCTTAACCCCGACACCTCGTGTCCGTCCAGGATGCTCCTTGTTTCCCAGGGCACATGTTAGTTCGTCGTTCTCCCTATCTGGGTGGAATGTTCCTTGGGAAGACTCGACGTCTGACTCTGGACCCTTTGTGACATTGCTTCGTCATCGCTATTTCTGAAGGATAAGCCCCCACCAGACGTGACACTTGCCCTCGCTAGCACATAGTGCTTGACTCGGTCAGGTAGTCCGGCCAATTGGCTTGTACCAGTCGATTGTAGTGATTCTGCTTCCTACCTCTCCCATTGAGGGATTTTACCAGCGTACCCACCCGTACCAAATCTGTACCCGTACCAAGTCTGTGTGGATGGATGTTCCTCCTTTCGATGTTTATGTGGTCCTCGCTGGACTTCTTTGCTGCTTCACTTTGCTTCATCGACACAAATTCATCCCAATATGGTTCTAAGTTTGGGTAGTCCCCGATGGCCGACCGGTTTTTCTTCACATAATTAGTATTCAGCCTGGCCTTGAAGTTCCTCCATGCTGCATCCATGGTCATCAATGCATCCCGACGCACGCGGTGTTCATCTTCTTCGGGGAATTCGAAGGTTTGTTTGAGCTCTGTCCATAGATCCGTTTTGATGGTATCGGGCACTTTGTGCCAATCCAAAAAGGTGATTGGCACTGTCTCCCTTGCGATATACCCGCAGGTTGTTCTGTACTTTGCTACGAACTTTGGTGCTGCAATAGGGGCCCCAGCATCTGAGACCTCAGAGATGGTATACCGGCCTTCGGGCTTCTTATTTCTTCCTCGGCCACGAGGTCTTGCCACGGGTACGTCAGCATCGGCGGCAACAACGGTGGTTGGGTGGAGGTTGAGGAACCTGCTAGGGCTAGGGCTCGGGCTCGGGATGTATTGCTCCTCCATATCAGCCTTAGATGTGAAAACTGAAAGAGGTAAAGTATGGAACCATTAGAATTTGGCGGTCATTTGGGTTAAGTACGGAAGTTTAACTTTGAAAACTAGAAATGAGAGTAATCGAGAAATTGGGCATTCAATAGAAAAACTTATCTATTTATCTTGCTTAAACATTAGTTGTTGACATACAAAATGACTCACGTATATCATCCAGAAGGACTATAGGATCAGTTTTGAGCTTTGTGTTCATTATTATCCGTTCAAAACTATAAAAATCTGTCAATGGTTGTATAAGAAGAATGGCAGTGAGAGATTGATGCATTGTTTGATTATTACAAGGAGATTTCTGGTTGTCAGCTGAAACCAGAGGAGATTGGGTGCTCGACGATGTGTTCATCTAGAATAGTTAAGTATAACAAGAATCAGATCCTCATTCTGTGGAAAGAAGAAAAGAAATTTGAGGTATAGGTCTTTCATTGTGAGTCCTAAGTGTTTTGTCTATGCCAACTGATACTCTTTAGTGCATACAAAGAGAGCTGAGTCTTCCATTGTTGCAACTGAGAATGGTAGCCACGACATAAGGACAACCTCGTAAATTACAGAGGCATCCACAAACAAAGGAAAGGTCATGAAACTAAGGTAAATACTAAATACACATGCACGCATTATTGTGATTTGCAACTGACAAATATTAGGCGTTTCACGTGCAAATAGCATGACGGTACTGGCTGCCTTGTCCAGAGCAGTCCAATAGAAATACCTAAAGAGAGCTATTTATAAATTCTAACATCTAACAGGAGTAGATCCTTCGCAAAACTCCATGCCATGTGTCATGGTTGAACTGTTAATGTACACTGAGACTAATTCATACATGGACAGTGCTAGAGAAGCCTTCTTCAGGACACTAATTTGATCCCACAAGCAAAATTGCATCGGTTTTTGATCTGGCTACTACATGCGAAGTAACTTCCCCAACCGCTGGACTAAAATAGTAGACTGCTACCAACACACTAGATGTAGCTACTCCACGAGGCAGTTCACAAGCGGAAAAGGAAATGAAAGCTTGCACGCACGAGGCAGTTCACCAACCTTAATTGTTGTTATCGGGCGCGGGCGTCGTCGTCGGGGGAGCGCGGCGTCGTCTGGCTCGAGTGGCGTCGGCGCGGGCGTCGTCGGGATGGTGACCGTGGCGGGCGGTGTCGAGCTGGGCGCGAAGCGTCGTCGGGGCGTCGGCGGCGTGGCGGAGTCGGGGCGGCGTCGTCGGGGCGATGTCGGGCGGCGTCAAGGGCGGGCGGCGTCGGCGCTGGCGGCGCTGGGCGGCGACCGTGGCGGGCGGTGTCGGGCGCGGGCGTGAGTCGTCGCCGGGACGGCACCGTGGTGGGCGGGTCAGCGCAGCGTGGCGTCGTCGGGGCAGCGTCGAGGAGGCGTCGGCGGAGTGGTCGGGGCGGCATCGCCGAGGGCGATGTCGGGCGACGTCAAGGGCGGGCGGTGTCTGGGGCGGCGACCGTGGCAGCGTCGGGCGCGGCGGGAGTTTAGGGCGCGTCGGAAGCAGCGGGAGTTTAGGATTTAGGGCACTCGGTGAAAAGAGAGACTGTATCGACTTTTATATATGGGGCATATTATCAGTGGCAGTTGTTCACAAGAACCGCCACTGATACCATTATCTGTGGCGGTTCTTCACAAGAACCGCCACTGATACACTTATCTGTGGCGGTTCTTATAAAAAACCACCACTAATACATATATTATCTGTGGCGGTTCTTATAAAAAACCGCCACTAGCGGTTCTTTATACGAACCGCCACAGATAAGTGTATCAGTGGCTGTTCTTGTGAAGAACCACCACTGATATATTAATGACCCTATATAATCAAATATATTAATGACCTTATATAATCTTAATAAATATTATATACCCTATATAATCCTAATAAATATTATATACCCTATATAATCCTAATATAGTAATGACCATATATAATTCTAATATAGTAATATACCCTACATAATCCTACTAAATATTATATACCCTATATAATCCTACTATATTAATGACCTTACATAATCCTAATAAATATTATATACCCTATATAATCCTAATGAATATTATATACCCTATATAATCCTAATATAGTAATGACCATATATAATTCTAATATAGTAATATAACCTACATAATCGTAATAAATATTATATACCCTACATAATCGTAATAAATATTATATACCCTATATAATCCTACTATATTATATACCCTATATAATCCTAATAAATATTATATACCCTATATAATCCTAATATAGTAATGACCATATATAATTCTAATATAGTAATATACCCTACATAATCCTACTAAATATTATATACCTTACATAATCGTAATAAATATTATATACCCTATATAATCCTACTATATTAATGACCTTATATAATCCTAATATAGTAATATACCCTATTTAATCCTAATATATACATACATTTCCATTACTCCACACAAATGCATAACACCACATTTCCATTACTCCATACAGATGCATATTGTTTACATCACATTGCCATTACTCGCATATAGCTAATTATTTTCTTTCACAATCTGCCCTTCTTCATGATCGTCGCGATGATAGGTAGCTTCCTGAGTGGTTTATTCCTTGAGCCTGATGTTGCCATCTACGAAAGGAGGCAACTCATCAAACTGGTCGTACTCATCCTCATCCACGACATTCTCAACTCCGACGATCCTTCTTTTTCCCTGAAGAACTACATGGCGCTTCTTATCTGCTGGGTCGATTACATAGAAGACTTGTGCTACTTGCTTCGCAAGTACGAATGGTTCGTCTCTGTATCCGACATGTTCGATGTCCACAGTAGTGAAGCCGTACTTGTCCACCTTAACACCCTTTGGGAGTTGTACCCAACGATACCGAAACATCGGGATCTTAAAAATACAATAGTCGAGCTCCCAAATCTCTTCTATGAACCCATAGAAGCTACTCTTCCTACTGCCTGTGTTGTCATAGGCATCTATGCGGACACCACTATTTTGGTAAGTGCTTTTGCTATCCTGAGATCTCGTGTAAAAGGTATTTCCATTTATGTCGTATCCCTGCCATGTCAAGATTGTACCTGATGGCCCTTTTGCCAACCACCTCAACATAACACTCGTTTCTTTCCCAGTCATATGTTCTTTGAACCAATGATTGAACAAACGGTTATGCTCTTTTGTTACCCAAACCTCTGATCGTCCACGATTTTCCTCTCGTAGCTTATCCTTGTGCATGTCCATATACGAGGACACCTCAACTAACTGTTGCAAGACTGTGAAATGAGCTTTTTCGAACAATCCATGATCGTAAGAATTTGTTGATTTCCTTCCAATCGTCCCTTTCCCAGATAGCCTACCCTCATGGCGAGATACAGGCACTCCTACCGGTTCCACCCCTCCATGTAATCCATGCAAAACTCGATAACCTCCTCAGTTACATAACCTTTCACAATGCAGCCCTCCGGCCGAGATCGATTACGGACATACTTCTTCAGGATACCCATGTACCTTTCGAACGGGTACATCTGATGCAGGAATATGGGCCATATACATTTATCTCATTCACAAGGTGAACAATGAGATGAACCATTATATCGAAAAATAATGGAGGGAAATACATCTCTAGCTGGCATAGTGTTTTGACCACATCATTCTGCAGTTCAGAAAGTCCGATGGGATCGATGACCTTCTGTGAAATCGTGTTGAAGAAGAAACACAACCTCATGATTGCCTCTCGGACCTTTTCAGGCAGAATACCTCTAATTGCAATAGGAAGCATTTGTGTCATCATCACATGACAATCATGAGACTTCATGCCAGTTAACTTCAAATCTTTCATCGAGACCAGTTTCTTGATGCTTGCGGAGTAACCGGACGGAACTTTCACACCATGCAATCATTTGCAGAGGTTTGTTCTCTCTTTCTTGCATAGAGTGTAGCAAGCTGGGGGAAGGTAAAGTCGCCCTTTCCCGGTGTCCTGAGGATGTAGCTCAGCTCTGATTTTCATATCTTCCAGGTCCCTTCGTGCCTTCAGTCCGTCCTTAGTTTTGCTAGGAATGTTCAGCTAAAGACCAATAAAGCTGTCACATACATTTTTCTCTACGTGCATGACGTCTATGCAGTGTCGAACTTCTAAGTCCTTCCAATAGGGCAAGTTCCAAAATATCGATCTCTTCTTCCATGTGGTCTTCTCAGTATGAGGCCTCGATTTATTATTACTATCTCCCTTTCCATGTACAATATTAATATCCTTAACCATATCATATACCTCTTCCCCACGACGAGGCCTTGGAGCTATACCATCCTCTTTTGTCCCGTCGAATTGTTTCTTCATATTGCGGTAGGGGTGATTCCTGCGAAGGAACCTACGGTGATGCATGTACACAGTTTTCCTCGAGTTATTGAGCCACACACTAGCGGTTTCATCCATGCTTTGGGGCATGCTTGGACCCTTTACAAGACGAACGGATAGATTACCAAGGGCAGGGAAATCATTGATGGTGCAAAACAACAAAGCGCGTAGGATGAAGTACTCTCGCTTGTACTCATCCCATACCTGCACACCTTCGTTCCACAGTACCACAAGATCTTCCACCAATAGTTGTAGGTATACATCAATATTATTGCCAAGTTGTCTCGGCCCTTGGATAAGCAACAACATCATAATGTACTTTCGTTTCATACACAACCAAGGAGGAAGGTTGTAGATACAGAGAGTCACGGGCCAAGTGCTATGAATACTACTCATGTTACCGAAAGGATTCATTCCATCCGTACTCAACCCAAACCCTATATTCCTCGGTTCATTCCCGAAGTCCTTCCTAAAGAGCCAATCGATGGTTCTCCACTGGGCAGAATCAGCAGGGTGTCTTAGCTTTCCATCCTTTTTACGCTCTTCTGAGTGCCATCGTATCAATTGGGCACGCTTTTTGTTTCCAAATAAACGCTTCAACCGAGGTATTACTGGTAAATACCACACCACTTTAGCGGGAGCTCCTTTCTTCACCACGGTGCCCTCGCTGTCATGGCCTTTAAACTTGTATCACGATGATTTGCACACTGGCATACATGCATATCTGTATACTCTTTGCGGTAGAGTACACAATCGTTTGGACAAGCATGTATTCTTTCTACTTCCAATCCCAATGGACATACAACCTTCTTAGCTAAATAAGTGGTTATCGGCAATACATTTCCATCTGGAAGCATGTCCGCTAAGAGATGTAATAGCACCGTGAAACTCTTATCGGACCAACCATTGCTTGCCTTCAATTTTAGAAGTGAAAGCACGGTGTGCAACTTTGTGTATTCCTCCTTGCAACCCGGGAACAAAGGTGTGTCCGAGTCGTCCAACAAACCCTTGAATTGATTAAACTCTCTCTGACTAGTGTAGTTCCCTTCTGCATCGCGCAACATCTGAGTAAGATTATTATCGTCATCAATGTCCAACCTATCCTCACCAGATCCATAACTAATGTCAGCTGCCATAATGCCTTCTCCATCATCCAATACGTTATCACCTTCATGTATGTTTTCCTCTTCACCATGACTTGTCCAACGTGTATAGCCAAGTACAAAACCTCTTCGAATCAAGTGCAAGTGGATGTGCTCTTTGTCCAAAAACATTTTCTCATTCTTGCAATCAATGCATGGACAATGTATGTACTCTGTCTTCTTGTGCAACTTGTTCTCCTCAGCGGCTCTTAGAAAAGCAGATACCCCGTCGATGTAATCTCGGCTGTAACGGTTCGCATTGTACATCCATCTCCGGTCCATCTAAAATTAACATATAAAAATTGATTAAAAAACTGATCTAATTACTTATCATCTAAAAGTGCTAGATAATAAATTCATCATCTAAAAATGATGAGCACCAACCTACCGAATTAACTAAAATTTCATGTATATTAATATCCACTAATCTTAACTAAACAAATTTAATATATTCAAGATGTATATTATATGTGCACACTAATGGAACCAAATTAATAGTAATTAAAATACTAATCTAATTACTTATCATCTAAAGGAGCTAGATAATAAATTCATCATCTAAAAATGATGAGCACCCACCTACCAAATTAACTAAAATTTCATGTATATTAATATCCACTAATCTTAATTGAACAAATTTAATATATGCAAGATGTATATTATACGTGCACACAAATGGAACGAAATTAATAGTAATTAAAAAACTAATCTAATAACCTATCATCTAAAGGAGCTAGATAATAAATTCATCATCTAAAAATGATGAGCACCCACCTACCAAATTAACTAAAATTTCATGTATATTAATATCCACTAATCTTAATTGAACAAATTTAATATATGCAAGATGTATATTATACGTGCACACTAATGGAACCAAATTAAGAGTAATTAAAAAACTAATATAATTACTTATCATCTAAAGAAGCTAGATAATAAATTCATCATCTACCAAATTAACTTAAAATGTAATTTATATTAAATATATGCTTGATCATAATTCATCATCTATAAAAGGAACACAACATCATCTAATGAATCTTGCTAGGAAATAAATTCATCAACTACAAAATGGTAGGTAAATAAAAATAAACAAAATCTAAACTTTTCATCTCATCTACATATAAACCTTAATTGAACTAGGTTTAAAAATTAAATTGCAACAAGATTAACACAAATCAAGAGAGGAGAAAAAATAACTCACCAAGGAACAACTAGAGGAAGTACAACACAAGAATTGGAGAAAACAAAATCTGAAAATTAGAAGTTTTGGTTTGCTCTCGGGAGGAAGAAGACCAGTGCTGCTACTGACCACCTATTTATATGCAATATTATCAGTGGCGGTTGTTAACTAGAACCGCCACTGATAACATTATCCGTGGCGGTTCTATCCTCGGATAGAACCGCCATGGATAACAAATACATCATCAGTGGCGGTTGGAGGATAGAACCGCCACTGATATTCTTCCCACCATTTTCAATATAGAACCGCCACTGATAACTAGGTTATCCGTGGCGGTTCTATCCTCCAACCACCACTGATACTATTGAATTATCAGTGGCGGTTCGAGGATAGAACCGCCACTGATATTCTTCCCGCCATTTTCAATATAGAACCATCACTGATAATTATATTTGTGGCGGTTCGAAAAAAACCGCCACAAATAGACCGTCACCTATTGCAGGTTTTGGCGTAGTGTTATCTCAATGCATCATATCTTGATCACTACTCATTGTGATTTGTGTTGTGCGACATGTGATGCTTATCAAAGTTTTTTTTCTAGTAATATTTTTTTTCAATCATGAAAATAACACACAAGATTTATCTAATTTTATTGATATATCATGAAATGTGTTGCCAATTACTGTGTTGCTCTAGCTAAAAATAGGTGTTATTAGGACCTACAACGTACGCTGATATGGATAAAAAGGGTGTTACTAGAGCCTATGGCAACACGTTAATGTGTTCTTGTAGCTAAAAAAGATATTACTAAGATCTATGCCAATATGTGTTATTGTGTTCTTGTAGCTAAACAAGATGTTATTAGGGTCTATTGCAACATGGGTTATGGTGTTCTTGTAGCTAAAAAAAAGTGTTACCATAGTCTAAGGCAATATGTGTTATTGCATTCTTATAACTAAAAAAAGGTATTACTAGGGTCTATGGCAACATAATTGATTGGTGTTGCTATAGTACAGTTGCAATACCTTTTCTTATATACAATAACACTTATTTCATGTTACATACTGTAGCAACATAGTGAAAGCGCATCTAGGCCCCTTAAGAAGTTTTGGTGATTGACAGCAACACAATTAAAAATACTAATGGTCAAGTGAGAATCTATGCAGAGGTAGAGATTATATCATCATGAGAAAGCGATTGCAGATCCCCACCGCATTTAAAATTTGTGAAGACAGCATCAAGACTTATGTTGTAAATTTTCTATTTTATTGAGTCTAAGGATAGCCGTACTATTAACGGGGATACGATGGGAAATCACTTCTAGAATATACTTGTGCTCAAAGGATGAAAATTGCATAGCAAAAGGACTTTAAGCATTTCATTTCCTTTAAATATACACTTCTGGCCGAGTGGGCCAATCCGGAGTATCTGAACATTTAGTTCGGACACTCCGGGTTGACACCCGCAGTGGCTACTCTCTCAGGTAGTCCAGAGTATCCGGTATTAAGTCCGGACACTTCGGGTTAAATTAGTCCGGAGTATTCGGGATTTTTGTCCGGAGTCTCTGGATTATCCCCTTCGGTACGATCTAATTTTCACCAATCCGAAGTATCTGGGGTATCGGATACTCCGGGTTGTGCGCAGCTCTCTCACAACGGTTGGATTTGGAGCTCCTATTTAAGCCCTCACTCTCGACCTAACAAGGAGAGAGCTACAATTTTTGCACACATTCATTTTCAAACCCTGACTCTCACTCTCTTGAGCCCTAATCTCCTTTCTCCACTTGAAGCTAGTGATTGATTTGAATCTTTTGGGAGAAAGGAGTGGATTTGAGTGCCTTGAGCTTGCATCTTTCATTCTTGAGCAGAAGATTCATCCTCCAAGTAGATTTCGTGTCGTATTTGTTACTCATGGAGTTTGAAGGGCTCCTAGACGGCAAGGAGTCACCGAGAGCCTCCAATACTTGTTGTGGTGAGCCCCTGAAGTTTGTGAAGGCAAGTCTTGCCTCCAAAAGGAAAGAGGCAAGAAGTGAAGACCAGCGAGTGCTTTGTGCAACACCGGGAGGATAGTGGTCAAGAGGGACCCGGGCTTTGTGCCTCCTCAACGGAGATGTAGGATTCCCTTCAAGAATCCGAACTTCGGGTAAAAATCATTGTCTTCGTATTCTTCATTTGTTTTTGTTAGGGTTTGTGGTCTTAGATTTTGGGAGCCCCGATCTCTCTATTGCTGTGTTTGGTTCTAGATCTACATCATCCCCAGGTACCTGATAGTATTTAGAACATTTGTGTTCAATTAGTTTGTTGGAAAATTGTAGAGATTTAAAATCTCAATTCGAGGTCTCCAATCCGGAGTATCCGGACTCCTGACCCCGGACAGTAAGGACATATCGGAGTATCCGGATAAAAACCCCGGACACTCCGGGCTTAGACCCTCGGGAGATTTTATTTTGCTGCAAATTTTTAATTCGCCTATTCACCCCCCTCTAGGCGACATCTCCGATCCTTTCAATTGGTATCAGAGCCAAATCTCCATAGTTTGGCTTAACCGCTTGGAGAATCAAGATGTTGCTAATAGAAAAGAATGACGAAATCCGTGACCAAGACAAGGCCATGGGTTCCGACAAAGGGGTTGAGATTCCATATGAATATCCTTCTCTTGGAGTCTCAAGCTCTTCATCTTATGTTTCCGTGTCGTCCGGTAGAGCACCTCACTTTGATGGTACTCGCTATGCCGTATGGAAACATAAAATGAAGATGTACTTGAGATCTCTTCACCCATGTATTTGGGAGATTGTAGAAACAGGTTTTAAAGCAACAGATCCAAACAAGCTTACTTCCGAAGAGAAGAAAGCTCAACATTTCAATGACTTGGCCGTCAATGCCTTGTTCAATGCTTTAAGTGACTCCGAGTTTAACCGAGTCGATGGATTGAAGATGCCAAAGCAATTTGGGAAAGACAGGTTACTCATGAAGGGATATCAAGTGTCCGTGAGTCCAAGATTGAGCTTATTATTGGTGAGCTAAGCAGATTCACTCTAGAAGAAGGAGAGTCATACACAAAAATGTTTGACCGCTTGATGGTGTTGGTGAATCAAGCTAAGGGTCTTGGATGTACCGATCTCACCGACAAAGCTGTTGTCAAAATCATTCTTCGAGTGATCACCCCCACCAACCGCAATTTAGTGCAACTCATCCGGGATCGACCAAACTTCGACACTCTCACTCCCCATGATGTTATTGGGAGGCTAATGATGGATGAGATGATGATCAAGGAAGCGGAGGTGGTAGAAGAGTTTAAGTCAGGAAAGAAGGAAGGCATCGCTTTGAAGGCAGTGAAGATTGTGCGGGAAGCCGAGGAAAGTACAAGTGATGATGAGGAACCAAGTGGCCCCTTGACCAATGATGACATGGCTTTGCTCGTAAGGAGATTCAACAAATTCCTCAAGAAAAAAGGCTACAAACCTAGGAGCCACTCCAAAAATCAATGGAACAAATCAAGAGGAAGGCACTCAACAAGAAAGTGCTATGAGTGTGGAGAGCCCGGCCACTTCATCGCCGAATGCCTGCAAAGAGAGAAGAAAGAAGACAAGTTGTACAAGAAGGATAAATACCGGGGCAAGGACAAGGAAAGGAGCAAGAAGTTCAAACATTACAAGCACAAGGGACAAGCTCACATTGGAGAGGAGTGGGATTCAAACTCCGACTCTGATTCAAGCTCCGATTCCGACGAAGAAGGAGGAGTTGCCTCCATCGCCATCGCCATGCCTTCCACCTCAACAACGTTGAAGGGCCTTTTCGACAACTTGAGCGATGACGATGAAGACGCTCCAATGTGACTCATGGCCAAGGGGCGCAAGGTATTAATCAAAACAACATCTCCTTCCATTGCCGACTCATGACAAGATGATAGCAATGAAGCTAGTGACGATGATAGTGCATTCAAGTCCATGAAGGATTTTGATGTTCAAAAATTAGATTTACTTTTAAAAGATATTGAGAAGTTGGAGGGAACCATTGAGGAAAAGGAGGCTACTCTCAAAGCTCAAGAAGATTTTCTTATTCTTGAAAAATAGAAAAACCTTGAGCTAGAGAAGAGCCTAAATAATGAAAGAAGAAAGTATGAGGAGTTGGTCAAAAGTTCAAAAATGACCAAATCCGAGTTAGCTAGTCTTGAGATCACCAACGCTTCACTCGTAGAGGAACTTGCCAAAGCAAAGGATGCTTGCAAGGCTCTTGAAGTGAAGCTTGTTGGTCACTCGAATAGCTCCTCTAACTCCTTGACGGATAACTCCAATTCCTCCTCACCATCTACTAGCAATGGATGTGCTAGATGCTATAATGTTAATATTGATGCTTGTGCCACTAACCTTGAGACTTTGCAAGTATTAGCTCATGAAAATGAGAAGCTCAAAGGAATGCTTGAAGATGGACTTCAAAAGTCCTATATGGCTAGCAAAAGATTAGAGGAGTTTCTAGGTAAGCGTCAAGGTAACTTCATGAAGCATGGGCTTGGGTATATTCCACCCAAAGGCAAAAAGAGCCACATCGTGATTGCCCCGTTGAACAAGCCTATTCACTTTGTTAAGGGCGAAGGAAATTCTAAGTATAAGGCTCATGCTACTTTCTTTGCTTCTTATGTGCTTAAAAGAACTAACCTCGGTAGTGTAGTTGCTTATCATATCGGGCGTAAACCCAACTATGCTTCTCATGTGCGATCTATTTGGGTCGCGAAATCTCTTGTCACTAACGTGCGCGGACCTAAACTAGTTTGGGTACCAAAAGGAAAAATCTAAATTTATTTTTGTAGGCCTATATTTCCGGTGGATCAAGTTGGATATTGGATAGCGGATGTACACACAACATGACCGGAGAGAAGGCGATGTTTGCACACTTGGATGCAAATGGAACAAATAGAGAAAGCATCATTTTTGGCGACAATGGAAAAGGCGAAGTGGTAGGTTTAGGTAAGATTAATATCACAAACGATTTTCATTTAAACAATGTTTTGCTTGTTGAATCATTGAGCTACAATTTGTTGTCTGTTGCTCAATTATGTGAAGCGGGCTACAATTGTGTGTTTAGTGATAAGGATGTGGATGTCATTAAGAGGGTTAATGGTTCAATAGCCTTTAAGGGTCATTTAAAGGGAAATCTCTATCTCGTAGATTTTACTACGGATAGAATTAATCTTGAAACGTGCTTAATGGCTAAATCCAGCATGGGTTGGTTATGGCATCGCCGACTTGCTCATGTTGGTATGAGGAACCTTCACAAACTCATGATAGGCAATCACATCCTTGGACTAACAAATGTTGTCTTTGAGAAAGATAGGGTGTGTAGCGCATGTCAAGCCGGAAAGCAAGTTGGAGCCTCTCATCCTGCCAAGAATGTGATGACTACCTCAAGACCCCTAGAGATGCTCCATATGGATCTGTTCGGTCCAATAACATACATAAGCATCGGAGGAAATAAGTATGGTCTCGTTATTGTTGACGACTTTTCTCGTTTCACTTGGGTGTTTTTCTTGCATGACAAAAGTGAAGCCCAAGGAACCCTAAAGAAATTCATGAGAAGGGAACAAAATGAATTCGAAGTGAAGATCAAAAAAATCCGAAGTGATAACGGCACTGAATTCAAGAACACTGGCGTGGAGGAATATCTCGATGATGAGGGTATCAAGCATGAGTTCTCGCCCCCCTATTCTCCTCAACAAAATGGGGTGGCCGAGAGGAAGAATCGAACTCTCATCGAGATGGCGCGCATGATGCTTGATGAGTACAAGGTCTCCGACATCTTTTGGGCGGAGGCTATCAACACTGCGTGCCATAGTACCAATCGTCTATACCTCCACAAGATTTTGAAGAAGACGGCGTACGAACTACTCACCGAAAAGAAGCCTAATGTTTTCTACTTTCGAGTCTTTGGAAGCAAATGCTATATCCTTAACAAGAAAGCTAAGTCTTCTAAATTTGCTCCTAAAGTAGACGAAGGTTTCTTGCTCGGTTATGGGTCAAATGCTTATGCATACCGAGTTTTCAACAACAATACCGTGTAGTTGAAATCTCGCGTGATGTAACTTTGATTGAAACTAACGGTTCTCAAGTAGAACAAGTTGATCGTCTTTGTGTTTGGGTGGAAGAACCTCCGTGCGAAGCGATTAAGAAATTGGCAATTGGGGAAGTGAGACCTCTTGAGCAAGAAGAAATTCCGAGCGCTCCAACTCAAAATGTCCGGGATGAGACCCAGAATATCCAGACTAGTCCAAAGAGTCCGGATGCGACGTTGGATGCTCCGAATGATGCTCCCTCTTCCTCAATGCAAGCCCAAGATGGCTCGAACACCACTAAAGACGATGAGGATCCCATCCAAAGAACCAATGCTACTGTCCCTCATCCAAGAGTTCATCAAAGCATACAACGAGATCATCCAGTCGACAACATACTCGGAGATATTAATAAGGGAGTATCACTAGATCTCGAGTTGCAATTTTTTGTGAATTTTACTCGTTTGTTTCTTCTCTTGAGCCACTAAAGGTAGAAGAAGCATTACAAGATCCGGATTGGGTGATGGCTATGCAAGAGGAGCTAAACAATTTCAAGCGAAATCAAGTATGGAAGCTTGTCGAAAGACCCAAGCAAAACGTGATTGGCACCAAATGGGTATTTCGGAACAAGCAAGACGAGCATGGAGTGGTGACTAGAAATAAAGCCCGGCTGGTCGCTCAAGGCTTCACGCAAATCGAAGGTTTGGACTTCGATGAAACATATGCTCCCGTAGCTAGGCTCGAGTCTATTAGGATATTACTTGTCTTTGCTACTCACCATGATTTCAAGTTGTATCAAATGGACGTGAAAAGCGCCTTCCTGAATGGGCCACTCTCTGAGATGGTCTATGTCGAGCAACCACCCGGCTTCGAAGACCCTAAATATTTGGACCATGTCTACTTCCTACACAAAGCACTCTATGGACTAAAACAAGCACCAAGAGCATGGTTCGAATGTCTTCGAGATTTTCTCCTTGAACAAGGTTTTGTAGTCGGAAAGGCCGATCCTACTCTCTTTACTAAGCATATTGATAATGATATATTTGTTTGTCAAATTTATGTTGATGACATTATTTTCGGGTCTACTAATGAACAACTGTGTAAGGAGTTTAGCAGAATCATGACTAAAAGATTCGAGATGTCCATGATGGGCTAATTGAAGTTCTTCCTCGGCTTTCAAGTCAAACAACTCAAGGAAGGAACCTTCATATGCCAAACAAAGTACATCAAGGACATGCTGAAGAAGTTCGGTATGGAAAACGCCAAGCCAATCAAGACTCCTATGCAAGCCAACAGACATCTAGACCTCGACAAAGAAGGTAAACCGGTCATCCAAAAGGTATATCGTTCGATGATCGGTTCTCTTCTTTACCTTTGTGCATCTAGGCCCGATATTATGCTTAGTGTATGCATGTGTGCACGATTTCAAGCCGCTCCAAAAGAGTGCCACATGGTGGCCATTAAGAGAATTTTGAGATATTTAGTGCATACTCCTCATTTTGGGCTGTATTATCCAAAAGGTTCGTCTTTTGAATTAGTTGGCTATTCCGATGCGGATTATGCCGGTTGTAAAGTGGATAGGAAGAGCACTTCGAGGACTTGTCAATTTCTAGAAGATCCCTTGTTTCCTGGTCCTCAAAGAAACAAAATTCTATTGCCCTATCCACAGCCGAAGCCGAGTATATAGAGGCCGGGAGCTGTTGTGCCCAATTGCTTTGGATGAGACAAACCCTGAATGATTATGGCCTAACCTATAACCATGTACCACTCTTGTGTGATAATGAGAGCGCCATAAAAATTGCCAACAATCCCGTCCAACACTCCCGTACAAAGCATATCGATATTCGCCACCACTTAAGAGA